>JANUWF010000673.1:2082500-2562500 GCA_026120185.1 Voacanga thouarsii | reverse complement strand
TGGATCAGAATCTCAGGCAGCAATGGGGTAAGACGGGCCAAATATCTGGATGGGACTACGTCTTTAGGGAGGCTGTTCATAGTCTTTTGGAGAGGTAGAAATATGAAGTATCATAGTACTGGATCTTGCCTACCTCCTCCGAGGTTTTGGTTGAGCACAATCAGGGTAGGGTTTTGGAGTTAAAAAAACGTTGCGTCACCAAGCTGCATCCTGAACAAGAGGCTATTTCCTTTCGCTTGTAATTTTTCGTTTCCTTTGGAGAAATATAAGCTCAGATCCCTTTCCTCCAAAAATAATTGAATAATCTGACTGTATATCACTCCAATCCAAGAAACAACATCCCAAATATTGTATATCGCTACATAGAAAATACCACCTACATATAGCAGATTTAGTTTCTGACAAGAAATAATAATTTATACAAACACATGGTTAACCTAAAATGCAAAATTAACTGCTCAAACGAATGATACCGACCAAGAAATTGTTCAAATATCAGATTCTCTTTCACACAGGCATACAAATACACAAATATTTATGCAGCTATTACTAGAATAAATTGAGAAAACGATGACCACTACAAACTTGACACAGCAGCAGATAAGCGCAAAAACCACCGGAATCGGCACCAACACAAACCCTATCTAAGTACTCAATTCATCAAAATCCAGGAGTTCAAACTAAACATGCACAGAATACATATCAACACTGTGGACATCAGTGTCTCAGACTGAAGTCAACAGGGAAAATTATTTCACAAATTTCACCAAAGAAAGAGGAGTTCACGGAAGCACAGAGTAATTTTTTGAAGCGATTTTACTATAAGTAACTGGGGAAGTACCTTGAACGGTGGAAGTAATCGGAGACTTTGGAGGAGAGTGATGAAGCAAGAGTCTGGACAAAATTCTCTGCTTCGATAGCGACGAAGTGAAGGAAAACGAAGGGGCAAAAGCTATGGCCCTTGGCAGGGATTCATCATGCTGCTCTATTATTTAATGGAGTTCTCGCCTCAAAATACATCGGTATTGGACAAATTTCAGTATCATGTGTTGGGAGGGAAAGACATTATTATTGCAGTGGGACAACTTTCAGACATTCCCAGAGGATAACATTGCCGGGAATGAAGGGCGATTTTGTCATTTTGTAGGCTTATCAGTTTGAAAGAATCAGTATTAGTATTTTTTAATCTAGAGTATTTATTGCTATACTGGTCTAAAATTTTGAAATATAAAGGCCAGAAAGCAATTTTTTATTCTTATCTTAAATTAAAATTTAAATATATTATTATTTTCACTCTATAATATTATAACAATTTCACAATATAAGTAGACTTAAATTTTTTTTCGTAATATAAGTTATTTTATAAAGTTTTATAAAAATTTATTATTTTTTTTAACTCTACCCCTCTCTCTTTGCAATCTCTCTCACTCAACTATTTACAATTAACAAATTAGACAAAAATTTAATTAGGGATATTTTTAAAAGTTTAGTTTAAAAATTATTTGAAATTTATGGATCATTAATTTCTATACATAAATCTAAAACGACCTATATTGTGAAACGAATGTAATATTTCTTTGAACCTCACTTGACCCTACATATTTAATACTATCTCCATTTCAAAATAATTGTTTATAAATTTTTTTATTTTGTTTTAAAATAAATATTTATGTACATATTTTTAGAATTAATAATTTATTTTTCTTATTTTATTTTCATTTATTTTAAGTCACATGCATAATTTTTCAAAATTCTTTTTTATTTTTGCTTCTTGGGAATTTTCACCAACCAATAGTTATTGTACTTTTAATATATATAGAATAAGAATTTTATCTAAATTGTACTCCCCCATCCTAAATTATCACCCACTTTCTAGCTTAATCTTTATCCCAAATTATCTGTCCCTTTAAAAAACTAAGATTTAATATTTTAAATTTATCCCTATTTAGTACTCTCTCCATCCCTTTTTATCGGTCTATTTTACTAAAATTTTTGTCCCAATTTATCTGTCTCATTAGTAAAACAAAACTATATTAATTACTCCCTCCGTCCTTATTTATCTGTCACAATTAACCACTTCACGCAATTTAAGAAAAATTAATTAGTCTCTTAAATTTATACAACTTTGTTTATACATTCCAAAAGTACTATTGGATTTAATGTTCTCCCCAACTGTTTTCTTACTTTATTTGCTCAACTCCCTCTAAAGTTATTATATTTTTATTTTTTAAAATTATTTAATACAATGATATAACAATAAAAATAGTACTTAAATTTTTTTAATATGATAAATAAAAAGGGACACAAAAAATTTTCAATTATGACAGATAAATATAGATGGAGGAAATATTATTTTTTCACAAATATCCATCTTTAATATAATAAGTATTGTACACTTGTAATGGGAATAGTAATAAATTAAATATATTTAAAACACATAAAGTTTTGAAATTTGATTACTTTTTGATAAAGAGAGATTCTTTTAGAGTAAAATAAGAAATATTAATTAATTAATCAAAAAATCTTATTTTTTTTAAACTTGTGAATCGGTTAAGATGGACAGATAAAAGGGAATAGAGAGTACATATCATTGAATTTTAATGGTAAAAATGAAAGATAATATTTAATTAATTAAAAAATTTACTTTTCTTAATCCCGTATAATCAATTAGAGTGAACAAATAATTTGGAATGGAAAGAATAATATTATTTGTAATACTCTTAATCCATGATTTTATATGTAAAGGGTTTCATTATCAAATATTTTAAAATAGATAAAATAATTTTTTATAAAATTCATTCCAAACTAATAGTTGGTGATACTGCCAGAGCGGTAATCCTTCTGCCGGAGTAATATTTAATTAATCGGCAAATTTGTTTTCTGGACAATAAAGGAGTGCGGACAAATATAAAAATTTCAAAATATTTATGAAAATTTGGACCTATATTCATATATTTTTTCGAAATACCAATTATTATCGTTTTGACTAGTACTTATTAATACAGAATTGATAATGGCTTTGTGTCAATTAAAAATGAAAAAGAAAAAGGATACAGTCAGGGCCACTGGTGGGGAATAATCATCATTATTGTTGGAAATTCTAGTTGGCATTAGCTCTTTGCTTTAACCTCCTAGGATGGATTTAAGGGTGAACAGGGATCTTAAAATTTTTTAAAATAATATTTCTTTGAGAATATAATTTATTTTAAATTTTTATTTTTATGTTTTAAAATTTTTAAAAATTATAATTTTATTTTTAATATTTTTAAACTTTTTTAATTATATCCTCAATCACTCTCCGAACTAAGACTATGCAACTTATTTTATGAATAGTACATTAATGTCATGTACTTTATATCTTATTAAATATTCAATTTATAAAATCAAAAGTGTTTAATAAAACAAGAAGTATGGAGCATTATCTATAAAATTTCGAGATATATATTAAAAAAAATCAAAAGTGTTCAATAAAATAAGAAGTATGGGGCATTATTTATAAAACTCCAAGATGTGTATTAAAAAAAATCAAAAGTGTTCAATAAAACAAAGAAGTATGGGGCATTATTTGAGGAGTAACAAGTAGCATACAACCAAAAAAAACAAAAAAAACAAAAAAAAGCATGCAACCCTAAAGCCCCTCAAAATTGGACTTGTTTGAAGCTCTTGGAATTGGGGAATGCCAGCATGTTATAAGTAATTTGGAGTACCCTTTCAGAGAGGCGGTTATAGGAAAACAGTTTTTAAAGACATAGCTGATGAAGGCTAAATTAAGTGGGTGGAATTTCAAGAATCTCGCCCAAGCCGGTAAGGGGTAATCATTAGCTCTGTGGCCCAGGCGATTCCCATACATAGTACTAATGCAATGCTTCCGTCTTCCCATCTTTATCGGGGATAAGTTTGAAGGGCTAATGTTATGTTATTTTAGTAGTATTAAAATAAAACTTATACATAATAAAGTTTTAATTATTATTTTTATAAGATTTTTTTTAAATTTTTTTATTTCTTTTCTATTATAATTTTCTTTAAGAATTTTATCATAATTAGTATATTTTTTAAGTGTGGAAATAATTTTATTTCTAAAGCTCTTATTAATGAAAGTAATTATCTTTCACTAATATGTATTAGTGGTGTCTCCACTAACTCTTAATGGTAGATGCACATATCCACTAATAGAATTAGTGGAGTAACATATTCACAATACTCCCCCTTAGATATCCATAACATAAAAAATATGTCTCGTTAAAATCTTACTAGATAAAAACTTAATGAAAAAAAAATTTGGTGAAGAAAAAAAGTACACTATTTTATATGTTTGTTTATTACTTTCCCTGATGAGATGATTCCTTTAAATATTTGAACCGACGCATACCGATTTTATATCTCAACTTCTCAAATGTTACAGTTGGTAAAGTCTTCGTGAAAATATTTGCAAGATTGTCACATGACTGAATTTGTAACACATCAATTTCACATTTCTTCTGGAGTTTATGAGTAAGGAAGAGTTTTGGTAAAATATGCTTTGTCCGATCTCCTTTAATATATCCTCTTCGTAATTGAGTTATGCAAGCCGCATTATCTTTATAAAGAGGAGTTGTAATATTTCTTCTAAATGATAATCCGCGATTTTCTCGGATATAATGAATTAATGATTTTAACTATACACATTTTCGACTTACTTCATGAATGGTTATAATTTCAATATGATTTAAAGAAATAGATACTATAGATTGTTTGGTAGAACGTCATGATATAACAGTATTTTCATATGTAAATAGATAGTTCATTTGAGAACGTACTTTATGTGGATCAGATAAATAATCAATATCTGCATAACCTATCAATGTTGGGCTGATTTTATTTGAGTAAAATAATTCGAGATCAATTATACCTTAGAGATATTGAAGGACTTGTTTAATTCCATTCCAATGTCATCATGTTGGTGAAGAACTAAATCTTGCTAATAAATTAACAGAAAATACAATATCAAGTCGTGTATTATTAGCAAGATACATCAATGCACAAATTGTACTGAGATATGGTACTTCAGAACCAAGAAATTCTTCATCATCTTCTTGAAATCGAAAAGAATCTTTATTCATATCTAATGACCGGACGATCATTGGAATACTCAATAGATATGTTTTGTCCATGTAAAATCTTTTTAGAACGTTTGTTGTATATGTTGATTGATGAATAAATGTTCCAATTTTCAAATGTTCAATTTGTAAATCAAGCAAAATTTAGTTTTATCAAAATCCTTAACTTCGAATTCTCTTTTTAAATAATCAATTATTTATTGGAGCTCTTCTGGAATTATAACAAAATTAATATCATCAATATATATAGCTACTATCACAAATTTAGAACCAAATTTCTAAATAAAAACACATGGACATACCTAATCATTTTTAAATCCCGCTTTCAATAAATATTCACTAAGACAATTGAACCACATGCGACCAAATTGTTTCAAGCCATATAATGATTTCTACAACTTAATTGAGTAATTTTCATGAAGATAATGTTTATATACTTCGGACATGCGAAATCATTCGAGAATTTTCATGTAAACATTATTTTCTAATTTTTCATACAAGTAAGCCATGACAACATCTAATAGGTGTGTATCTATCTTTTCATATATTGCCAAACTGATAAGATATCGGAGTGTAATAGTATCAAAACAGGAGAATAAGGTTCGTTATAATCAATACCTGGTCTTTGTGTAAAACTTTGGGCTACTAATCCTACTTTATATTGTACGATTTTATTATTTTCATTGTACTTTCGCACAAATATCCATTTGTAGCCAACAGATTTTACACCTTTCGGTGTTCGGACTACAGGTCCGAAGACTTCACGTTTTATAAATATATTTAACTCCAATTGAATCGCATATTTTCATTGTAACCAATCTTTTCTATACCGATATTCATCAACTAATATTGGTTCAGGATCATCATTATCCTGTGTAACATCAAAAGATATAGTGTATATAAATATATTATCGATAACAATTTCTATTCGATTCCAACTTCTACCGGAAGTGGTATAATTGATAAAAATTTCAATATTACTTTCATTAACTTTTGGTTCTTTTATTTTGTCATCAGTTCTCTCTTAGCCATTATCATTCTTTTCTTCAATATGATCATTTGGATCATTTAATCTTCTTTTCTTTAAAGGATTTTATCTTTAGAACTAAGAGGTTAGTCACGCTTTTGGCGTGCTTTTGACTCAATAGTTATATGTATAATATTTTATTCTACTGGAACTTCAATTCGAATAGGAGCATTTATAGTTGGAATATGCGATTTTGTTACTCTTCTGGAGTCAACAAAAGCGTTTGATATTTGATTTGCAATGCTTTGCAAATGAATTATATTTTGAATTTCAAGTTCACACGCGCTTGTGCACGGATCAAGATAATTTAATGATATTGTCCCATTAAGATCTTTCTTATACTATTTAAGTTATTCCCTTAATTTAGGGAATAATAATTCATCAAAATGACAATTAGCAAATCTTATTGTGAATATATATCCTGTTAGAGGTTCAACATATCTGACAATAGAGGAATAATCATATCCAACGTATATCCCCTTTCTTCTTTGAAGACACATCTTTGTACGTTGGTTTGGTGCAATTGAAACATATACAATTCACTTAAAAATTTTTAAATGAGCAATATTTAATTTTGAACCAAAAGTTAATTGCAATTGAGAGAATTTATGATAACTAATTAACCTTATACGTACAAGTGCTGCAACATATAAAATAGCATGTCCCCAAGCAGATATTGAGAGATTTGTTTTCATTAATAATGGTCTAATAATTAGCAAGACCGTTTTTGTGTATTAACATGAATTATAAGATGTTCAACATTAATCTTAATTGATATGCAATATGCATCAAAAGTATGTGATGAAAATTCACCAACATTATCCAAACGAATATTTTTAATTTGATTGTCAGGAAATTGTATTCGTAATTTAATTATTTGAGTAAATAATCTCGCAAACGCCAGGTTGCGAATAGATAATAAATACACATGTGACAATCGGGATAATGATCAATTAAGATCATAAAATATCTGAACGGTCCACATAGTAGATGAATAGGTCCATAAATGTCTCCGTAAATCCATTCAAAAAATATAGGACTTTTAACTTTTACTTTTATTGGTGATGGTTTAATAATTAATTTTCCTAAGGAACATGTAGCACATGAGAATTTTTTTTATGTCAATATCTTTTTATTTTTTAAGGGATGACCATGTATATTCTCAATTATTCTTCTCATTATGGTAGATCTCGGATGACCCAACTGGCCATGCCAAATGTTAAAAATAGTAGGATCAATAAATTTCTGGTTTACTAGATGATGAATTTTACTTGTATATATTTTTGCAAAATATAAGCCAGTAAAAAAAGACGGTAATTTTTCTAATACAGATTTCTTATCCAAATTAATTTGAGTAATATAAAGATGCTCAATATCATTTTCCTCATTTGTTTCAACATGATACTCATTTATGCATATATCTTTAAAACTCAATAAATTTCTTCTGAATTTTGAGGAAAATAGTGCATTATCAATATTAATTGTTGTTTCTTCAGGCAATAATATATTAGCTCTTTCGGAGCCTTCAATCACATTTGTACTACCGTTTATAGTATAAATATTTATTTTTTTTCTTTTGAGATAAGAAAAATATTTTTCATTTTTTAGTATGGTATATGTAGTTTCACTATCAATAATACATACATCATCATTAACAACAGTCATCTGAATAAAAATATATATATGCAAATATAAATATTATTAGAATATAATAAAAATTTAAAAATATCATGATGAGGTATTAGTTCTCATCACCAATTAAATGGTCTATTCTACGTCTGAGTGTTCGAAAAAAATTAGATACATCCATATGGGTAATATTGATATTAAGATCTTTTGAATCAATAGCATCGTTGTCAGCATCATTCATTAGATGTTGAGAAAAATTTGCTTCAACATTTTTATTTTTCTTTTTCAGTGAAGTTTGATATAATTCCACTAAATACTTGATCGTACGACAGTTACGTGATCAATGACCTTTCATACCACATCTATAACACTTATCCTCATAATTTTCTTGTATTTCTTTTTTTCCCCCTTATTATATTTTCTTTCACATTTCAGGTGGTCAATATTTCTCACAACTTGATTATTACTGTGATAAGAAAAATATTGAGCGTGTCTATGACCACAACCACGGCTATGGCCATGACCACGACTACGATTACGACTAATGCTTCTGCTGGAGCCAACATCATTCACTTCTAGGAGTTCTGTTAAACCAGTTGGTCTGATTTCATAATTTTTCAATAATAACTTATTATTTTTCTCTACAATAGGGAGGACAGTAATTAAATCAGTAAATTTTGTATACTATTTTTCTCAATATTATTATTGCAGGACAATATTCGAGACATGAAGGTAGAGAATATCTTTTCCAATATATCTTCATCAGTAACTTTTTCTCTGTATAATTTCAATTGAGATGTAATTTTATACATGACAGAGTTATATTCATTTACGATTTTAAAATCTTGCAACCTCAAGTGCAACCATTCATACCGTGTAGTTGGTAGTACGACTATCTTCAGGTGGTCAAATATTTCTTTTAAATTTTTTACAGAATATATGGATCTTTTTCGATAAGATATTCCATTTTCAAATTTTCGTCGAGATGACGACGGATAAAAATTAAATCTTTGGCATTTTATTATGCAAATGCACTATTTTTTTTTCTTGATCAGTTTCACTAAGGTCTTCAACATTTAGATGCATTTCTGTATCGATAACCCATGACATATAATTCTTTCTAGAAATATCAAGGGTTACAAATTCGAGTTTAGTTAAGTTAGCCATAGGGATCAATAAATGTGTACATTTAGTCTTCTAACTTTTATAACGGCAGAAACTCGTACTACTTTAGTCTTGTGGCTTTTGTAATGGTAGAGACTCGTACTGATAACGTGTTATAAAATTTTGACAGTGTTAGAATAAAATCTACACACAATAGATCTCTAACTATTATTTGTATAAGATTTTTTTCAAAATTCTCTCTTTATTTTCTCTCACAATTGATATTTTTTTTCAAGTTTGGAAAGAACTCTATTTATAAAGCTGTTATTAATGGAATTAATCATTTTCTACTAATATATATTAGTGGTGTCTCTACTAACTCTTAATGGTGGATATCTATATCCACTGATTGATAGAATTAGTGGAGCTTCCACTAATTCTAACATATTCACAATAGGTAGGAATTTTTAGTGGGATTTAAAAAACAAAGGATGGCCAACATTAATACCATTTATATCCCTTTCCGTGTAATAACTTGTAAATCATACAAAAATGGATAAGTTCTGTATAGATTTGATAAAACTCGTTCCTATACAATAACTTTGAAAGCAAACATGATTTTCTAAAATTTGTTCTTATACAATAATCTTAAAAGAAAGAAATCATACTAGACAAATTTAGTACGATGATTTAGTATCGTATGTAAGATTTGAATTTAATATGACAGTGTGAAAGGATCATCAGTTATGGTTCTAACTAATATTTGTTTGACAATTTTAACTAACAAAACTTGAGTTGCTTGACGAAGATATCTTAGGGATATAAAGCTATTGGATATAGAATAATGTCCTTCCAATGCTTCTTGGATATGGAAAAGTATCTGGAATTGTAAAGACCTCTTAAAGAAAGGCCTTAGTTATATCTTTCGACCTTGGTTTCTCAGGAATATATGGACTCCCTCCGAGTCAGGATCTATCAAGAGAGGCTATGCAACTATCAGACTATTTAGAAACAAACAAATATATAACCGTTGGGAAAACGCATACTTCGGAGGAGCTGTCTAGGAGTATTAATAATAGAGTAGTAAAGTCCGATTGGGGACACTATTTAGCCGGTCAGCTTCCTTTTCTCAATTCTGGACAGACTGTTCCATCAAGGGTTGGTGCAAAGTTTACTTTGATGCAGCCTTTGAAAGAGGAATACGTGGCGCACGCGTACACAACACACACACACATATATATATATATATATATAGGTAAAATTTTGAAATTCAGTATTTAATTTATAATTAAAGAAAGTAAAAATTGACGTTTAGAGAAAAAAATAGGATAAATCACTATCGGGTCTTCATTTTCATTTAGGAAGAGAGGAGATGGTTTTTCTTTTTTGATTATTGATAATTTTTTATGTTAATCTCTCATACAACACACCGTAGTAAAATATTCTCGGATATGCATTATAACTATTAACCACAAATAATATCTATTTTTAAATTTACCATCACAGCATTTATATTTAATTTAAGATTCATTAAAAGAGTAATATTAAGTACTTTCTCTATCTTAATTAAATTGTTTTACTTATTATTTTGAGTTGTTTTTAAAAAAAGTGACAATTTTATTTTAAAAATAAATATAATATATTGTATAAAATAAAATTTAATATATTTATTATATATATTTTAATATAAAATATTATGTGATTCATATATTTTTATGTTATATTATAATTATAATTTTTATATTAAATTAATTATTATTCTCTTCGTCTCTATATATTTGTCACTATTAAAAAGTTTTTGGTATTTCTTTTTACTTGTTACATTGAAAAAAATTATATACTATTAATGTTAATTTTATTATTATACCCTTATATTAAATAGTTTTAAAAAATGAGAGTACAATAACTTTAGAGAGAAAATTGAATAAATAAAGTAAGAAAATAATAGTGAAAAATATTAAATTTAATGATACTTTTAGAATGTATAAATAAAATTGTACGAATTAAAAAAATTAATTAATTTTTTTTAAGGGTTTGAAATAATTAATTATGATAAATAAAAAAATAAAAAATATTAATTTAATCGGGTGGTTGGAGTGGGAGAGCAGTATCAATCATTGAGTCAGTGACGAAGAAAAAAGGCACATTAATCTTTGATTTTGAGAAGGATGCTTCCTAGAAGCATCATGAGTTGTAACCAGACGGGGCAGCTTTGTTTCATACGTGCCGTACTCGACAAACGCAGGAGCCCAGAGAGGGTACGTATATCCCATAAAGGCTGGGCCCGACAGAAACGATATCAAGTTAGGGCAAATCAATTCCATTCCCCAACAGCCTCCGTTCCCACCACCACCATATCAACAGGGAACGAGGACTAGCAACCACCTCTCCCCAAGCCCTTTGCTTTCCTTGCTTTTAAATACTTCTACGAGCTATGGTATTTCCATGCCCTTCTTCTCGCGTATGTATATGGTCAATTTCTCTGGTGTTGTAGCAGTGCTGCATGTGGGTTTTCAACCGCAGCTGGTTTTGGCTTTGGTGCTGGGCAGGGGATGGCTAATTTGATGATGATTTTTGATGGGCTGCGTCTTTTCGTTTCGACCATTTGGGATCTCCAAGAAATGCGTTTCTCAGCCATTTTTGATGACTTGAGCTACATTGCGATGACTGTCTTCGTGGTTGCCATATCATGTGTTCTAGAGCTCAGAGTAAGAAGACATTAAAAGTAGAATTTCCAAAAACTGACAATGTTTTATTTGGACTTTTTTCCCCCCTCTCACTTTGTTTATATATGTCTACTTCTCCCCTTGCTAATGGTAGTGTGATTCCACTTTGTCATCAAGTTATTGATGTGTACTTGATTTTGGGATAGCTTCTTTCAACTTTGTAATCATCAGCTACTTCAATGTACGCTTATGTTTCTGCAAAGGATGATCTAAAGGAAAATCACTCTGGAATAAATTGCTTGGATATTTTGCTTGTCCAAGTAAGAGGGCTCATGTATTTGTGGGGAAAAAAGGAATAATTATTCGTGCTTAAATTGTGGATATGTTTCTTTTATTGCTTTGAAATGAACTGCAGATTTTTTTTTAAATGTGAGGAATGAACTATTTGGATATTCAAAAGGAGAAAAGTAGAATTATTCATAAAAGAAATTATTTGTTTATTTCAAATTTCAGTATTAGGATAGGTATGTCCCACTTTGGATATTCATAAAAGAAGAAAATATAATTTGTTTATTTCAAACTTTAATATTTTAATATGTATTTTCCACCTTGGAATGAACTACTTGGGGTATTTAAAAGGAAAAAGGAAAGAATTATTCATAGGGAAATTTTATTTAAAAATTATTTACTTATTCTGTTGCTTAAAAAGGAAAGGAATAATTATTGAAATTGTGTAAGCCAACGAATCATTCAAACGTAGTGTATTGTTTGGAAGACAATTATCCTCACCGTTGGATTATAGTCGCAATTGTATTTATTTAATTCATTGTGTATTTGTGAAAATCCAAATATAAATTTTCTAAAGCCAATGGTAGGTCAGAAGGGAAACAGAGTCAAAATACTGATTCACACTGGCTAAGTAACACTCTGTTTTCCCTTTAATCCAAATAGATACCTTAAATTTCTCTGCGTTTCATATTGTAACATGGGACTAGCTACATAAAAATTATATCCATATTCTAACGTGGTCTTGTTACATAGACATTTTTGTTGTTGAAGGCACCCGAAATCTCCTAACCCTGCTGGAATTTTTCATAGTTGGGCTACTCACTTCGACTTCATATTCTCCATGGAAAAGTGAGGTTGTAATGTAACCACTAGCATCCGTTGTTCCCTCCAGTCCCTGGTGAGTCATTTCCGCTAGAATTTTGTCCACTACATCGCCCGTCGGCAGGTTCTTGAAGTTGTTGTCGGTTAAACACATCCTGTAACATCCTTTGGGCGACCATCCTGCCCATATTAGGATTCCGTCCACAGCAGGGTGTGCATGAGTCTCCCTTATAAGTTGCTCCAAGTACACTTCCTAGGGAAAGAGATGAGCATTCTATGTGATAATCTCCCCTGAATATTTCAAGGACAAGAAAATGCAACGATTAATTTGATAAGAGAAAAGGCAGAGAGTTATTAGAGAACCTGGTTTGGCCTGCTTGAGACGTCCAATTCTGTAATCCAAATAGGCAAATTTGCAGAAGCAAGGGCGTCAATTGTTGCTCTTACATAAGGTAGGTTAGGAACTGAAAAATGCCCTTCAAGTCCGATTCCAAGGGGACCCTGATAACCCTGTGAGCGCAATTGGTTAATCTTTTTCAGATATTGTGCTGCTGATGATCTCTGGTCACTGCTCTTCTCTATTGTATTGTAATCATTCAAGAATGGGATTTCGGAGTTGTCTATTTCGTAAGCCTTCTGGTAGTACACTGCGGATGCAGTTTCCCCTATTCTGTTCTCCAGGAATGCATGATGTAGATTCTCATTCACAACATCCCAGTGAATAAACTGCTGTAAGTATCTTCTCATCACTGAGTTTATCCTTCTGTCAAGAGCTGGTGTTAGCTGATCTAGGGGAAGCTGACGGACCCATGAAGGGTTGTAGTTAGGGTCGTCCCAGAACGTATTGTGGCCGCGGGCCTGTATGCTGTGCTGCTTGACAAACTCAAGCATGGAGTCCGCTATCGAGTAGTCTTCATTGCCGGGGGATTTTTCAGTGAAGTACCATTTCAGTTCGTTTTCGAACACTGTATATTTGAACCTCGATGTAAACCAGTCTTGATATGCTTGATTTGTGAGGATGTGTCTACTAATGGCGCAACCAAATGGAAAGTCATTGTTTATTTGCTTGATGGAGATATTTGTGTTGGCTAATGCTCGGCCTTGAGGATCAACAACTTGGAATCTCACTTTCCTCCTTCGTGTCTACCCATGAATGAACAATTAGGGAACTTCATTATTTAGAAAGATGGAGATATCATATTGATTAATGAATATTTCCTTGATAGATTTACCTTGTCGATGCTCTGATCTTGATGCAATTTCCATTCATCCTCACTAAATGGTTGCAATGATATGCTATCTGCCCATATCTCGACGTTTGGATTATCACTCTGAGAACATGAAGAAGTGAAGAAAGGGACGACAAAATGGTCAAGAACGATATCTCAAAATAGCCATGAGTAGAAAATTCTTGAATTCTCTTGTCAGGACTTCTCCTGTAAATCTTAGTTAAATCATGAATTTAGATCTAATATAGTAGTTTTAATTATATACTTGGGGAAGGTCGCATCACCAAAGTTAAGAATTTCCTCGTATTGATTCTAAGAAAAGAACTGAATAGGACAATGTACCTGGAAATAAAGTTCTGCAGGGCCTGAAGCATTCACAACTATACCACCCTTGAGCATAGACCAGCAGCCCGACCGGGCAATTGTCCAGCCAGCATATGCCAAACCAGTGGATGTTTTGAAGACGGCAGCTACTGGAGATTCTCCATGGCTAACCTGTAACCAAGCTACAACCAAATGGACAACGTAAATCAAGCAAACAATTGTGATGATCAAGGAATTTAGGAAAATCGTATGTTCATTTTTAAGGATTTTTGTGACACCAACATACCAGATATCGTGTAAAGCAGTTTCTTGTCCAGGTTAAATTTCTGTGATAAGCTATGATTCATTGCATTTCGATCGGAAACTACAACGAATTTGTTGCCGTCTTTTGATTCTCTCTCGATTAATTTTGCACCTCCAAATGTTGACCAGCTTTTCAACCCCTCATTCATTTCCGGGTTTACAACTATTCCTCCTTCGTATTGAGGTTTAAGGGGATTTTCCAAGCACTGAAAACAAACGTCACATTCTTAAATTATCATTAATTCCAAATTATGTTTTCTTAAAAATCTATGAAATAAATTGCCTTTTGGGGGGGGTGGGGGGGTGTGATTTTCATCTTATCCTATAACTACCACTTACCTCAGGAGTGAAACTATAATCGTAGGAGACTCCAGTAACTTCAATTCCTGCAAAACATACCTCAAATCACTAATAATCTCGTATTGATATGTACCAAAAAAATTTTTAAAAAAGGAAGGGTTTTCTTGGAAACCTCTTACCAAAACAGACTTTAGAATATGCATTCCTAGGAACATGCCAAGATAATGAAGTAAACTAACTTGGACAATAGAAGAAGAAGGCAAACCTGAAGAAACAAGAAAGCAGAACAGCACTAGAAGCATATTCATAATCCCTTTGCTGATCTTGAAGGTTGCCATTCCAGCACTACAACAAAAGCACAAAAAATCAATCAAATTTAGTGATTGAGGTATGCCATGAATTCACCTCTAAGAGTTTAAGGAGACCAATCCAAAGTTGTACCTGGGATTATTGCAAGATGGTTGAGAAAATGTCCAAGGATGTGCAGAATATATATATACTTATGAGTTCTGGCTATTTTGATGTTGCCAGTTCCTGGATATTTTGACAAAAATGTCACGGCCAAGGAAAATTTACTAGCCTTTTAGCAACAAGCATTCATTGTATTTTGATTTTTTTTGCCTGAGTCTTATTATTGGAAACTTGCATTAATTTGTAGTATTAATTGCAATTTCTACTGATAATTTCTGCAATTTAGAATTTGGTTGTGAATATCGTGATCAGATTTTTCTTCATGTTTACCATATTTTCTTTTATGATACTTTAAATCTCAAATTATAATTTTTTTTAATTATAAATCAAATATTAGATGGTTGATCAATTACTTTTTAATGATACATATGCGTACATAAGATATTTTCTTGAATCTCCTTAATTCTACTTTGTTTTTGTCATTTACATTATGTGTTACATATGTAATTAGTATTTTTGGTCCTCAAACATTTTATGGCATGGAAATTTTTTATTTTTTTCCATATTGTTTCATTCATGAACATTTTTCATATTCTGAAAATGGTTTTGGAGGTTGTTGTACCGTATTCTTTGATGGTAAAATTATATTTATAATAATTTTCTTCTGTGTTTACCATATTTTGCTCTTTTGGTTTCTGGAAGAAATCACTATAAATACGATTTTATCCTTCACAAAACACAACAAAAATGACCTTCATGTCATTTTGAACCCTATTTAAAAAAGGTTTGTGGATGAAAATAGATTAGAAAAAGTTCTGGGAATAGTATTTAGTAAAAGGTTTGAGGGCCAAAAATGCTAATACCTTAACGTATCTTGAGTGAAAAAGAAATACTCTTGGTGCCTTTTATAGCTTAACTTGCTTGTGAGATTACGAAATGTAAAATGCATACGATCATATATGCTCAGGTGTTCTAATGGTAATTAAAGCTTCAGGTATTATAGCTGATAAAGGGGAGATTTTTCTGAGTAAAAATCTTAGGATTTTATTTCAATTTCAATTTCAAAATTTACTCTATATGAAAACATTTAATTCGTAAAGCATTCATCTTAACAAATTGATGATCCTCGCCCACCCAAAATAATAATAATAGTAATAATAATTAATTGGTAGCAACACATTTGTTAGTGAAGATAACAATTAACACATTCGTTAATTGTAATAATAAAAATAATACTAGGAAGGAAAGGACTGAAGATCATGCAGAAATTTGGACGTGGATTGATTCGTGGGTTTTGATAGACCGTTCAACCTTGAATGCATAAGCCTCAGAAGAATTTGCCACCGCTGGATGCTCCATTTTCGCTTCGTAATCTCCGTGAAACAGCCAAGTCTCAAAGTAACCATCAGCATCGGTAGTTCCCACTAAGCCTCGGTGACTCCATTCTTTGAGGATTTCATCCACAACAGCACCGGTGGGAAGGTTGTTGAATTTGTCGTCTGTTAAGCACATTCTGTAACAAAAAGGTGGTGACCATGGCGCCCAGATGATAATCCCTTCAACGGCTGGGTGCGAGTGAAGTTCCCTAATGATCATATCCAAGTACAATGCCTGAGCACGGTGGGCGGGAACGTCTAGTTCTGTAATCCAAATTGGTAGTCTTGCAGTAGCGAGAGTGTCAAGTGCAGCTCTTACATAAGCCAGATTTGGGGTGTCGAAATGGCCCTCAAGCCCAATTCCGAGAGGACCTAGGTAGCCCTGTGATCTGATTTCTCCAATCTTTTGTAAGTACTTTGCAGGTGAGGCAAATTTATCAAATTGATATTCTATCGTTCCAATTTCATTCAAGAATGGAATTCCTACTGCATCAAGCTTGTGAGCAGCTTTGTATATATTACTTGATGCAGTTTGCCCAAGCATCTTCTCCAAGAACCTAAAGTGCATATTTTCATTGACAACATCCCAGTGAATGAATTGGCCTGAGTATCTTGTCAGTATGGATGTTATCCTTTCCTTAGCAGCTATTGCAAAATCTCTCCTCGACAGCGATGCTGCCCACGGCGGTAGCCATTGTGGATTCTCCCAGATTACGTTATGACCACGGGCTTTGAGATTGTGCCGCTTCACAAATTGAAGCATTCCATCGGCTAATGAATAATCTACTATCCCTCTAGTTGGTTCATTGATGTACCACTTAAGTTCATTTTCAAACACTGTGTACTTGAACCTTGGGGTAAACCAATTCTGATAAGCTGGAAGCGTTAGGATATTCTTGCTCAATGTACAACCCAGTGGAAACGCGTTTGCTACTTGTGTTATAGAAAGCGATGCGTTTGCTAATGGTTGGCCTCGAGCATCAACAGCTCGGATTTGCACCTTCCTTCTGCGTACCTGCAAAATTATAGTTGTTTTGATGAGAACACATCAGCTATACAGGAAAAGGGAATTCTAGGTAAGAGTATTCCCTTAGTTCAAAACGATTGAAATACTTTGCTTCACCTTCTGAATGCTTTGATCTCGATGGGATTCCCACTCTTCTTGGGTAAATGGCTGGAGTGAAATGCTGTCTATCCATAGTTCAGATGATGCATGATCGTTCTGGGAAAGACATTAAAAGAGAAAAGGATCACAACATGAAAAATTCTAATATGGACTACTGGTTCATGGATCAAGTGCATTAGTGACTTGTATCACATGCAATGCATATGATACAACTTACTTACTGCACTTAGTCTACCAATCCATTCCATGATCCATGTAAGAATTGCTCTCAGATCACAAATGGAATCTTGCAGAGTGTATATAAGGAACAAGGCTAAGAAGTATACCTCAAAATAGAGCTGTGCAGGGCCAGAAGCATTCACAGTTAAGCCTCCCTTAAGCATGGACCAGCAGCCTGCCTTAGCAATAGACCAGCCAGCATAGAGGGAGCCAGTGCGTGTTCTGAAAACGGCAGCAACATTTGCATTTCCATTGCTTACCTGCAACCAAGCTACGAGAAACGCAACATATATAATTAACTCCTAAGCTCAGAGTCACTGAACAATATTTGTTTTTTTGTCTTTTTCCCCAAAAAGATTATGTATTATCTCTAGTATAATAGTACCAGAAATAATGTAGAACTTTCCCTTCTCTAAGTAGAACTTCTGTGACAGACTATCAAGCGATCCATTTCGATTGAGAGCAACCATGAAGTTATTTCCACGTTCTGATTCCCTCTTCTCAATTTTTGCACCTCCAAATGATGACCAGCCCTTGAAGCCCTCATCAAATTCAGGGTTCACAACTATTCCTCCATCATACTGAGGCTTCAGAGGCTTTGCTAAACACTGGAACCATTCAGTCAAAGCCATAACACATTAATCTTCATCATTTTCTTCCTCGTCACTGTATAATACTTCTGAGAAATAAATTTTCAATTAACAAAGAAGAACTTGCCTCAGCAGTAAAGCTGTGGTCATAGTCCAATGCCAGAACTCGAAACCCTGCAAAATACAATGCCCTCCAAACACATTAAACATGCCATACATAACTCAGACTGCATGAAGCTAAAATGATAAAACGAAGAGAAGAGAAGAACAGATCATTAACCTGAGAAAAAGAGAAGACATGGCAGCAACAGAATCAGACTACCCATTGCCAAGGTCTTCATGCTAACGATACAACCCAAGAGAGTCCAATCAAGAGATGTGCTGCTGTTTCTAATCCACAAAGTGAGTAGTGAAAATGATGCAAAAAACACGATTTAATTCCTTGTTTGGTGTAGTCTTTGGAGTAAGCATGGAAGCATATATATAGCCCCAAAATCGGGGAGCTTATTATTATTACTATTATTTTCTTATTCATGCCCATGATACGTACAAGGTAGCCAAATTCCTAATCACCATTTATCACAATTGAATGTCGTGATTTGGATCTCCTCTAATGAATATTACCGCGATTCCTTCATGCTATTTAATTCAAGATAGAATCGATTGCTTTGAAGGATGATCACTAGGGATTTCTCCAAATTGTTAAACAATCTAATGGCCAAGATTTTATTATTACTGGATCTGACGGGCCATCTAAATTTTATATTAGAGTGTATAATTAGTTAGTTTTCTTTTTTATATGTTTTGGTAAACTTTATATATGTAGTGGCGAATTTAAATCCTAAGAGTAGCGAGGAACTTACAAATATATATATATATATATATATATATATTGTTTTCTTTTAAAAATAATTTTAATAACTTCTCGAATAATAAAAATTTCTTGAATTTTTTTATAACAGTAACATATTATGTGACAGTTCCGTCTACTAGTTATAACTTGAATAATGATTATCTTTAGATTATATGAGTTAGGTATTCCATGCTAGAAGTAGAAAAATACTTATAAGAGAAAAAATAAAGAAAGAACAAAAATTAATTTTCTTTTGATAAATTTATCCATATATCTTATTCAAAAGAAATAAAAAATACACCGTAAATTGTAAATTTGCCCAAATATTTACAAATTAATTCTTACTTATTTGTTTATGTATAAAATTTAAACTACAATTTGATACGTTATTCTTTTTACAAACCACTAAGTAGAACAAGAACAAGAGAAATTTTGAACAACAATTAGACAAATAATAACATGGAACAAACTATGAATATTTAACCAATATAAAAGAAAATATTTCATTTGTATTGTAAAAAAAAAAAATTGAAAAGAAAACTCACCTAATGCGTCAACGTTGATCAACAGGGCGGTGAATATATTTGGAACTTCGAAGGTTTGCAAGTTAAGAGTTTATGGAGTTTGAAATAAGAGCAATATCATAAATCAATCTTAAATTATTTTTTCGCTTTTAAACCCAATCTTCTTTCTATATTAAAAATTATTTTTTATTTCCTTGATTACTTGTTAGGAAATTAACTTTTTAACACTCTTTGTTACTAAAAAAATATTTTTATTTTCTTTATTACTTGTTATAAAAATTAATTTGTTAAGTAACATTTTTGAGGAATAAGAAAATAAGTGAGATCATATTTTAAGAAATACGGGTGCACATTAATGTATATATAGATATAACATTGTGGCCTTGACCGATAATAGTATACTCTCTTGTCTTAAAAATGATGTTAATTTAGCAAATGAAACATATACAAAGGAATTGTTAAAACTTATATAATTATAATAGAAAATAACTATTATATTCTTGAATAAAAGTAAATCTTCATTAATTTGATTAGAAATACATATGTATTTAATGAGTCAAATATTTATTAAATATGTAAAAGATGAATAAATTAGGAATTTACGTAATAAATATATTTTTAATTTATAAATTTGATAAATATTTTAATGTAAAAAAATTAAAATTTTTTGACATTCTTTTGAAGACGAATGAGGGTAACTCGGCCACCATCTATGTGTGTATGTGCATATCTAGCCCAATAATATAACTCTACCACTAGTGGTAGTCCCCTCGCCCTCTTCGCCGCACTGTGTATGTGGGTATGTGCACATCTAGCCCCAATGGTAGCCCCTCTTCTTCGCCGATTATAATGCAATTCGCCCACAAAATATATGAATGTGCGTTTGCGCACAATTTAAAATTAATTTTAATTTAAATATATTTTTATTTTTTAAAAACTATCACTTATTAATAATACATCATATTCTTTCCTTTTAAACTTCATATGATCTTACATATTTAATACTCTCTCTATCTTAAACTACTTGTTCTATTTTCTAAATTATTTTTTGTCTCAAATTATTTGTTTCTTTAAGAAATTAATGCTTCTTCCGTCCCAAATTATCTGTCATATTTAACCGAATATGTGAGTATTAAGATAGGTAGATTTTTTAGTTAATTAAATATTTACTTCTATTTTTACCTTTAAAATTTAATTTATTCTTTTTCTATTTATTAAGTACTCAAATTTCAAAATTTTGATATACTCTAAATTGCTTCTCTCTCGTATTATTTAAATGTGATCAATTTATTGAGAAATAAATTATTTAATATATTTCAAAAATAGAGTAAATAGGGACAAATTTGATATATTAAATCTTAATTTCCTAATAAGACAGATAACTTGAAACAAGAACTAAGTTAAAAATAAGACAAATAATTTGGAACGGAGGGAGTATTTAATATTCCAACTTACCCCCAATTAATAACACTCTATTTCAAAAATATATTAAATAATCCCTCCGTCCCCTTTTATCATGTCCATTTTAACCTATTCACAAGTTTTAAGAAAAATAAGATTTTTAGTTAATTAATTAATATTTTCTATTTTACCCTCAAAAAATCTCTCTCTTTATTAATGAGTAATCAAATTTCAAAGCTTTATATGTATTGTAAGTATATTTAATTTACTTCCATTTTCCACTTCAAGTGCAAAAATAATTCCTATTAAAGAGGGGTATTTGTAAAAAATAACAATTAATATAATTTTGATTTACTAATGAGACATATAAATTGAGATAAAAATCTTAATTTTAATAGACAGATAAAAAGTGACGAAGTGAGTAATTTCTTTCTCAATAAGTTAATCTCATTTAAAGAGTATGAGAGATAAGTAATTTAGAATATATTAAAACTTTATAATTTGAGTACTTCCAAGAGAGAGAGAATAAATTAAATTTTAAATGTAAAAATAAAAGAAATGATTTAATTAACTAAAAAACTTACTTATTTTAATACTCACAAAATTAATTAAATGAGACAGATAATTCTTATCTACTTACACCCTTAGCCATGACAAGGCATCAAACAGGGACCTTAATACTTTAACAGGCTGATCCTATTTATTGAGCTTTACAATCCGAATTTTGTTGGAAGAAAAGAAGTGGGAGTGGCCACACAATACAGTTACGAACGGATAACTATTTATTATGGTTGGCGATATTGCCAGAGCAACTTCTCCCCTGCCATAGCTATTTTTATTCCAATGACAAGTTTATCCTTCTTTAGCCAATTCAATAATATTTTCCAAATCTCCATCATTTATCTCTCCCCTCTCTTCTCTCTTTCCTTTTCTTCTCTTTCTCTCCTCTCTTTCCTCTTTAATCTCTCTCCTTCACGATTCCCTCTTCTCTTCTCTCTCCTCATGGTCCCTCTTTTTTCTCCCTTCGTCTCTCCTTTTCTCTCTCACACGAAAATCTCCCCTTCTCTCATATTCATTTTTTGTCCCCACCTCTATCTTTTTCGTCTTTCATCCTCACATTCTCTTCTATCCAATGTATATTGCATGGTTTATTTCTTTTTCTTTTTTTTTTTGTGCTTTCACCAAGAGAAATGCATCAATTGTAATAGTAGTAGTACAATAACGGTGGAAGCAATCACTATAAGAAAAATGAATTTATACAACCATTGAATTTCGTGGGAAAAATAATTGATTTGGTCGTAAATAATCAATTGTAACGGAAAAATACTCGTTACTATTTCAGGGGGTTGCAATTGCCTTTGCAACCGTAAATATCATTGCAATGATCTATTTTTTTTTACGGAAAATGCCCCTTTTTACAACTTTTTTTTTTTCGTTGCAAGAAACCTCAAATCTATCCAAACTAAATGCAACGGTTCTTTTTCCGTTGCATGGCCCTTGCAAATGGGGTTTTTTTTAACGGATTTTGTTTGTCATAGACACAATTATTGTTCGTTGCAAATATTTAATATTATAATTATTTTTTATTTTAAAATAAATATTTAATTAATTATCATCACTTTTAAATGTGTCCCTACTTTCATGCGTTCCAAAATTTTACGACACATAATTTCTGACTCTTATTATATAAGTGTACCTAATTTTACGACACTTACTTTTGCTACTGTCACCTAATCTATAAATATGTATTATATAAAATTTTTTTTCCACGACACATTTTGTATTAACGTCTCCAAATTACCGACATAAGATTATGTTTGAATCCCTTTTTTTGGCTAAACTATGATTGTATAGTGTCCCAAATTTGGCAATACTTTCTTTACATAAATGTCTCAAAATGATGACACGTAATTCTGATTCTGTCCTTTTCATACTAACGAAATAATCCATAACATCCCAGGAAAATGTGACAAAGTAACGACGTGTAAGTATGATTGCGTCCCTTTTTAACAACACTAATTTTTCCGTATTGTCCCAGAATTTAGCATCAATTTTTTTCAATGTCCCAAAATTTACGACATATGATTACTATTATGATATTTTTTTTTTACAAAATTTCTCCATAAAATTTTTACCATTTTTTATTTTTTTTATAATATTTTTAAAGCTGCCTAATTACTGTTTTCAAATTTTAGAAAGCATAAAATATGAAATATAATTTATATATTCAAAAAATATATAAATTTGATATTAAAAAAATGAACATAATTTACAAATTTTAGAACGTTTTGCTACAACATTAGTTGCGTTCTCCTATATTCTATAAAAAAATAAAAAATAATAGAACCTTAATTTTCTTAAAACAAGGTACAACTAAAATTTTAGTTTAAATAATGTAAAAGAAAACTACCACAATAACTTTGGACTGATTGTTTATAATTTTTTCATCATTTCTCGTGTGACTAATTTTGTAAAACTCAATCTGCCCTGACGTTTTTCCTTGATTCATCTCCTCTTATAAAATGCATTAAAAAATTAGAAATTATTAGAAAATACATAAAAGCCATTAAAATTTATGCAGGAATTGCACAAAAAAGTACTAAACGTATTAAATTTAAATTTGAACTCACATATTCATGTCTCTCTCTTGCAAAACTCTTTGATCCACTAGTGTGATATGTTTTGTGGTAACCTCGTGTTGCTTTACCCCTTTTTGAAAGATTCTGACCAAATTATAGATATAGAAAAAAAAAATTGAATTGTAAGAGAAAAATTAGACAACAATTAATTTAAAAATATAATTAGAATTAATTTAGAAGACAATATTTCATGTTACATGAGCTTTCTCTAAGAACCAATATTGTATAAGAATCTTCCATTTATTTGGAAAAACATCATCTAGAACTAAATTCTCTATTTCTTCTCGAGTCTTCTAAGATGAGAAATGCTTATACTTGAAATCAAATTTGAAATCCTTCCACTTGCGTGCAATTGATTGGAGCACCCATTTTGTACTTCAACTTGATTAGGGATATTGAAGTATTTCTATAAAAATATTAAGAATACAAAGTGAAAACAAATAAGAAAATAAAAATTTTTAGAACAACAAAACCAAATAAAGTTAATACCTTAATTAATTTCATCAAATTCTCCTTATCAATCCTAGGCATTTTTCTCTAATCTGACCATTTAATTGAACAATACTCCTTTTTCCTTGCAACATTACCCAACCATCCACTCAAAATTCCACCGCCTTTTTTACCTGGTTGTCCTAACTCATTAAAATGAACCACAATCTTGTGATTATCGGGCAATGTCAATACAACTTTGACACGTATTAGTCCTTCATGTTTCATTACAATCCCGTGCTCATCTATAAAATGAAAAAATAAAATTGATAGAAATATTAATTTGTAAAGATAATATAATATTAATTCGCTAATGAACTAAAATCTTCTAACACACTATACATTTGAAACTATTAACTTACCATCAAAACTGCATCTTCATTGATTCTCCATCTCTATCCTCATCGTTTAATTGATTCTCCTCATAAACTGCATTAACTGGTACATCAACTGAAATTGGTTCTACTCCTTGTCTAACCCAATCTACATCTTCATTGATTCTTTAGGGAAATATCCTTCCAAGGATTACAAAAGAGTCAAACCTACAGAAAAGTATCTACATAATTTCAACATCCAGAACACGTATTTGCACTTTTTGCTTGTAATCTTTCAAAAACCAATATGTTATCTTTTTAAAAAAATGAAAAACCTTGATAAATTTCTTCCATTGAAAGAGAGAGGAAAAAAAATAAATCCACCTAACATTTCCTTTTCGGAACAACTCTTCAAGTCCCTGCAACTTCTCGTAGAACAAGAAAATCATCTTATATGGCAAGCGACAATCCAGAGGAAGAACTTCGTTGGGCAAATAGACCCATAAGCATAGTAAGTGACATCATACTTTGTTCTTCTCATAAAAAACCAAAAAGAAGGCCATATCTCCTTTGTTGTTTTTTTGCGGGATGACAGAGGGATCGTGCTTGGAAAAAGCAGATGAAGTTTATTCAAAGATAGTTCTGTTCCTGATGCTAAATTCCAATAAATATATTGTGAAACACTAGAAACATTAGGCAAAGCATGGAGAAGGATCTAAATCTAAAAGAATAGAAAAGGAGCAAAATTATGCAATCAATTCATAACTATATTCACAGAAAGTTCAATAGGAAACATGTGGATTCTGCATCACTAAGTAGTTCACAAATAAATGAATAAATTAACATGCCACTAACTGATCAATCCATTTTACGGTTAGAAGTTGTGACAAATTGCATATCACTTCATCAAAAAATTGCACATAACAATCGAATGATATGCATTTGTTCAAACAAAAACAGTGGAACTGAAATTTGAAGTACCAATAAGAGCTAGAAGTTGAACCTCCAGTTTTCCATAGGTTTGCACCCTGAAGCCAAGGATCCAACAAGATATTCCTTTGTTAGTGGCTCTACAGCAATGATAGCATCATCCTTAGGAGACTTCGCGGCAACTATCATCTAATATCCCCATCTAAGCTTGCTTCCAGTGCCATCAAAATACAAACTATGTCTTTCCTTCAAGGAACTTGATGAAGAGAAATACAAACCAGAGAAAACTTCTTTCATTCTGGATCCCTCCACATATTGCTAAAGCTATAAACTGCACCGTGCGCAACTTTACATCGTACTAAATCAGACTAAATGCAGTACAAACCCTATTGGGACATTAGTGCAATCCTTTATGCCTACGAGGAAGATAGAACCTGTTCGTGAAAGCTCCCCATACCAAATTAGCAGTCAGAAGAAAGATAAATTTGAACAGCATAAGACTAAATTTGAGAAAACAATGTGCTCGTTGGTCATTTAGGGAACGCAACACAAAATTTTGTTGCTGCACAAGTAACCCCACCACATAGAAAGATGCAGGATAACCTAAGTAAACTGATGTATATCGATGCCAAACAAAAACTATTGCATAATTCAATTCAGTACACCTTCCTTGTTTCCATAGGAATGTCATCTTCCAAACTATCTATTTATAGACATAAATCAAGACAAACTATCCACTAAAAACTCTTGTTTTTTTTCTTTTTGAGAGCATAAATTTATACATGTAATTATGATACCAATCAGCTGTAGCAAAAATATTGAGAATTGAGACATTAAAAACATAAAAAAATTTTATCCAATCTTAAAGATAATAGCTTTCACCATCTTGAAGTCGAAATAATAACAGGAAATCTTGAAACGGGTAGTATTTGAAATCTATCCAGGTGTAACTCTCACACCTCAGAGTCAAAACAACTTAGAATTAGTTTCCTTATAAATGAGAAAAGGGCCATATCTATTATCAACAAATTTAGGACAAATACAGAACAGTCAATCAAAAAAATTACTTCTTGAAATCCACATCAAGTAAGCCAATTATGGATTACGCCAGGAAACCAATCAAAATTCATAACCAAAAAAAAAAAAAAAAAAAAGGAGCACAAAACACCAAAAAAACAAACATGGGTTTTTCATGAAACCCGATGAAAATTCTATCTTGAATCGTACAAGTTAACGGAAAAGCACGACCTAGAACAAAAATGGATATTAGATACCTCACCCCTTTGGGTTTTGCATAAACCCGATGAAAATTCAATCTTGAATCGTATGAGTCAATGCAAAAGCATGACCTAGAACAAAAATGGACATTGGGTGCCTTATACCTTTGGATTCTCAGTAATCAGCAAAATCAAAAAATAATTCAGAATGAAATTTCAATTCAAGAAAAGGAGAAAGGTTGTAAGAGTGCCACAGAGAAAAAGATGAGCTCAGGTGGCCAGTAATGAAATTATGTAGATGACTTTTCTGCATTAACTAGCACTTTTTTGTAGTCTCGAATAATCAATGAAGTAATAGAGATAAAAGAATTAGAAATTGAGTAGAAATTGATGCAGTCCTAGAAGCTTTTTCAATGGATTTCAAGGCACAAGCCTTTTCAATAGATTTCAAGAAGTAGTGTATGAAAAGTTGAGAAGGCAGAGAAGGGCTTTTGGTGTTTGTTCTGTTTTTCCAATGGTTTTTTTTAGTAACTTGTTGCTACAACGAGTGGGGTCTTTGTTCCCACTAATTTTTTCTACCACAAAAAAAAAAAAAAAATGGTGGCCTTAATTTTTTATTTTTCTTTAGAATTTTTTGATAAATTAAAAAATTAACATTATATATTTAATTTAATTTGAAAAATATGATTGCAACTAAATTAACCATAAAATGTTTTTAATTTTTTTTTATTTTTTGCAAGTACTTTTAGTTCTTTTTAGGTTTTTTTGTTGTTTATTTACTCATTGGACTGAGGACTTCTCTTTATACAATTGCTGGGTATCTAATATATATGTGTAAATGTGAAAGTATTTTCGAAAATAATATTTTTTACATTTTATGAGTTCAAAAATTTCTTTAAAACCTTTTTAATATATATTCTTGTAGTACTCTTTTCTCCCCACAAATAAATGGATAATTACACGACTTAATGAGTATTTATTTTTAAATTATTGAGTTAATAAACATTATTAATTTTAAATTTGTTTTTAAATTCTCTTAAGACTTGTTTTTAAAAGTGCTTTAAATTAAATTATGAAATAGAATATCAATATTTAAAATTATAAATCCCACTATTTTTTTCATTACAAAAGGTTATCATTTTGGTTGTAAATAAAGATGGTTCATGAAACCACATACTTTAGTTGCAATTAGTTAATTTTCGTTGTATGGTATTAAAGGTTCATGATATTTGAAATAGATTTTTTTTAGACACAATTGAGTACTCGTTTGCAACCAAAATTCGTCCGACATAAATAATATGGTTGCGAAAATATCTTTTTCTTATAGTGAGTATACTATTCTCCATGCCAGAGAAGAAGACAAAATTGATGCCAAAAGATACAGAAAAAGACTGTTTAATGCCAATGAAAAAACACTTTTTCAAAACTTGAAGAAAATTAGAAGGAAAAGTACCCCTCATTTTCTCTTGCTCTTCTTTCCCTAGTTTTCTTGTTTAGAAATCATTGTTGGTTTTTTTTTTTTTTTATAGTTTTCATATGCAAAATGGTCATGGAAGTAGCTGAAGATGTTGAGTACCAGAAGAAAGAGTGTACGGTTCTGGTTATAATCTTAGTCTTTGCTTTTGCTGCTATTGCTTCTCTGCTTGTAGCCTTTAGCTACTATTGCTACATTTGGAGCAAAGTGTCTATGCGCTTGAAGGCCCTTAAGAGTGAATCTATTTTTTCCCCCCATGAAGAGTGTTTTAATGGGGGTGTATTTTCTTGAGGATTGATAATTTCTATTATTTCGTGTTCAATTGTTGAGAAACGAGGAATGCTTAATGTATTTGTAATGTCAATGTTCTAGAGTGTGAGAGATTTTAAATGCTTCATTTGGTGTGAAACTTGCCTCACTGGAAACAAATTGGGTTTTGATTTCTCATTTCTGAAAATTGTTGGAGGTTTTTAGTTTATAAACTTCTAGTTGGTTCTTGAGGAAACTATGCAAAGGATTGAAATGGTTGATTTTTTAGTCTGACTATGAGTTTGCTCAAGCCACATTGTTTAATTAAGTTTTAATCTTGCTATCCTCCCCTTTTTATTGTTTTCCTTTTTGTTTGTGTGCTTCAAAGGGGTTGACTATGATGAGAGAGCAAACAATTTTGCAAATAATCAAGGAGCCACAGAACAAGGGCTTCACATTTTCATTCTCAAGCAACTGCATTCTGCCACTGGTGGTTTTGCAAAAGTCTAACATAATAGGGCATGGCGCATTTGGCTCTGTCTACTGAGGAGAAAAATTTACTAGTTTACGATTTAATGGTCCAACCATAATTAAACCATAATTGAATCGGTAATATTATAATTTAAAAATTAAAAATATAATTATTTTAAAAATAAAATTGATCAATAATATAGTATAATTTAAGTGTATAAAGACATAAACATTTAAATACATGATTAAAAGTAGTCATTCTTAATTTATAACTAATAATCTAATATACAATAAAATTAAAAGTAGTAGCTATTCTTAATTTATTACAAACATACAATTTCAAATCTATATTAAGTTATTACTTAAAGGTACAAACACACAATTTCAACTCTATATTTATTACAAACACACAATTTCAAATCTATATTAAGTTATTACTTAAAGGCACAAATCCTCAAATTCCTCTAGGCTAACTTTCACGATCAAAATCCTCGTTGTTGGATGCCCCACTTGTGCTTGCAACTCTAACATCAATATCAAATAGTTGTGACTAAATGTAAATTGATCCATTCTTGAAAGATCAATGTCATCAGCAATATCTTCCACCACAAAATCATCACCATCATTGTCATCTATAAACAATTTAAGTAGACATATAAGAGTAAAAAATATAGTACTAGTATATTATAAGTAATTTTGATCAATATTAGAAAGAAAAAAAAGAAATATTAACCTTCTTTTCCACGACGACGTTGCCTTTGTAACCTTGGTTCCTTAAACTCTTCATACAATATTTTCTCTACTTCTTCAACAATGTTACTTGAAGGCTCATCCTCCATATCCTCAAGAATCTAATAGTCAGTAGTATCTATACTTTCATAATCAATTGGATCAAATATCTTCTCCTTAGACAAAAACATATATCAAATGAAAAGTTATATGTTATACTTGTATCAAACAAACATTCAAAAGAATAACCGATATTTTTAAAAAATAAATTTACCTATTTTTCAACTTCAAGTTGTAATGAACAAAGACAATGCCACTAAGTCTTTGATGTTCCAATCTATTTCTCTTTTTAGTGTGTATCCTTTAAAACACACTCCAATTTCTTTCACATCCAGATGAACTACTTGTTTGCTCTAAAATATGAATTGCCAACTTCCTTAAATTTAGTGCTCCATAACCAAACATTTTCCACCTCTCATTTATTAAAAAGAAATAAAATTAACAATAATGAAATAAAATGATAGAATAATAATTTAATAACTAACATAAAAAATAAAAGTGAAAGAAATAATATTATTAGGTGAAAAAGTTTTGTATGTTTCTTTTGCAGCATCAGAACCAAAAATACTCAATTGGTCTCTGAATGAAATACTCTTTTGTAGTATTTTACTCCAACCCTTCTTGGTCTTTTTAGTAACCTCAATAAGACCATTCATGACATAAGGTTTATCACAAAAGCTTTCTCGATCATACTGAAAGGTAGGGTTCAACCAATATGCAACAGTATGTATATTTTTCTTCAAATGCATATCCCATCTTCTTTTAATGATATCAGTATATACCTTGTAATACCTTTTCCTTTGATTGAATAGTATTTTGATAGCCTTACATGCCCTATGCATGCTGTAACACCCCACTACCTAGGCCCAACAGGGCCGAAGATGTCGCCCCATCCATAGGACAAGAGGTTTTTATAACTAGGTTACATAAAATAAAATAAAATAAATACTTTAAAATTGAACTTATTATATCCCAAAATACATGAACAAATCCAAAAAAATTGTTTGCAACATTCTCTCAAAACATTACATAAGGGAAATAATAAAGAATCTTCAAATCATAGGCAACAAATCAGGCTATTGACCTTCACAGTAGGATCAACCTGAAAACGTGGCATAAAAGGTGATGAGATAAAAATCTCAGTAAGCCCGTGTGTGCTTTTAGTGTTTCAGAAAAAAACAGTTCATGTATGCAAGTTGTAAAAATTTCATAAAAGAAAGTGCTAGCAAGTATTAAATAAATGTTAAAATAAAGAGTGGTGTTTTGCTTTTCAAACCATACATGTGTACAATAAATATAACCACTCGAAGAAGTAGCCACAGGTTACCACATGTTGGGCCCCATGACCATATAACGGTCAGAATGCCACACGTTGAGCATGCTAACAAAAGGTAGCTGTACGGCCTACCGGGTGAGATACTCCTCAATCTATATACCCAAAGTTACTGGTTGTTCACTCCGAAAACACACAGTCCACACGACTGAAACTTGCTAGCTTGGACCGGCATGACCTACCGGACTAGCATCCTATCCGGGAAGGATCCACCTCTCAGAGGTGACCACCTATTGAGAGATTTACCCTAACCCTTCAAAGACTAATCTTAGTAGTCTACCCTTATTGAGTATGGATGTTCATAGGTTGGGTTGGGTTGGGTTTTTTAATTTTTGAACCCAACCCAAATATTTCGGTTTCAAAATTTTAAACCCAACCAAACTATTTAAAATTTCAAACCGTCGGTTTGGGTTGTATTCGGTTTGGGTTGGTTCGATTTGGTTTGGTTTGATCGATTTGTACATAATTTACTAAGTAAGGTCTTAATCTCCTACTTAGAACATACTTCTAATTTTATAAACAAAATATGTATTTGAGACATACTAACAAAATGTAATATGAAAAGCATCAAGCATATGAGTGTATGACCACATAGTATCAAATTAGTCTATTAGCAAAGGTAGCAAAAAATGATGAATACTGAAAATCCCTCCTAGGCATTTGCTTGGACTACTGATATGATTAGTCTGGATATGAAAGACAAATTTCAATCACCAACAACTGAAGTTGTTTCTCCAAATGCCTTAGCTACTTTAGTGTATGAAGAGTTTGAAAATTCTACAATGAATAAATAGTCAAGTATCGCAATTAAAAAAGAATGATTCAAATTAATCTCAATACTTTATTTACTATCTATAAACCAAATAGAGCTCTTTGTAAAAGCTCATAAACAAACAAAAAACAACATTAAACAATACCAATAAGAATATCATCATCCATCTGATACTAATTCATTTTCAGTTGTAAAAATCCCAAACTTAACAATACTACAAAGCATTACAAAACAATCTGATTAGCAATTAGCGATTTTCCAACTAATTACCACCAAAATCAGAAATGCAATGCTCGATCAAATTACCAAGATAGGTATTAGGAAACTCACCGTGATGACCACACCACCTCCTACCTTTAGGCCCAAAGTCAAACCCAGTGGCTTGTCAACTTCAACTTCAATATTCTTGAAAGCAGTTGTTCTTGCTGTGATCTCAAGGCCTCTTCTTACTTTGATACTCTCCGTCAAGAAAATTTTTGAGATGCCCCTTTAGGCATCTTGAATTGATAGCCCTTAAAAATTCGATTTTTGTATGATAAGTACAAAAAATACAAGTCAAACACATTTCTTGAACAAAAATGATGACTTATACAATTACACATTTATCCTATATACCAGGAATAGGAAGTAAGGATTGATGAGCTTTGGAGATGGACTTGAATTAGTTTTGAAAGAGAGTTTCTTTGCATAGACAACATCGTAGTAGAGCAAGAAGAGAATGGACTTGGAGATCTCAGATTAGCGGCGCAGTAGTAGAACAACATAAACGATCGAACGAGAGAGAGAGAGAGGCATGTGACCTTGAAGTGATTTTGTCTAAAATGATATTTAGATTTTAGTGTTTGTCTAATTTTATTTTTTTATTTTTTAATATTTTAATATATTTTTTTAAATTAAATAAATTTAATTAATTATATTGGTTCGGGTTGGGTTGGGTTATATAATTTAAAAAACCCGAACCAAATTATCGATTCTTAATTTTCTTAACCCAACCCAACCCAAACCAACCTAAAAAATCAAAATTTGGGTTGGGTCGGGTTGGGTCGGTCAGGTTGGTTCGGATTTTGATTTTCTTGAACAACCCTATTATTGAGTACTCAGCGTTACTTGTCCCACTAAGGAGAAAATTGTTCATACATTAATTTACTTGGAAATAGCAATTAAGGGTTTCTAAAATTCTTATCAAAGTTGAGTTTTAGAAAGAGTTTAGCATTTTGTGTAAAATTGCTTGTTTAATTTTTCAAATGATTTGCTTGATTGAAATAAAAAGAAAAAACTGTCCTTAATTACCTTTACAAAATGAATGTTCATACACATCGAATTTGGCTTGCCACAATAATTTTGGTCTTCAAATGACTCCATGCAGGAGCTTACCTGATCCTTTGCTTGCTTGAACTCAAAAATCTTCCAATGCTGACCTAACCCCGCCTAGGGTAAACACAAGGCATAAGGTTGTACTCGAGCTATACTTGCCTTACATAAATATTCCCTAATTCAACTAATTATAACCATGACTTTAATGTCCTAAGCTTCAAGGCTAGATGATAAGAATTTTATAAAATAAACCTAACTTGATAAGTTAAAATAATTAGGGGTTCTAGAATAATTACTAATAAGTTATATGTTCAAAAAATAATTCTTGAGTGTTATTATTAATAAATAAACTAGTGTTTAAATATTGAATAATACTAAATCCTAAATACTATTAGTAAATGGTAATTTTTAAATAGCATCATTATAAATAAATAATACATTATAATTAATTTTTAATTAGTAATTAGTAGATAATAAATAATTAGTAATAAACAAAATTAATAATAAATGAACTATATTAAATTTTTATTAATAAATAACAAATAAACTTCAATATAAATGATATAGGTAAAAGTTTGAACTACGGTCTACAAGGTCATTAATATTTTATTTATTGTTATTATTATTTATATAAAAGATCTTATTTATTATTACACACACACACACACACACACACATATTATTTTTAATAAAAGATATTATTTATTTGACTAATAAAATATCAATATTTCATTTAGTATTCCAATTCCAAAGCTTCCTAGGAATTTCGAAATCTTTAGAGAAAAAATATAGTAATAATTTTAATTAAGGTAATAAATTTTATTACTAAAAATAACCTAGGATTAACAAAAAAATAATAATGATTTTCCTACTACTAAACAAAATTCATGAACACATCCCCCAACATCAAACAATAAACTAGTCCATTCATTAATATAGGCTTAAATTAAATATACTATCACATGGCCAAATCCTTACTAGGCATAATCATCAATCATGGCTTCAATGGAAATAAGAACATAAAAATCCTATTCACCATAGGTGTTATAACATCTAACATGCTTAAAACATCCATAACTCTTATAAGACATGATGAACATACATTGATTCCCAAGAAAATCTATATAGCTTAATCATGCACAACCATTCTCATGTCCTAATCCCAATCCCTTCATTCATATGTATACACTCAATCCCTCATTCATATTCTATTATTTCTATCAACATCTAGGAGACATGAATGCAGAATTAAAATGGAGGATTAAGAAGAAATACTTGATTAATGATTACTTCGATGAAGACTTAAGAAGGTTTATGCGATTGGGAGTCTTGAATTGTCCAAGAGAATAAAAAAAAAAAAAAAACAGCCATGGTTTTTGATCAACCATTTCAGCCGAGAGAGAGAGAGAGAGAGAGAACATTAGTATGGTGCATTAAAGGTTGAATGGAAGAAGATGAACAAATGAGTTGTTCTTGGTTACCTTAATGATGTTCTTGAGACTTTCAAGAAAAAATTGGTTTTTGATCCGAATGCAATTTCTTGTTTGCGAGATTTTGTGTTCTAAATACTAGAAATGAACACTAGGGAGTATATAGGAGTAATCTGGAGTATTTGAGAGGGATTGAAGGTTATTAGGGTGGGTTTTGGCTTGAGAAAATGCAATGTATGCTCTTGGTGTTCTTAGTCAAAATTGAGAGTTTGAGAAAAAGTGTGCACGAAATCTGGGAGAGTGTTAGCCGAATGGTTTAGGAGTTTAGGAATTTCGGTTTTCAGCTTAGAGAGGAAGGGAATAATCTGATTTGTTTAAAATTCAAATAGAGGGAATTGAGGAGTGGTTTAAGGTATAGGATATGTTAATGGTGTTTGATTGATGGAGGTTTCTTTGTGCTTCAATGGAACCGGCTGGACTGGTTTGTTTTGCTGAAATGGGTGAAGACTGATAAGGCTTTAAGGCAGGCAGAAATTCAAAGCTTAATGGCAGAGGAATTTCTGGTTGTGTAGCTTAATACAAGGGTGTTTTCATGGAGCAAAATTTTGGAAATTTTTTAAGTTCAAATGTAGTTTGAATGGAGTAATTTTAGGAGATATTTGAGGTGTGGTTATGGAGTCCAAGTGTTCAAGGTAAGTAGAGAGGTTAATGGTGTTCAGTTTATGGCGGTACAAGGTTCATTTTTCAGAGATTTGAGGGTGCTTTCTTCGGTCTAAGCCTAAGGAGACAAGTTGGGATTTTTCTGGTTTCATGGTGTTCAAGGTTCTAAGGTTTTGCTGAATTTCCTGTGCAGTATTTCTACACTTCTTCAGCTCGACTTGCAGAGAACTTTGAGAGGTGTTTGAGGGTCTTTTAAGGCTATTTTCCAGCCTTCTTTTTTGAGGAAAAGCAGAGGAGTTTTGTTGGATTGAAGACAGGAAAAACAGCTCCATTTTCTGGCTGCTGTGCAGCGAAACTGTCCAGAATTTTTTTCTAATTTTGAGCAGTTTTGTGCAGTCCGAAGTTGCACTGAAATTTCAGTCTTCAAGCTATATGAATTGGTCATTTTTCTGGCAGCAAATGAGCAAGGAACTTGGCTGAGTTTTTTGGAAGCTTGACTGCTCAAAAATCTGGAAAATTTCCAGGTTTCCTTCATAAAAAACATGAACAATATGAAGATGAGTTTGAAGGTTCAACACTGGTGATTGATTTCCCTTGGGAACCCTTCCTAACTCCTCTCCTATTTTCGGTCAACCCTCCATCTTCCAAGATCAATTTTCGAAATTTAAAGCTAAGAAATCCTCACAGAATTTTCTGGAATTAAAAGATGAATTTTGAACAAATTTAATTTGTGAAGATGTTAGGACAAGCAAGAGGTAATATAACGATAAGAATTCCTCTAGAATTCTTCATGTCTCCTCTATGACAACATTCCTATCTTCTTCTAGAATTCTTTTTAAGACATGATGATATGATTAAGACATTCTCTTCATGTTTCCTCTATGATAACATTCCTATCTTTAAGGAATGTAAGAAAACAAAAATTTCAAACTTAATTAAGATAATCATGAATAAAGCTTAAGTGATGGGATTTGAACTCATGACCTTAGAGATTAATTCACAAAGCACTAACTACTTAACCATACTAAGTCTTGTTCTTATTTTCTCACCCAAATATTATTCTTATTTAATCATCAAGCTATTTTCCTATTTTGACCTCAAGCAAAATTACCATTTTACCATTCTTACTCAATAAGCATAACTAAACCTTTCAACTTATAAATCATAATTCTAAAGTACATAAAATCATTCAAAAATATAAATATTCATGCAAAATAATATAATATGCATCCCGACCTTCTCACTCTAAGGTTGGCTTTAGGTGGGGTTTCACACATGCCATCAAATACATAACCTAAAGATGGCTTTTTATCACTATCCACAATACGTAGCAAAGCGCATCAAAAGCTCTACTACTTTAACAATAACATAGCAATCATTTCAAAACTTGTTATCCAAAATGATTGCAACTACTTCCTTTGTTTTATTTTCTCTATAAAGCTTAGAACCACAAAACTCTTTACAAGTCACCAAAGCCCTCAAGTCATGCATATGCTGATAGACATTATTAAGAGTAATAAAAGTGGTAGCAAATCTAGTAGCACCTAGACGAATGATTTTAGTCCAATATTTTCTTTTTCTCAACCAACTCAACCAAAAATCATAATTATACACAAATTTAGTAATTGCAAAAGCCTTCTTGGCAAGAATTTGTACATGGCTCAATTTACTAACATTCTGCAATACTAGATTCAAACAATGAGCTGTACATGGAGACCAACTGATTGATGGATAAGCATTATTAACCAATTTTCCAATAGCTACATAATTTGCCCCATTGTCAGTCACCATATGAACAACATTAGCTGGACCAACTCATTCAATAACTTTTTTAAATGACTCAAACAAAGTTTGTGCATTTTTTACAACATCAGAGGCATCAACAAATTTCAAGAAAATAGTTTCACGAGGACAGTAAATCAGAAAGTTAATTAATGTCATTTGTCTATTATCAGTCCGACCATCACCTATTATAGTGCAACTAAGTTTTTTCCACTCCTTTTTTCATAGAATCAACAAATAATTGCACTTCTTTTTTTGCATCATTCAACAAAGAAACTCGCAATTGATAATAAAAAGGAACTTTAAACCCTAACCCTATAGCACATGCAGCATCAAACATCTGCTGGAAGTAGATAGAATTCAAAACATTAATGGGCAAACAAGTATTATAAAAAAATTTTGCAACTTCCATATGTGATCTATGTACCGCCTCTTTATTTGCAAGCACACTTTTTAAAGTTGATTGAGAGCCAGAAGTTGTTCTTGGTGCAAAATAGTCATTTATATGTCCTAAATTCCTTCATTTTCCTATTTGAGATGCATTAAGTTTCAAGTGGTCACGATGTCTAATATCATTTGGATGAGGTATTTCTTGAACATCTTCATCACCTTCAAAGTTTGCTACACTAGGTCTATAAGGATTTTCAGAATAAAAGTTTTATTGAGTCTCTCTTTTTTTTCCCCCTAACAATGTCATCAAGAGAATTTTCCATTTGAAATTTCACATCATGTGGAACACGTGGGTAAGGCCTAACTTGTCATTTTTTTTCCAGCTAGATGTTGTTTCATTATATATATTCCACCACCTTTCCTAGTAAAACCACAATACAAACATGTCAACACATTCTTTCCCTCAATGACCTTTTGAATTACATGATTCCAAGCAATGTCATAGTACTTCTCCGACATGAACTGTTATATGATGGAGCAGCTGATTGAGGAGTTGAACTACCTTTTGAAGAATCCATTTCCATTAAGTCAATCCTGTAAAAGAAACAAAACCAATCTAGCTCAATGTCCCAAGGATAGAAAAAATGCATTAAAAATCAAGCATTAATGAATTAAGAGTGGGTTGATTGCAAGCACAAAAAATTTATGATTTTAGGAAATAAGTCATCGTTTGTAAAAGTCCAAGTTTCTAAATAGACCTCTTGTGATTCATAAGTCCACAATATTCTAAAGCTAGGATTATGGGCTGCCTTTCTGTAATATTTGATACCTTTATTGGCTGCGAAGTCCATGAGCATCTGCTAATTCCTAATCCTTGACGGGAGTCTAAGTTTCAATATGAATCTTTTGTTGAGCTTATTATTTTCTAGAACAAATAATGGTTTAGATACTTTGAGATTATCAAAAGCTTACTCTATGAATACACTAATACCAATCCCATCAAACAGTAATGATCAAAATAATAGTTGACAAAAAGAGATGGCGAAGCATGACATATGGTTATCTACTATTTATTATCATCATCATCATCATTACTATTTTGGTTTCTATCAAGGAAGAGAGCATTCACCTTTTTGAATTGAATTAAAATAAATACCATTAGATGGAAACAAAAGGTCCAATACATTAACAAGGTCAGTAGTGCCTATCTTTCTTCTAATTTTTATTCCTTATTTTGCCTAAAGGAAAAACTGTCACCAACATTAGCTCCAAACAGTATCATATTAGATATACTAATAATTGACATTGTTGTTGATTTTCAAATGTATATGTCAACTATTCAAATAATTCCTACTCCTTTCTCTTTTCTTTCCAACTACTCTCTTTTCCTCTTTTTCACATTTTCCTCTTCCTCCCCTTCCCTCCATCCAAACATAGCCTATATAAGTCATCTGAGCTGGCTGACCAATTCAGTTCGAGAACTATGGGATGGATTGCTTGCCAATAATTCCTTGAGACTTCAATCCAGAAACAAATATAGTCCGCAGAAGGAACGATGTCAACCCAAAGGCCAAATGTCAGTAAAACCTTAATTTAAGACTAGCCAATTCATACAAGTCTTTTGGGACAAACAATCAAACAGGTAGAGTGCATGCACAAAAATTCATACTTTCCTAGCCAGCATTCCAAGCGAAAGTCCAATACCTCACAGAATGAAGTGCAGAAGACGGAGCAATAGAAAGGAGCTATGCAGTTATTGACTTGAAGCCTTTGCTCAAAGCCATTAATTTTCTAGTTTTAATTTCATAGACAAAGCATACCTCTTGATGTCGATGTAGTTACTGCAGTGAAAGCCGCTGGAAGAAAGTGGAGCCGTGGAGGAAAGGAAACAATGAAGAAATTGGATTTGCCGATTGGGGGTGTTGTCGGTCAACAATGGGTATTTCATTTAGGTTATATATTTTTTTTCACTCAAAAGCCTCAAAATTTATTGAATTGCATAATCTGGCTCGAAATTTTATTAAATTATAAAATATGCACTTTTTTTTTTAAAGAATAGATCGCCCGGTTTAAATTTGAACTGACTGATCCAACCTGATTTGCACTATCCAGCACGGTTTTTGGACTGTTCGAGTTAAGCAAACGAGTCAAACTGTTTAAGGGACCGCTTCACGGTTTGACAGGCCAGTCTGGTCCAGTCCCAAAAAGCTTGCTGAGGAGTGCTTCAAAATGGGAGGAAGGTTGCAAAAGTTGATGGATTAGGCTGGAAAGCAGGGAGAAGAGGAGTTCAAAGTAGAGGTCTAGTTTTAACAACATTGATTTCTATGAGATGTGAAAAATTATCGGCTGTATATTTTTGTTTTGTTTCTATATTTGGTTTTGGGGATTTGAAGAAGTATTTGCAATCTTAAGAGCTATGGTTCTTAGATTTTGAATTGTAGACTTGTCAACTAGATTCTAGTACTGTTGAGTCAAATTTCAAATATTTAGAGTTTAAGAATATGTCAGTTTATGCATGTAATGAAATTTGATACGATCCTCAATTTCATACTTTTGAAAAAAAAAAAAAACATGGTTTCCAACTTATCAAGAGATGACAAGTAATATATCTCATGCCAGAGGAATGTTTATGATGAGAATGTGAGGATGAAAGATGAAAAGGATGGAGATGGGGACAAAAAATGAATACGAGAGAGGGGGGATATTTTCATGTGAGAGAGGAAAGAGGAGAGAGAAGAGGAAAGAAAAAAGAGAGACCATGAGGAGAGAGAAGAAAAAAGAAAGAGAAAAGAGAGAAGAGAAGAGGGAATCATGAGAAGAGAGAAGAGAAAAGATTAGGAGAGAGAAGAAAATATTACTACTTACCTAGGAATAGGAAAGAGAGAGGAGAGAGGAGAGAGGAGCGGGAAGAGAGAAGAGAAGAGTGAGATAAATGATGGAGATTTGGAAAATATTATTGAATTGGCTAAAGAAAGGTAAACTTGTCATTGGTCAAAAATCGCTCTGGCAAGAGGGAAGTTGCTCTGGCAATATCGCCAGCCATTTACTATTATTGTTATCTATTAATAACTCTGTTAACAATTGATTATTTTATTATTTTATTGATATTATCCATTTTACAAAATTAACTATATATGGATATCAATGGAATAAATATTATAATATTAATACAAAAATTTATAATAAAAAATTACATAATTTAGATAATACTTGACTAAATTAGTTTACAAAAATTTAAAAAACAAAATTATTTTTATGATAATAAAAAAAATATTATCTCCTTGATTCTAATAGACATATTTCATAAATCATCTGCTTAATTTTATATTTTGTTATTTACCAATTCTATTTTTTTATTTGTGCCCCTTTATCTCTATATTTATATTTTTAACTACACATAAACGCAAATAAATATTATTTTCAAAATTTTCATTTATTATACAATATGAAACTTCTTATCAATATCTAAAACTTCATAAAAATTTTCATTGCTCCCAACTAAAGATCTATTGAAAATTCACCATTATTGATTTCTCACGGGCCCAGTAAAGAAGCGGAAAAGGTGATTCCCTAAAATTTGGGCCGCAAATGGGCTATATTTCACAGGCCCATAGTTATTCTGTTATTGGGCTTCTACAAAGCATTTCCAGGCCCACTTTAAAATTCCAACAGCAGGAAGCCGCGAAACAAATACACTCACAAAAAACATAAAACTTACTTTCGCGGTCTTTGCCCCTTTCCCTAATTTTTGGTCGTTGCCTTTTCTCTGTGTTTCTCTCAAATGAGATCGCAACAATGGCGAAGAGTGAAGCCTCAGTGTCGGTCTCAGCCTCGGATACCAACAGCTCTCACAATAAGCCATGGCAATCTTATCACACAGTCTATACCAATGCCAAAGCAGGTACTTTTACAATATGGGTCTTGAATTTTGTTTACGAGAACTACAAGTGAGGCTATAGGTGAGGGATGGATAGGTTCTTTTGGTACTATAATCAGGTAATTATTTGGTTGAAGAAAGTTGGTAGGAGTTTAAATTGGGGATGACATGGTTGAGGGTGTCATTGCAGGAATGGAAGGGGTGGATAAGGAAAAAGTGCAGAGAATAGTGTATGAGATGAGCAAAGGGTCTAAGTATTTCGAGAACGAGGAAAGGAAGGAGGCCTATATGAAACAGAAAATCGATATTATGCGTGCCCGCTGTGCAAAGCTTACTGCTGCTGATTTGTCCCATTATCAGAAGGTATAGCGAAAAAGTGATATTTATTCTATTACTTTTCTTTTTTAGATTGTGGAGTTTTCAGTTTTACTTTATGTCTTGTAGTCTTGAATTATTTGTACATATTATGGTGTGTTTAAAGTGCTATTCTGTTGGTTCAATGAAGACTACTTTGGCTATGATATTTATTCCTGAAATTTGGTTGTTAAGACTCACGGACCACGTTTTAAAAAATAGTTAGCATGCAATTGTCGATTTATTCATCACAGGGTTGCTATCTGTGCTATGGATGGAACTGAAGAATGAACAAACCATAAGAAAGGCAGCCATTAGATAATTATCTGAAGAAAATATTTGTAATCTTGATTAGTTATTTGTTTTAGTTGTAGATTTGTAGATGATGGAATTTTCTGGTGCGATATCTTCCTTTACGATAGCATTAAACTTGAAATAAGAAGATTTGGGGGACACTTCATTATTATTCATGTTCAAAGTTATTGGAAGTTTAAAGAAAAACCTGTTATGGGATGTGATGACTATGATTGAACCAAATTACATACCATCTCAACATAGAAGTGGACTATGGAGGAGGTGGCATGTGGTTGCTCATTAACAAGTTCACTTTTTGACAATTTAAAGATCATAAAACTTCCCATGTACTGGTTTTACCGTGGTATTTTTCTCTTAACAAGATCCTTACTGTGTATTCCAGGGCCATAGACCTGGGATACATAGATGTCTGATGCCTTCTAATAATTAATCTTCATTGAGTTATGTTCCACGCAGAGCCTCATGTCTTGTTAGTAGCTTGATAAGCTGCCTGCTAATATTGCATTCTGGCCCATTTTCTGTGTTTTGGTTGCATCAGCAGATAAAACTTGTTAGGCATATTATGCTCAGGTACATTTGCTGGGTTTGAGCATTAATGTCCACTACAGTGCAGATTTCTTAGAATGTACTTCATGCTATTTACAGATAGCTGATAAGAAGATATCAGAGTTTGAAGGTACACGTGATCTATCAAAGATCTGGCTACATGTAGATATGGATGCTTTCTATGCAGCTGTTGAGACATTATGTAATCCATCATTGAAAGGCAAACCAATGGCTGTTGGTAGCATGTCCATGATTTCTACGGCTAATTATGAGGTTTGAATTACTGGACATGAGTGTTCCCTTATTGGCTGTGCCTTGTAGTTAGGTCATTCTTCCTTAGGGTTCAAGAATTATGCACTAATTGCTCCTTTGATTTCTGAATCCATTTTCATAAGATTTGGTCCAAATTCTTTTTTGATTAAATTCTTCATTTTTGTTTGCTATATTCGGAAACATGATTTATATGCTTTCCAGGCAAGGAAATTTGGAGTTCGGGCTGCTATGCCTGGATTTATTGCGCGTAAATTATGTCCGGAACTGATTTTTGTCCCTGTAGACTTCAAGAAATATACACATTACAGTGATTTAACTAGGAAAGGTTGGCATTGCTTTTCAAAGACTTTATTCGAGATGTTCCACTGATTCAGTTGTTAGTTATTAAAGTCACTTCTTCATGTTAGTTTTCCAGAAATATGATTCCAACTTTTTGGCAACAAGTTTGGATGAAGCATACCTTGATATAACTAATGTCTGCCAAGAAAGGGGCATTGCTGGGGATGAGGTAGAGACTAAAATTTCAAGTTATCATCTTCTCTCTTCCATTTGAATTCCTTTCTTTCTTTTCTCTTTCTATATTTTTGGTCAACACATAGTTGCTGGTTTGCTTTTTGAACGTATTTAGTTATGTTCTGCAAGCTTGCTAGAGAGCTCAGGGAAAATGTCTATAATGAGACAGGCCTCACATGTAGTGCAGGAGTTGCACCAAATCGTTTACTTGCTAAGGTATTATGTGGTTAATTGGAGGAAATGGTACACTGTTTATCGCATGCTTTGTATTGTGAATGAGTTCAGCATGCAAATTTCTTTTGAAATCAATTAATTGCCACTCCAGCTACAGCCTGTTAACTCTTCGCTCTGCCCATCTGCATGCCAAATTTGTTTCAAAACGTAGAAACTGGCATTTGTTTCTTCTTAACTCACTCTTTTGTCACCAGGTTTGCTCTGATATTAACAAGCCAAATGGTCAGTTTGTGTTACCAAACAGTCGGATGGCTGTCATGACATTTATTTCTTCACTTCCTATCAGGAAGGTATCTTTCTAACATCTGTTCAATTTCTCAAAATTTTTTTCTTCCAACTTGATGATTTTGTAACTTTTCTAAGACATTTAATACAATCCCTGTCTGACTAACTTCCATTTACAGATTGGAGGGATTGGTAAGGTTACTGAAAGTGTTTTAAACAATGTATTTGGGATCACAACTTGTGAAGACATGCTGCAAAAGTGTCACTTTCTCTGTGCACTTTTCTCCCCCTCCTCATCAGGTCTGTACACAGATGCTACTTGCTGCCCATTTCTCTTTATGTCAGTGAGAATCTGCTCCTATAACCGAGCATAAGAAACTAGGGGAAAAAAAAAAATGAAACAAAGGAAACCCAACTTTCTGCTGCCTCACTCAATATTGGGTTATATTTAAAACTTCTCATAGACTGTTTCTTTTCCGTATTTAAATACAAAAGAAGTGTATTGGAGCAGTTAATTTGATTTTTCCTTTATATATATATATATATATTTTTTTTTCCTTTGTTATTTCATTTTCAAAACCTTTAAAGATCTTCTGTTGTCATTCTACTGTACAAATCCTTTTGCCTCCTCGCTGCAGATTTTTTTCTTTCTGTTGCTCTCGGACTTGGGGGAACTAATACTCCTCAAACTAAGTTCAGGAAGAGCATAAGTAATGAGAGAACATTTTCAGACACAAATGATGAGGCGCTGATTTATAAGAAATTAGGTAATGCTCTATAGTTCTTTTCCATGCACTATTCATTAGAAGGGAGTTTGTGGCTTAGGCTTATCCAATTTCTTAAAATTTGCATAAGCCGATTAAGTGAAGTGGAGTGTGAATGAACTGGATAGAGCATTATGTATTAGGACATGTGTTTTTCTATTTTACAGTGTCATATATTGTTTTATAGTTTGGGATTTTAACTTAATTTGTGGATATGCGTCCTTGTTTACTAATGTGTAAAGCCTTAATATACCAATGTTTTGGCTACATTCTGGGAAAAAACTTGGGAGATGATAGAGAATAGCTGTGGATTAACTTGTTGGTCTCTTTAATTTTTATCTGGTCCCTTTTTAGCCTTCCAATTTCTCCTGAATTAGTAGGCTATGGCTTTTTGCCTGGACATATTGCTTGATTTTACTTGAACTGGGAAATAGATTTATCTTTTATGTATTTCATTTAAATGAACTTGCTGATTGAGGAAAACTGCTTAATTCTCTTTCAGATGTTTATCAAGCTTTATTGCCCTAGCTTTGGATGCTAGCAGTTGTTTTCTGTTCTTTCTAGTTTAGAAATCCAAGCTTTTCTAACAAGCACTTTCACCCTTGCATAATGGTGTGTTTCTTTTATTTTGTTATGGAATATGTAACTAACTGCTCTACAATGCATCTTTTTTTTTTGGGGGGGGAGGGGTGTTGACCAAGTTCAAGATATTGTATCATCTCATGTGAAATTGGCAGTCAATCCTGTTTCTTTCACTTCATTAATACTCTGGTATTTCTTGAAAAGGGCATGTCAAGTCAACCTTTGTTTGCAGGGGATCTTGCAGGGATGCTTTCTTCAGACATGCGGAAAGAAGGTCTTTGTGGCAAAACATTAACATTGAAGTTGAAAACTGCAACCTTTGAGGTACTTTTTAATTCTTTAGTGTGACAATCTACTTTTTGTGATAGTGTTGCAGTGCCAGTCTTTCAGACAATGGCAGATAACTTTATTTGCAGCTTGCTTGTCAACAGTCTCCTCTTTCCTTTTCTTAATCTCCTCCTGCCATTTTTTCAAAAGAGGTCTTATTCCCTCTTCTTCAGGCTGCTTCCATTTTTTCCTGGTCCACTTACTGGAGTAACTAGGAGTCGGTTATTTGTTTATTTTAGAATCATCCTTTACCATAATTCTCTAATTTCCAGGTCCGAACACGTGCTGTGACTTCACCCAATTATATAAGCTCTAGTGATGATATACTGAAACATGCTTCAAAACTGCTGAAGGCTGAACTTCCTGCATCATTGAGACTGATGGGTAGGCATCATACTCTATGGCTTGTATTTACTCCAAATGTGGTTCCATCAAATGGCTCTGCCCGTTAATGTTTGGATTTGTTTCATTGTTATTTTATTTTTCCAGCTTGATAGGATTATGAATTTTGTTTAACCGATGTTAAAGATTGTGCCTCTCAACAAAAAGAATGCCTTTCTTTAATTCAGTTATCTAGTATAGCATTAGCATGAATTTTCTCCCATTAAAGATTAATCTAATGCTAATCCTGATAATTAATTATAAGGCCAAGCCATCGTCAATAGTGCATTATTACACTTGGTGTTGACCTGCAACATAACGGGATTGATGCTGGGAAGTAACTAGCTGCTTCTTGGGTGAGGGTGTTTACACCTTCTCTTTCTCCATAGCTGTAGTGGTGGTAGGGGTATTGTGCAATTGATATTGCTGTACTGCGGACATGATGTCTTATGTGTCTTGAACCGATCTTCATTTAAGTGCTTGTGTTGATGTCTTTTGATTCTGGGCTTGAATATGGTTCATGACACACTGTTCTAACTTGAAGATGCATGTCTAAATTAATTTGTTTCTTTTATTTTAGGGCTGCGAATGTCTCAGTTTAGTGATGAGAAAAATGGTGCTCTTTCTGATCCGACACAGAAAACTCTGTCCAACTTTATTGTCTCAGGAGATCCTTGTAGACAAAATAAGGATGACAGCATTGCTTTGGACTCAGGGATTAGTGATGATACTTTCTCTGTTGACAGAGGGACTGATTTTCCTACAGGCTGCCATGATACATGTTGTGAATCGAGAGATTCAGGGGGTAGCAACCAAGTTTCTGATTTTAATCATGGTGATCACCTCCTGCTACACAACGATGTAGCAGCTGGGGGATGTCCTGATCTCTGGAATAATGGTTTTGGAGAAAAAGTATGCTAAAGCTCTAAATTATTTTGAGAGTTATTTGCTTAATTTATCTGAGATGATAAGAGACTAGAAAATCTTGATTTGCCAGTCTCTGATCTCATATTGCATAGAATTTTATCACTTACTGGTGAAAGACATTCTATCTGATACTCTGCATTTCACTTCCTATTTCTTCCTGAGACTAAATACTTCTGGCTGTAATATTTTCTCGTGTGGTTCTTTTTTCCAGGCCAGTGACCTTGGTAGAGGAGCACAATCAATTAAAACATACAATGATGCAGATCAATTTTTAGTGGAAAAGCCTTCTTTTCCTGCAGGGTTTGATGGATCCAGTCAACAGCAATTGAAAAACAGAGTCTACCTTGAAAATATTCAAGCAGGTTCTTCGTCAAATGAGAAAAGATTATTTTTCTGGATAGATGATTTCAAGTGTTCATTATGTGGAGTTGAACTGCCTTCCAGCTTTATTGAGGAACGACAAGAACATTCTGATTTTCATCTAGCTGAAAAGCTGCAAGAGGAGGAATCAGGTGACAGCCATAAAAACCTCATGCCAATGCAGAGGTACTACATCCATCTCCTGTTGAGTGCTTGATTTGTTTTCAAAATTGTTTTCTCTGTTATTGCATCAGATAGAAAGTTGAGAATGAGATTGAAATTCGAAAGCAAAGATGGAGAAGCATCTAGTGTAACTGATATATTGGTGATTTGGTTTGCATAGAATAGTTACATTAGAGAGAAGCTCCTTTGCGGGAAGTGATTGAGCACAGAAATAATATCTAACTTTTGTCACCTCAGAAATGCTAATCTGTCTAAATGGACTGTTGATTTGCCATTGAACTTGGACTACTTTAGAGCAACAACTACATATGCTTATAAATAAAGGGTGTTCCGTAAATTTTAGTTTGCCCAAACTAATGGACAAGCATTTCAATTTTGTTTTTTGACATGAAGTAGTCAGTGTAATGAGTGTGTGTAATGATAAAAGTTCTAATTTGCTAGGTTGACCCCGAGGGTCCGTATTGTTAACCACAGTAAGCCGAGGAAGAAGCATAAATCATCTCCAAAAGATGGTAAACATGTCCCAATTGATAGGTACTTCACAAAGACAAGTCAGAATTTCTGATCCAGCATATTTTTCATTTAAAGAATTTTATTTAAACGCCCACATGATCATACAGTGTCACCCCCCTTTATTTTGTAAAATAGTCTTGTTAATACCAATCTTGTGTAAATATATGACTCCATTTGGCTTTGGCCCTTGTATTATGTTACTGTTGTACTTTTAATACAGGATTGTCAATAAAATTTTCAGGTCTTTCAAATGTGGCGGTTTGTGTCATGTGCAATATGATTCTTTTTTCACAACCATATGTTTTCTCGTTAATCTTTTGTAAATATCTAGATACCTTTTTTTCTGTGCCTTGTTACATTGACATCTCTTTAGAGGAGTAATATTTGTGGTCTTTAGTGGAAGTTCATTTTGTTTGATCTTCTTTATTTTCTTGTTTTGTTGAAGTTGCCCTAAATCTCATAGCCATAGTGGAATTTTCTATAGCTGGATTTCTTATTTTGCCATGAAAAAGTGAAGCTGTAAAGGAAACACTCGCATCCATTGTTCCCTCCAACCCCAGATGAGTCATTTTTGCAAGAATTTTGTCAACTAAATTACCTGTTGGTAGGTTCTTGAAGCTGTCAGTTAAAGACATTCTATAACATCCTTGGGCCTTACATGCTGCCTGTTTTAGTATTCCGTTAATAGTATGGTGTGCATGAGTCTTTAATTTCCTCCAAATACACTTCCTCAGCAAGGAACGAACATCTATGTGATAATCTCGTTGTGTATTCATGGAAATGATAATAAAGTATTTCGAACTTTCTTAGAGGTCCAAATGGAATGAATATTTGATTCTGTAACCCAAATAGGCAAATTTGCAGAAGCAAGGGCGTCTGTTCTTGCTCCTACATCAGGTAATTAACAGCTGCAAAATGCGCCTCAAGTCCGATTCCAAGAGCACCCTGATAATCCTGTGAGCACATTGGCTAACTTCAGATACCATGCCAGATATCGTACTGTAACCATCAAGAATGGGATTATCAAATTTTCACTGATTGGGAAACTGAAGCGTTGAGTTAGCCACGGAGTAGCCTTCGTCGTGGGGGACTTTTCGGTGGAAGTACCGTTTCACTTCCTTTTTGGATACTCTATTTGAACATTGATGAAAACCAATCTTATTAGGCTTGATTTGTTAGGATATCGCACAACCAAATAGAAAGTCAATTGTTTAGTTGCTTGATGGAGATAATAGTATTTGGATAATCCTCAGCCTTGAGGATCAACAGCTTGAAATCAATATCCTGTGTGTTTGGCATCAAGGAACAATTAGGAAACTCATTTTAGAAAGATGGAGATCGTCTTGATTGATGAAAATTTTCCTCGATAAATTTACCTTCTCAATGCTTTGTTCTTAATGGAATTTCAATTCTTCTTGACTAAATGGTTGCAATAATATGCTAGCCCTCATTTGGATCATGGCTCTAGAAGACTAGAACACAAGCAAGGAGAAGAAAGAATGACAAATGGTAAACAACCAATAAAACAAAATTCTTAAGGTCTATTTAAAAAAAGAAAAAATTGTACATACTTTTGTAAGTTTTATATGTATTATTTTTTAAAACCTTATACATGAATTTGCTGCAAAATTTGGAGTGCACAAATTGTGCTGTCTCAAATCCTTAATGTACGTGGAAGTAGAGTCCTGCAGGGCTTGAGGCATTCACAACTAGACTCCCTTAAGCAGGGTGGGAAATTCTTATATGAATCAGATCCACCGTGGATCACTACCTTAAAGTATTGTACTTTTTTAGAAACATACAATTTACACCGCATGTAGTACACTACTCAAAACACCCTATCTACAGTGGACCGGATCCATATAAGAATTTCCCAAGCCGGGATGGCAATGGGATCGAAACGCGTCAGTGACTAGAAATTCTGATTCCGCCCCTGCATTCTCCCTATCTCTCTCCTCAACACGGGAAAAGGCAGAGACTTCCACTCCCGACCTACCGGGACAAAATAATCCTCGACCCCAGTCCAACGGGGAATCGGGAATGTGGGGGCTGGATTTTGGCTCAGCGGGGAATCGGGGATGCGGAGCTCCAATTTCGGCCCAACAAAAAAAAGTAAATATAAATAAATTTTAAAAATTTATAAAACTAATAATTTATATTTTCTTAGCAGAAAAAAATAAATCTAAATAAATTCTAAATAAGTACTACTAATATCAAGATTTAAGTTAGAAATAATATATATTTGTGTGTTAGTGTGAGATATTTTATATTAATAATCAAATGAAATTAAACATTTGCAAATAAGTTTAGATATGTTTAATTACTAATACAAATACTAATTAATCTTAAACGAAGTTGTGTTTCGAATAAGGTCAACTTTATTCCATTACTAATAGAACAAATATTATGTTGAACAAACTTTTATTCACACAAATATTTACATTTTTATCAAATTTATCATTGTCATCATAAATTATAATCAAATATTATATTATTACCATTTATATTTTATTTTGTATCTTATCTCTGTGAGAAAAAAAAATTAAAGTTAAAATATTAATTCGAGATAAATAAAATTCGAATGGTAGTACGAGATACAATACAATCATAATTTGCAAATGATAACATAATTTTAAAATAAGTTATGACTTTAAGGATATAAGTTTATAAACTAAGTATTTTTGCTCGTGCCTTTCAAGATCTTCAATGGTTTGAGAAACAAACTTGTATCCATGCCGCTTTACAATGCCATTCTTAATTTCTCATTTACTTTTTTCCCCTTAATTGAAATTATTTCATAAATGTCTTTTTAAATATATATACAATAATAAAAAATTCTAAGAATAAAAATTTTTATGAATAAAATTATCTAACATACTCTTAATCAATTATTTAAAAAGATTAAAAAAAATAATGTTTGCAGTATTAGATAAATAAGAATAAATAAATAATGTTTTGAATATTAGAGAAATAAGAATAAATAAATTATGAGGTAATATTAAATTAATATTATTAATTCCAATTAAAATTTAAAAAAATATTGTAATGTTTAGAATATCAATGAAAAATCAAATGTTCACAGTGCCTTACAATCCCAACTATTATATTGTTTGTGAGAAAAATATTTTGATTTAATTAAGACTATACAAAATAAATATTTTAATTTTGATATTTAGATAAAATTCATGTTGAAAGTTCAATTATTTGTGAATGATTTGAAATTTCATTATGTCAAAAAATATACTTAAAATCAAATTTAATATGCATTGAATTAAATATAATTTGAAAAATCAAAAGATACGTTTTAAGTTTGAATCAAATAGAGTTAAGAATCAATGAATCAAGATCAAAATCAAGTTCAAGCAATACACAAAGTTATAGGGAAAAAAAAAATAGAACCCTAACCAAGGAATTGAAGAAATCTTGGAAACTTAGCAAAGGTTATTTGATTATGATTTGATTTGAAAAATGCCTAGCATGTAATATTTCATGCCCATTAAAAAAGCCCCTAATTTAGTCAATATGTATGCGTCCATTACTCCATTGTGAATAAGACCATGCAAGCCAGATGCATGCAACAAACAAGGAAGTCGCTCATTTTAGAGTAGGTAAATGCCGTTTGCATCGTTATTAGCTTTCTTTGCATGAACTCTTTTATTTTTTTTCCTTTAAAAAAAATAAATGAGACTGCATTATATTGAATTAGAGGTGGCAATATGAACATTTATTTGGATTTGGATGAATTTAAATAATATATATATATATATATATATATATATATATATATATATAACCATTTATTCATATTTGTCTATTTATATATTTTTGTCCAATAAAAATGCATTTTATTTTATCACATTTCTTTTGCAAATTGAATATATTAGAAGCAGGATTTATGCATTAGTAAAAGATGTCACCTAAATTAAATAAATAATTATTTTATTTTATCACATTATCATTTATTAATTAAATAGATTAATAATGAGACCCAAGTACTACTAAGACTTACCTATTCAATTGTGGAAGTTATATAAATTTTTATATTTAAATGGATATAAATTGATTTAATTGGAAATTTATTTAAATCCACTAAATTTGTTGAATTTTTAAATAGATATTCAATTAAATTTATTTATTTAATTGAATCACCCATATCCATTTTTTTGTGGATTTAGATATCCATTGGGTGTCACTCAAATTGTCACCCCTATATAGAACACATTGTCACTGCAGTGTGCTTTGCATCTTTTCACTACTTAGTTTGTGGCTTCAAAACAGCAGCATATCTCTTGATTGGACTTTTGGATTGGATTGTTAACATGAAGACCTTGGTACCAAACGGTCTTATTTTTCTGTTGCTGCATTGTCTTCTCTTTTTCTCTGGTTAATCTTCTCTTCCCTTGGTTTTTTCCCTTCGACCTTCTTGCATTATATATGAGTTAAATATGGCATGCTTAATCTGTTTGGATGGTATGTGCATTTTGCAGGATATGGAGTTCTGGCTCTGAACTATAACCACAGCTTTACTGCTGAGGCAAGTTCTTTGTTAACTGAAAATTTATTTCTCAGAAGTATTATACAGTGACGAGGGGAAAGAAATGAAGATTAATATGTTATGGCTTTGCTTGAATGGTTCCAGTGTTTGGCAAAGCCTCTGAAGCCTCAGTATGGTGGAGGAATAGTTTTGAACCCGGAATTTGATGAGGGCTTCGAGGGCTGGTCATCATTTGGAGGTGCAAAGATAGAGAAGAGGGAATCAGAATATGGAAATAACTTCATGGTTGCTCTCAATCGAAATGGATCCCTTGGTAGTCTTTCACAGAAGTTCTACTTAGAGAAGGGAAAGTTCTACACAGTTTCTGGTACTATAATACTAGAAATAATTAATACATAATCTTTGAAAGAAATTACAAAATGTTTTCTGAGACTCAGCTTAAACTTATAGATGTTGCATTTCTCGTAGCTTGGTTGCAGGTAAGCCATGGGAATGCAAATGTTGCTGCTGTTTTCAGAACACGCACCGGCTCTCTCTATGCTGGCTGGTCTATTGCTCAGGCTGGCTGCTGGTCCATGCTTAAGGGCGGTTTAACTGTGAATGCTTCTGGCCCTGCAGAGCTGTATTTTGAGGTATACTTCTTAGCCTTATTTCCTTATATACACTGCAAGATTCCATTTGTGGTATGATCCTTTTATCTTTTAATGTTTTTCCCAGAACGATCATGCATCAGCTGAATTATGGGTCGACAGCATTTCGCTCCAGCCATTTACCCAAGAGGAGTGGGAATCCCATCAAGATCAAAGCATTCAAAAGGTGAAGTCAACTATTTAACATCTTTTTGAACTAAGGTGTATACTTTCTTAGTGTCCTGTAAATGATACCTGATTTGTTTACTTCAAAACAACTATGTAATTTGCAGGTACGCAGAAGCAAGGTGCAAATCCGAGCTTTTGATGCACAAGGCCAACCATTAGCAAACGCATCGATTTCCATAACACAAGTAGCAAGCGCGTTTCCACTGGGTTGTACAATGAGCAAGAATATCCTAACGCTTTCAGCGTATCAACATTGGTTTACTTCAAGGTTCAAGTACACCGTGTTTGAAAATGAACTCAAGTGGTACATCAATGAACCAACTAGAGGGGTATTAAACTATTCATTAGCCGATGGCATGCTTCGATTTGTGAAGCAGCACAACCTCAAAGCCCGCGGTCATAACGTAATCTGGGAGAATCCCCACTGGCTACCTTCGTGGGCAACATCGCTATCACCGAAGGAATTTGCAGTTGCTGCTAAGGAAAGGATAACATATGTAATGACGAGATACTCAGGCCAATTCATTCATTGGGATGTTGTCAATGAAAATATGCACTTCGGGTTCTTGGAGAAGATGCTTGGGAGAACTGCATCAAGTTCTATATACAAAACTGCTCACGAGCTTGATGGAGTAGCAATTCCATTCTTGAATGAATTTGGAACAATTGAAGATGAATATGATAAATTTGCATCACCTGCAAAGTACTTACAAAAGATTAGAGAAATCAGATCACAGGGCTACCTAGGTCCTCTCGGAATTGGGCTTGAGGGCCATTTCAACACCCCAAATCTGGCTTATGTAAGAGCTGCACTTGATATTCTAGCTACTGAAAAACTACCAATTTGGATAACGGAACTAGACGTTCCCACCCACCGTGATCAAGCATTGTACTTGGAAGATATCATAAGGGAGCTTCACTCACACCCAGCAGTTGGAGGGATTATGATCTGGGCACCATGGTCTCCTCCTCTTTGTTACAGAATGTGCTTAACTGATGACAATTTCAACAGCCGTCCAAGTGGCGCTGTTGTGGATAAAATCCTCAAAGAATGGACTCACCGGGGTTTAGTGGGAACTACAGATGCTGATGGTTGCTTTGAGACTTGGCTGTTTCATGGAGATTACGAAGTGAAAATGAACCATCCAGTGGTGGCAAATTCTTCCCAGGCTTATAGGTTCAAGGTTGGACGCTCAATCAGACTTCACGAATCAATTCACGCCCAAGTTTTTGCATGATTAGTCTTTTTTTATTATTTTCTTACAGAAACATGAGAGAATGTCTACGAGACGATGCAGTTAAAGTGTTATTCTTGTTTCAATGAACAGTAATCGTATGGCTATGATATTTGCTAGGAAGAACACAGAAAGTTTGATTAGCGCTTTATAAACAATGGGTTTATTAATGAAAGCAAGAAGAAGGGAGAAGATAGAAAATAAATAAATAAAGTTTTTTTTAAAGAAACTTGTTTTTGTTTTTTGGCTTAGATTAAAAGAAAAAATAGATACAAATATGTATTAGGTGCACTACTAAAAAACAGATAGCCATCGTATTTGACATAAGAACCATCGTATTAGCTAAAAACGACAGTTCTACCACCGTCGTAAAAAGTCTCATCATTTTTGTTCCACAATAGCTACAAAATTATCGTATTTGACTAATACGACGACCTAATATAACGATTATATAAAAACGTCATATTTAATCACTGTGGATGATTTCAAGACACAGTTCGGTAAACCGTCGTAATAAATGAAAAAATAGTCGTATTTGATACCTAAAACGACGGCCATTAACTATCATTTTTGACACAAATACGACATCCATTAACCGTCGTATTTGATGCCAAATACGACGATTGCATTAGTCGTATATTCATCAAATATGACGGTTGTTGTTGATCAGATGCGATATTTTTAGATGTTGACCAAATGCGACAATTCTAGCCGTCATATTTGATTATTCAATTTTTTAAAAAAATGGTTGCTTGGTATTTTGCCCTATCCACCTGCAATTTCAAACCAAAGAGAATCCATTCAACTCATTCAACACCATTTACAATAAAACACAATCTGTTAAATGCCAAACAAATCAAAATCAATCCCTTGAACATTGAAATCATAAATAATCCATAAACTCCACAAGAGAAGTAATACTACATATATGACAAATAGGAAATGTCAAGGAATCTATTAGAAATAGTAATACATATAAAATAAGAAGAAAATGAGAACATGTCAGTATCACACGATCCAATGGGTCAAGAAGTGGAATCAATACACGGAGATGTCGTAGATGAACTAGATAGTGGTATAAGCACTGTAGAAAATGCACCTACATCAAATTTGCAAGATAACGCTTCCATGGTAGTCTGAAGCGGTGCTATACATGTCTCATAAGTCTCTCGCTCACGCTGCATCTCATCTTGCATAATTTCTCACATACTCTGAATACGCACATCAACTTGAGCTCTAACGACCTCCTCAATATTGCTTGTAGAAGTGGATGATTAATTGATTGAGATTGGTGTTGATCCCTTTCTCTTGCATTTTACACGACCTCTTGTATTAGGATTGAACAAGCGTTGGAAGATTTGATCCTTTGCTTCCTCATTGCGTTCAGACTCAGGCAGTATCTGCCACTCTTCCTCTAATCAGTCCTACAAAATTATGAAACAATATATCAAATTAAAATTAGGAAATGAATTGTATTGTCATATTTTAATAATTCAGGAAAATTAATCTTAGAAAATTCCTTACAATAATCTCTACAGTCAAACTATTAGCTTGCCGACCACGCAACCTTCGTGTCGCAAGAAACATCTCATACTGCGACGTTAGTTGGTCTTGTGATGCCATCTGTAAAGATTTTTGAGAATTTTCAAGCGAATTAAATAGTATTTGAATGAATGGTATATAAGAGAAAATGAATATCTGATCCTGTATAACAGAATGTGGCATTCTTCTTATGATCGGTGGATATTTAATATGTGATCGATTTTGTCCATTTTGCTCAGCCTTCGCCTGTGAGTATTTAAAATAGTTAATATAAAAAACAAGTATATAATAATTATTGTGGCTATGCACACATTTATGATAGGAAAATTGTTCAACTTTTATACATATAACATGCGTATTCTCCAAGCGCCAATAATCAACTAACATCTTCCATTAATTTTCGTCAACTCGCCTATCTTCACAAAGAATAGCCTCTGTACTTATCTTATCTGGAAAGGAGTGTAGTATCTCTACTTTCAACTTAGATTTATAATCCTTCCAAGCAGCGCATAGTATCTTCATTATGACGCTACGTCCTTCTGGTGGCATAGTGGTGTTGCCTTTGTACGTTAAACAAACAAACAATTATTTAAAATTTAACTTATGGAGAAACTAATTTTATATGTGTTAGAATAAATTTAATTACTTGTATTTCTTCGCAAACCGCATCTTTAAGTCTTTGAGGTACAGAATGTCAATCCCTATAATTGAGAAGGAGCCTACTACTCATACGTGCAAAACAGCCCACCATTGAACTATAATGAGACATATCCATTCCAATAATACCTCCGTATTGGTTCACACCAACCTCGTACTTTCAAAAGTTTGGCTCACCCGATCCGGAGGGTAACCTTCCGCCTCCGCGAAAACTTCTTGACGTGGAATCTATAAAATATATATCAATAAAAAAATTAATTCAAAAACAGGCTAGTTCGTAAGTATGATTTCATTAAACAGAAAGATAAAAGCTTAATATGATTTTAATAGCCACAAAAATCGATTTCTCCTAAATTACTTTCTAACAACTTAGCAAACCTGAGGCATTAGGGCTAGAGGAAGAAGGTCCCAAACAACTCGGACCTACAGCAGAAGTAGGTGCAGCCATCTCCTGACTGGACCTTTGATCTCAAGAATCCGTCTGGACAGTTGTATCCAATCCCTGGCCAATCTCCTCTACTATTGGTTGTGTTTCTATACCTTGTGAGGAACTAGCCCCTGATCTTGAGACAGCTATGGCATCCTGCATCGACGCATATCAAGAACGTTTGGTATCCATTTGCAAAACACAAAGAAGCATAGAAAAATAACGTCAAAGGAATTTGGTCAAAAAATCAATTGAGAAAATAATATAACAATCTAGTACACTTTGAATTGGAAAGTGATTAATTACATTAGGTTGCGGAGTGTATTCTTCTTCCAACTAAATTCACTTTCTCCCCAAAAATAACATTTCTAACCCATACAACATCTACTTCATGCGAAAAAGGACGAGAATTTAGCTGTTGTACGAGAAAAGTTTCTAGATCATGGTCCCTTGAATACACATTATAGTTATCTCTTCTTATCATTGGCATTACAAATACTAGTCCTTTTCTCTGGGACAACAAGAATACCAAACTTGTTCCGCTTGATTTTCTAATATGAATGGCTCATCCATCTCTCTATTTTTTCGGTACAACAAACTATCTAGATTCACCAAAGTAAATTTAAGGTCGTCAACTTTAAAATCTCGATGTACATCAACCCAATCACATTTGAATAATAAATATTTTAGTTGGTTAATATATCGAATTATTATAATATCAATAAGCACTCCATAGTAATTGACACCAACTGCTATGGGATTCCTATCTCTGGGGCTAGAATAACTCGTAGTATCAGCTCTACACATAACATCAGAATTTTAAGTGGACTTATTAGTCTCATACATTGTTGTACGAAATCGGAACTCATTCACGTTACATGCATTGTAATACAATCTTTGGTTGAAAAGACCATTTGCAAGCTTTTTAACGTCAACCGGAATATTAGGACATTCTTCGTTCTTATCAACCTATAAAAAATATAAGTTTTATTTGCTTTATATATTCTAAATAACTATTAGTTATATTGCATATACTATACTCACATAATGACTGAGCAAAGTGTGAAATGTTTGAGAATGAATATGTTGTCTTTCATGTAATCGAGATCTGGGATGCTCTTTATTTATGACAAACATATGAATACTACATGTAGACATATATGAAAATTTAGAAATAATAAAAGAAGTATAGAAAGAAAAAAAAAAAAAAGAAGATTCAAAGTAAAACTAACTCTCTACATGGTTTGAGGAAGTCGGAATTGGCTAAAACCCACCGATGTGTTTGCATCAACATAACATGATCAAATATTACATCAGTTCTCTTTCCAACTGGTTTACCCATCTCATTATCATCATCAACATATCTCATGAGCCTATTCTCTTTACTCTCAACATCATCTAAATATCTTGAGACAAATATCATATATTCTTCCATTAAATAACCACTAGCAATCGAACCTTCAGGCCGTGCACGATTGCGCACATAACATTTGAGAATTTTCAAATATCTTCAACCGAAAACATCCATCGACATTGAATTGGGCCAGCTAACAATGCATAATCGGCTAAATGTAATAGTAAATGTTCTATTATATAAAAAAAATTAGGACGAATGTCTTCTCAAGAAAACATATTGTAACTACAAACAGGTTTTGAAAATTTTCAAGATGCCTCTCTTTGTTAACTTTGGAACACAGCTGTCTAAAATATGAAGTAATCTCAATCAACAGCTGCACTACATTCTTGGGCAACGTTATGCGGGTAGCTAATGGGATTAATTGTTGGAGTAAAATATGAGAATCATGCCTCTTCAGACCTCTCAAAATCTTTCTCTTGATATTCACTCGTCGAGAAATACTAGAATAATATTCATCAGGAACTCTCAATTCCTTTAATACTGTTAAAAAATTTTCAACTTCTGACCTGCTCATTGTATAAGGAGCCGATGGCAAACTGTATCCGGTTTCTAAGGCTTTTAAAATTGAATGTAAAGACTTTCTAATATTCATTACCTGCAAGTCTTTACGAGCTTTGAAGTTATCTTTCAAAGAATTACTGTCACCCAATATTGTATACAATAAATTGTCTGGAAAATTTTTCTCTATGTTTATTGGATCGAGATTGTACCTCATCAAATTGCTCTCCCAATATGGAAGCTCCCAAAAAATACCCTTCTTCTTCCAATTATATGGATTTATGCCAAACTTCCGTTCATAGTCAGACTGCATTCTTATTTTCACATCATCTATTGCATATTCTATTAAACAACCCTCATGTTGTGTTAATATTTTTGTCCCCGTGCTCTTTTTTGGTGCTTGTCGTATTTCAATTCCACCGTAGAAAGAAACTTTGTCCCTACGTAGTTTATGTGACGGTTCAAAAAATTTGCGATGATATAAAAAGAAGTAATATTACACCATTAGGTAATCGGTAAGACAAACAATCAACACCGCATATCGGACAAGCCCTATCGTTATGGACACTGTAGCCAGATAGATTGCCATAAACTGAAAAATCACTTATGGTCCACATTATAGCTGCACATAAACTGAACATCTCTTTTGCCTTAACATCATAAGTAATCACACCATCGTGCAAAAATCTTTCAACTCCTCGATCAATAGTTGTAGAAAAACATCAATCTTGTTCCCTGGACTCTTATGGCCATCAATAAGAATTGATAGAATAAAATAAGGCTGTTTCATGCATAGTTAGGGTGGCAAATTGTACGGTATTAAGACTACAGGCCAGGTATTATGTGGTATGTGCATATTTGAAAATGAACTACACCCATCTGAAGCCAATCCAAGCTTAACATTCCGATAGTCACTTGTAAATTCTAAATGGTCCTCATCAAACTTTCTCCAAGCCTTAGAATCAGTTGAATGTTTGTAAATTCCATTTTTCACACGACATTCTTCATGCCACCTCATAAGAGATGCGGTTTTTTGAGACATGAAAAATGCACTTCAACCTCAGAGTTAACAGAAAATACCTAACATGCTCGCATGCAACTGTACTGTCCTCTTTCTTGTACCTCAAAGCATTGCATACCTCACAATGAGTAATGGCCTCATTTCCTCCCTTGTATATCATGCAATTGTTTGGACACACATCCCAGACTTTACATTCCATTCTTAACACATTCATTATCTTACTAGTCTCGTAGTAATTTTTGGCAATTTTCACTTCTATCTCACTAAATGCATCCGTTAGAAGCTCAAGTAGCATGTCAACAGACTTTTTTAACCACCCACCGAGGACTTTTAAGTATAATAATCTCATAATAAATAATAATGAAGAAAACTTAGTATAGCCTGGATACAACTCTACGTTTGCCTCTTCTAACAATTTAAGTATCTCTCTCAAATCTTCAGGCTCTTTAGTTAGATTACCAAAGTCACTAATACTAGCAGTATCTTAAACCATCCTAACCATATCATCCTCTTGTATGTTTTCAGGCAAAGGAATATTGTTACTTGTATTGCTAGAAGATATGTATGTTTCCCCATGAACACTCCATTTTTTGTACCCACGCACGAAACCCCATATTTGGCAATGTTGTTTGACCTCTATTATATTGTAAAGATACATATTCTGACATTTCAAACAAGGACAATGGATTTTAGATCAATCAGGTTTGTCTTTTAATGCAAATTCTACAAAAGCATCCAAACTTTTACTGTATTCATCACATAAACGGTCGTGTAAGCCAATCCACGATCGGTGTATCTTCCTATTAATTTATTCATATTTTTTAGTCAATCTACAAGTTTTGTTATGATAAACATATTCAAAAATAAATGAAAATGGAGGGAAAGAAAATTTCATTTAGTAAATTATTATTAAATACTCTAAAATACTCTTAATTAATAACAAAAATTAATATTGTTAAATCATATTAGTGAGTAAATAATACTCTTAATCCTTATAGAACTGTGGTTTCAAATCTAGTCAATGAAACAATCTTATCATATATACTCCTAAAAAATTATTCTCATGGGGTAAGAATTATTTGTAAAAATTATTCTTATAAAATTATTTTATTCAGATTCTTTGTAACAAAATTTGACAGAGTTTTCCCTATAAATTGAATATTTTTCAAGAACTAAGTCACCTCAAAATGCGTAATTATGAAATTAAATAAACAAAAAACTCATAAAAACAATCCAATTATTCAATAAAACTAGTTTAAGTTTATTCTTGCTTCTTCTTTTTTTTTCATTTTCATTGAACCATTTGCATTCTCAAATAAATAAAGAAAGACAAAAATCTTACCATGACAGTGAAACTAGCAAAGCCAAAAAAGAAAAGGATGGCTAGAACAAACCAAAACAAGAATAGCAAAAGTGACATGATATTTCTTCTTATGAACTGAAAAATGAAATGGCAAAATAGGTGGTGTAGAAGGGATGCACAACTCTCTGTGATAAGTTGAAGTTTGAGGGAGGATTGAGGGAGATGGTTTTGGACATTTAAGCTTTAATCAACAATAGATGCAGGTTTAATTCAACTTGGGCAAGGGGCGCTTCGGGACACCAACAATGAAGACAAAAAAGGATAATGAAAGGGTTCTTTTTGTAACTTTCCATCTTTGTGAAAATATGCATTGCCATGCAAAAGTTAGGCTAATATCTTTCTTTCTTTGTCTGGCTCCAAGCTTGTGCTCTTAATAAATTTCTTAACTTTTGACCATTTACTTCTCTCCTCTACTAAATTGAAAATAAACGACAATTAACTTAGTTCAATTTGAATCATAGTTACTTTTGTTTAAATCATAGCATTAGTTTGAGGTTCAGATTTGTTCGAATTTATATTATAAAAACTAAAAAGGTTTAACTTTCTAACTTGTAAACTTATTAACTAGTACTTGCTTGTATTTTGTCTGGATTTAAAGTTAAAACTAAATTAGAAAATGTAAACTTAATCTCAACTTAAAATATAAATAAAAATACTCAAATATAATTAATTTTATTATAAATCTCGAATTTAATTGACATTTCAATATTAAAACTATTTTATCATAACATTTCTAAGAATTACTTATATCTATAGATTAAGCTCATGAAGCAAAGCTGCGAGAAACGACAAGGGAAAAAATGTCGAATATAAGGATAACATATACAGCATGCAGTTTTAGCAGGGCTTCCAGCTGATAGCACAAATAAATAGACTCATAAAACATGTAGAACCAATAAAGTAGTTAAGATGAATTGTAAACATAGATAGATCAAAACAAACAAAGCTCATTGCCAAGAGTCAAAGACAACTAGTGAGGTTCTAATCCTTGATAGGAGATGAAAAAGAATGGAAAAGCCTGAAGTGTCCTTCCCCTCACTTCCCTGAACTTAAAATTGGTATATTATTGACTAAAATTCTGTGATGATTTTCTGTTAAATGGAGACAAACAACACAAAAACGGGCTTCACTGTGATGATTTTCGAGAAGCAATTCTCAAGATTGGAAACCTAGCTTAGTTGTTGACAACATTCTGGAAGTTCAATTTCAGTCAGATTTCTCAAGAAATGCTAGAAGAAGTTGAACAATTGTAAATTAGTTGACAAAATTATTTTAGTCAGTTTGGAAACAACATTCAGTTGAAGTCAGTAATCGTACCTTTAGAGTGATCCAGATGCAAAATGCAGCAGCCTAAATGTGCAATTGAAATCTGCACCAAAGACAAGAGGGAGCTTTACCTGCGACGAGAAGAGATGGAGTTTTGCATGCGACAGAGAAGAGAAGGAGCTTTGCCCGGGACAGAGACGAGAGGGATATTTGCCTGCGACAAAGAAGAGAGGGCACCAAAGCACCGGAGAAGAAAGACCCATGCCAGAGAAGAACAGCTAACAACTCGCCGGAGAAGAGAGACCAGTGCCGGAGTCCTTTGCAAAAAATGCAGGCTGCCGCAAAAGAAGGAGAAGAAAGAATAAGGCTGAAATTGAAGAAGAGAGGGTTAGGAAGACCAAATACGATGGTTACATGCACTTAATACGACGGCTAATGATTAACTATCGTATTCAATGAAACTAATACGGTGATTAATCATTAATTGTTGTATTAAATGCACCTAATACGACGGCTAATGATTAACCATAGTATTAAATGTCACTAAACACGATGGTTAATCATTAACCACCGTATTAAATGCCAATCTGAAACCGTCGTCTTAATCGTATCAAATATGATGGTATTTAGTTACAATCTTAATAAATTTTTTAAAATAAATTTTAATTTAGGTTCTATATAGATATATATATATATATACATATATATATATATATATATATATATATATATATGTATGTACATAGATATGCACACATGTATGTTTGTAAGTAAAATCCTATATATTATGTAACATATTAATCTAATATTCACTAATTAATAAGGATATGTTATACTGCACACATACACACACAAATATGCAATAGAATAACTAATAAAATGAAATTCAAACTCTTTAATTTAAATATATGAAAATTTAAGATGTAAACAAAAATTTATTTGAAAAATCAATAATTCAATCATTAGATTTATTTATAAAATTAAAACAAGTTTATATATTTGTCAAAATCATTACCAAAAGTATTGTGACTGAATTTGAAAATAATCAATTAAAATTCAAATTACTTTTGATTGATTTTGTTATAATTTGAAAAAAAAAAATGACGGTCATAACTGTCATTTTATCTAAGTATAAATGACGATACTTTTGACTTAATATGATAGTTGAAAAAGCATGGTATTTATAAAAAGTCACAATTTAATTTTAAAATATATTATTATTTCAACTTAATATGACAGTTATGAGTAAACCATCATAGAAACCCTAATTAATACGATAGTTACACAATCGTCGTATAAAGGATCTATTATGATGGTTTTATTACTGTCATAGTATCATTTAACTGTCGTATAAAGAGATCTGTTACGATGGTTTTGTGATTGTCGTAGTATCATTCGATTTGCCTCTTTTTTTTTTTTTTTTTTGTAGTGGTGATACAAGAGATTGTAAAATAATGAGAACAAAATAATTATTAACTATTTGCAAGGAAAATTATTAAACGTTGTATGATATATAAATTTTATTCCCTTCTTCAAGGTCATTATACATGGGTCAGTCCCTATATATTTGTTACGTAAATTGGTTGTCCTCTTTCTAAAGATAGTTAGCCTAACTTATAACGCGTTTGATTCAATAGAATTAGGACTCCATCCTTAGAGGTTTTGGCATTTTTGAAATAGTTAAATTATCTTATACTTTGTTTAATTAGGATGAGATATAAAAGAGAAAGAAAAAATAATAAATATAGACGAATTGTATTATTTATATTATTTAATTAGAATATAATATCAGAAAAAGAAAATCAATAGGCTATCACTCTTTTATTATATCAGCATTTCTTTTACTTCTAAATTAGAGGGGTTATAAAGAAAAATTAATTAAAAATACTAAAATAACACATTTTATCTTAACTTTTTATTTTAAAAATTAAATAAAAATAACTGAGTAATTATCGTTCTCCTTTGCATCATGCAGGGAACGACGATGATCCAAAATTTCACAGAAATTTCAGTCATTTTAATAAAAAAAAATTATTAAGAAATGGTAACTCCATGGTTAATATCTGGCCACGTATTACCTTAACCATCTGAATCTTTGGTGGTTCGTCTCAACCAACTCACCTCCACCTTTCTTCCGTCGCGGACTCGCGCCCTATTTTCAGTCATCTTAGACCTCTGCAATTCTTCATTGCTTCCTGGGCATGGATTTCTCGAGCTAATCCTGTTCCCTGGAATCGTTTTCCTCCAGAGCTACGAGATAGTAGAATACTGATTCTTCACTCTGGTTCAGTCTGTTTGGAGTGCATTTGAGCTATGGAAACAATCCAGGCTCTTAGGAGTTCTGCAGTCTGTTTTCCTCATTTCGAGTCACCTAGAAGAACTCACTTCACTTCATTGTTCTACAGCAAATGTCTACAGATTTCACTATGTAAGTCAATTTCCCCTAAAACCCACTTCACTCTCCTCCACCCAAATCATTACCCACCTAAGAGAATAACAAGTGCCGTAGCCGAAGATGCAATTCCCGCCATGTCTGATATCTTGGCGGCATCAAGAAGGCAGAAACTCGACCTGCAACTCCAAACGCTCGGACCCCTTTTCAGAATAACAGCGAAAAGTTTGGAAACTCACAAGGAGCTTGGGAGAGCTGAGGGATTGATAAGGGTTTGGTTAGGAGGAAAGATTCTTCATTTGGACTCCATTAGACTGCGCAGAGACACGTTAGGAATGGAAAAATCCATCTTTGGCATTGGATTGTTTATAGGAGCGGTGGCTATTCGGTATGGATATGATTCTGGCTGTAAGAAAGCTGAATTGCTTGCCATCAATGACACTGATCTTTACCATTCCAAGGTCAATCCTTTCTCTGTTCCAACCTTTTCTTTGTTTCATTTTTTTTTTCTAATCAATGCGGATTGTCAATCTCTATCTGCATTTTGAGCTTCAGCCACCATTGGAAGATTAGAAAGAACAGCAATTCCACTCTAGAGCACACTTATTATACTGTCACCTTGATTGAACCAACTGGACTTGGCTTCTTGTTGATGGGAATTGCCTAATAAGACAGGTCTAGGATACCTTCTAAAAAAGGGGCCGGTCTAGGGATAGAATTTACCACAAAGAGATTTTTAACTAGAGTTTCACCCAAATTGACTGGATGATCTTCTGTGAATGAAATGGTTTTATAGCTAGTATCTGATCAGGGATTGTTGAATTGTGTAACAGCTTGTGAGGTTTTATACAAGAATTGGGTTCAAGGCTGTGCACGAAGTAACTGGTTCATCCATTGGAGATTTTGCTCACATGTTGGTGTGGGGTGGTGTTGGGACTAGGATGGATGCTAATGTTGAAGAGCTTCTCATCAAATGGTGCACCAGATTCAGATCTCAGAAATTAGAATTGCCATCTTCATAATAAGTTGCCATCAATATGGAATTACATATTGAATCACTTGGAAGACATTTTAGGAATTCCTCATGTGCCAAAGCATGCTCTCATGAAACACGCCAATCTCGTCCCCAAAATGACCACTTTCAAAATCTCCATTCAAGAAGACTAGAAGTAGTGCGATTTTGATTTTTCAATTGCTCGAAACACTTTTTGCGCAAACGCACTGTCTAAAAGAAGGAAAACGCTCTGTTTTTTTGGAAGCACCAATGAAGAGACGGGAAATACCTTGGATCCGGGCCGCACCAATTTGGGGTACAGAAGTTGTGTGGCAATTTGAACAATTCACACGATTTTATATGAATAATTCAAATAATATCATAAATATTTTATATAATTATATAAATATCAAAATAATATTATTTAATTAATTTTTTTAACACGTAATACGTCGAATTATCACGTTTTTTATTTGGATCGGTAACTTGTGCAGTCCACATCCAAAATACCGTGGGACAAAGAGTAAATTTGGAAGTAAAAAAAAAATAAAAATTTTGTTTGACTCGAGGTAATAAATGTTGGAAGTAAATTGGGAAGAGTGTTTCTCTCTAATGTTTTTAAAATCGAATCGGTCATTGAATTGAAAAATTTATTGGTTTACGATTTAATGATTCAATCGTAATTAGATCGTAATTGAATCATAATTTAATCTCTAATATTATAATTTAAAAATTAAAAATATAATTATTTTTTAAAAAACTATCAATAATATAGTATAATTTAAATCCATAAAAGTATAAACATTCAAATTCATGATTAAAAGTAGTCATTCTTAATTTATAACTAACAATCTAACATACAATAAAATTTAAAGTAGTTTATTGAATTATATAATTTAATTTACCCTCCAAAATTATAAAATTTGATCTAATTTTTTTTTTTAAAACATGACCGGTTCAATGTTGCACTGACCAGTCCATCGGTTGGACCGACCGGTCCAACACGACTTGATGAAAAAGCCACGATTTTGAGAAAAGCCAGCTAGAAGGCTGGGATTGGACCGACAGTAGCACCCGTCCCGATCAGACTAGCCGGTCTAGTCCGGTGCCAAAAGCCATGCTTCTTTCCATATTACCACATTTTTTATCTTAATTTTAGAAAGATTGAAATGTGAATAAAAATTAAGAGACAAATATATTTTAATGACTAAAATAATAAATATAATATTACTAAATGTAGAAACACAAGAAACCTTTCATCTACGATCCAATTTGTGGAAAATACGCGTGTCACTTCCTCCCGTACTTGAAAAAAAAAAGGAAAAATATATTTTCTTTTGTTTCAATCATTCAATGGTGTAATTTAAAAAGTAAAATCAAAATTTGAGAAATTAATCTATTTGGCTCATAATGTTTAGAGCTTATAATATTTTCATTCTGTTGTGAATATGTTAAATTAGTAGAAGTTTCACTAATTGCAAATATGGATGTCCACCATTAAGAGTTAGTGGAGACATCACTAATATATATTAGTAGAAGATGATGAATTCCACTAATAAGAGTTCTATAAATAGAACTATGAATTCCACTAAATAGAACTCTTCCCAAACTTGAAAGATATATCATTTTTGTGAGAGTATTGTTAGAGCAAAATTATGAGAGAAAAGAAAAAAGTTTGAATAAATTCTTGTGCAAATTATAGTTAGAGATTTATTGTATAGATTTTATTCTAACACTACTAAAATTTCATAACACGTTATCAGCACAAGTCTATACCATTACAAAAGCCAAAAGACTAAAGCACGAATCTCTACCGTTATAAAAGCCAGAAGTTAGGTACGCATTTATTGATTCCTATGACTAACCTTACTAAACTTGAATTTGTAACCCTTGATATTTTTTAAAACAATTATATGTTATGGGTTCTCGATGCAGAAATGCATCTAAATGTTGAAGGCCATAGTGAAACTATTCAAGAAAAGAATAGTGCATCTGCACAACAAAAGGCCAAAGCTTTGATTTTTATTCGTCTTCATCTCGATAAAAATTTAAAAATGAAATATCTTACCGAAAAAGATCTATATGTCATGTAAGTAAATTTAAAAGAAAGATATGACCACCTAAAGATGGTCGTATTACTAATTACACGGTATGAATGGTTGCACCTGAGGTTGCAAGATTTTAAAACCGTGAATGAATATAACTCTACTATATATAAAATTACATCTCAATTAAAATTATACGAAGAAAAAATTACTGATGAAAATGTACTGAAAAAGACATTCTCCACCTTTCATGCCTCGAATATTATCCTGCAACAATAATATCGAGAAAAATGGTATATAAAATTTATAAATTTAATTATTGCCCTTCTTATTATAGAGAAAAATAATGAGTTATTATTGAAAAATCATGAAGTCAGACCAACTGGCTCAACAACACTCCCAAAAGTAAATGCTATTGGCCCTAGTAGAAGCCATCGTCATAGTCGTAGTCGTGGCCGTGGTCGTGGTTAGGGTCGTGAACACGCTCGATATTTCTTTTATCACAGTAATAATCAAGTTGTGAGAAATATTAGTCACCTGAAGTGGGATAGAAAAGATAATAAGGGAAAATAAAAAGAAATATAAGAAAACTATGAGGATAAGTGTTATAGATGTGACATGAAAGGTCATTGGTCACGTAACTGTCATACGGTCAAAAATTTAGTGGAATTATATCAAACTTCACTAAAAAAGAAAAATAAAAATGTTGAAGCAAATTTTTTTCAACATCCAGTGAATGATGCTGAGGATAATGATATTAATCCAAAAGATCTTAATATCAATATTACTCATATGGATACATCTGATTTTTTTGAGCACCCAGACAGTAGGATAGACCATTTAATTGGTGATGGCAGTATCCAGAAGAACTAATGCCTCATCCTAATATTTTTTTTAATTTTTATTATATTCTAATAATATTTACGTTTACATATACATATTTTTGTTCAGATGACTATTATTAATGATGATGTATGTATTATTGATAGTGGAACTACACACACCATACTGAAAAATGAGAAATATTTTTCTTATCTCAAAATGGGAGAAATAAATATTTATACTATAAACGGTAGTATAAATATGATTGAAGGCTCCAGAAGAGTTAGTATATTGTTGCCTAAAGGAACAACAATCAATATTGATAAAGCACTATTTTTCTCAAAATTCAGAATAAATTTATTAAGTTTTAAAGGTATCCGTAGAAATAGGTATCATGTTGAAACAAATGAGAAAAATGGTATTGAGTATCTTTATATTACTCAAATTAACTTGGGTAAGAAATCTGTATTATAAAAATTATCATCTTTTTCTACTGACCTATATTTTGCAAAAATATGTATAAGTAAAGTCCATCATTTAGTAAATTAGAAGTTTACTGATCCTACTACTTTTAATATTTGGCATGACCGGTTGGGTCATCTGAAATCTACCATGATGACAAGAATAATTGAAAATACACATGGTCATCCATTAAAAAATAAAACGATATTGACATTAGAAAAATTCTCATGTATTGCATGTTCCCTAGGAATATTAATTATTAAACCATCACCAATAAAAGTAGGAGTTGAAAGTCCTACATCTCTTGAACGGATTCACGGAGACATTTGTGGACCTATTCATCCACCATGTGGACCGTTCAGATATTTTATGATCTTAATTGATACATCATCCCGATGTCACATGTGTGTTTATTAACTATTCTCAATCTGGCGTTTGCGAGATTACTTGCTCAAATAATTAAATTACGAACACAATTTTCTAACCATCAAATTAAAAATATCCGTTTGGATAATGTTGGTGAATTTTCACCATATGCTTTTGATATATATTGCATATCAATTAGAATTAATGTTGAATATCCCGTAATTCATGTTCATACACAAAATGGTCTTACTGAATCTTTTATTAAAAGATTCCAATTAATTACTAGACCATTATTAATGAAAATAAATCTCTCAACATCTGTCTTGGGACATGTTATTTTACATGTTGCAACACTTGTATGTATAAGGCCAACTAGTTATTATAAATTCTCTCATTTGCAATTAACTTTTGGTTCAAAATCAAATATTGCTCATTTAAAAAATTTTGGGTGTGTTGTATATGTTCCAATTACACTAAACCAACGTATAAAGATGGGTCCTCAAAAAAGAAAGGGGATATACGTTGGATATGATTCTCCTTCTATTATCAGGTATGTTGAATCCCTGACAAAAGATGTATTTACAGCAAGATTTATTGATTGTTATTTTGATGAATCATTATTCCCTAAATTAGGGGGAGAATATAAACAGTATAAGAAAGATCTTACTTGGACAACATCATTAAATTATCTTAATTCATGCACAAGCGTATGTGAACTTGAAGTTCAAAAGATAATTCATTTGCAAAGCATTGCAAATCAAATGCCAGACGCTTTTGTTGACTCCAAAAGAGTAATAAAATCGCATATTCCAGCTATAAGTGCTCATATTCGAATTGAAATTCCAGCAGAATAAAAGAATACCTATAATTGCTAAGTCAAAAGTACGCCAAAAGCGTGGTTGACCTCTTAGTTCTAAAGATAAAAATCCTTGAAAGAAAAGATGATTAAATGATCCAGATGATCATATTCAAGAAAAGAATGATAAAGACCAAGAAAGAACTGATGACAAAGAATCAAAGTTGAAGAAAGTAACATTAAAATTTCTATCAATTACACCACTTCCGGTAGAAGTTGGAATCAGATAAAAATAATTATTGATAATATGTTTGCATACAATATATCTCTTGATGTTACACAGGATAATGATGATTCTGAACCAATATCAATTAATGAATGTTAGAAAAGATTGGCTACAATGGAAAGATGAGATTCAATTGGAGTTAAATGCACTTACAAAATGTGAAGTCTTCGAACCTGCAATCCGAACACCGGAAGGTGTAAAACCCGTTGATTACAAATGGATATTTGTGCGAAAGCGCAATGAAAATAATAAAATTGTACGATATAAAGCATGGTTAGTAGCCTAAAGTTTTTCACAAAGGCCAGGTATTAATTATGATGAAACTTATTCTCCTATTATTGATGCTATTATACTCCGATATCTTATCAGTTTGGCAGTACATAAAAAGATAGATATGCGCCTATTAGATATTGTCACTGCTTACTTGTATGAAATTTAGAAAATAATATTTAGATGAAAATCCCCAAAGGATTTCGCATGCCTGAAGCATATAAACATTATCCTCGTGAAAATTACTCAATCAAGTTGTAGAAATCATTATATGGTTTGAAATAATTTGGGCGCATGTAGTTCAATCGTCTTAGTGAATATTTATTGAAAAAGGGATTTAAAAATGATCAGATATGTCAATATGTTTTTATTAAGAAATTTGATTCTAAATTTGTAATATTAGCTATATATATTGATGATATTAATCTTATTGGAACTGTAGAAGAGCTTCAAGAAACAATTGATTATTTAAAAAGAGAATTCGAAATCATAGATTTTGGTAAAACTAAATTTTGCCTTAGTTTACAAATTGAACATCTGAAAACTAGAATATTTATTCATCAATCAACATATACAGCAAAAGTTCTAAAAATATTTTACATGAACAAAACACATTTATTGAGTATTCTAATGATCGTCCGATTATTAAATGTGAATAAAGATCATTTTTTACCTCGAGAAGATAATAAAGAACTCCTTGGTCCTGAAATACCATATCTCAGTGCAATTGGTGCATTGATATATCTTACTAATAATACACGACCTAATATTACTTCTGTTGTCAATTTATTAGCAAGATTTAGTTTCTCACCAACACGACGATATTAGAATGGAATTAAACAAGTCCTTTGATATCTCCAAGGTACAATTGATCTCGAATTATTTTATTCAAATAAAACCAACTCAACATTGATAGGTTATGCAGATGCTGACTATTTTTCTGATCCACATAAAACACGTTCTCAAACGGGCTATCTATTTACATGTGAAAATATTATTATATCATGACGTTTTACAAAACAATCTATAGCAGCTACTTCTTCAAATCATACTGAGATTATAATCATTCATGAAGTAAGTCGATAATGTATATGGTTAAGTTCAGTGATTCATTATATCCGAGAAAGTTGTGGATTATTATCGATCAGAGATATTTCAATTCCTCTTTATGAAGACAATGCAGTTTGCATAGCTCAATTATGAGGAGGATATATTAAAGGAGATCAGACAAAACATATTTCACCAAAATTCTTCTTTACTCATGAACTCAAGAAGAAATGTGAAATAAATGTACTACAAATTCGGTCATGTGACAACTTCACATATATTTTCACGAAAATTTTTCCAACTGCAACATTTGAGAAGTTGAAATATAGAATCGGTATGCATCGGTTCAAAGATTTAAAAGAATCATCTCATTAGAGGGAGTAATAAACAGACATATAGAATAATGTACTCTTTTTCTTTCACTAGATTTTTTTCCCACTGAATTTTTTTCTAGTAAAATTTTAACGAGGCATATTCTTTATGTAATGGACATCCAAGGGGGAGTGTTGTGAATATGTTAGAATTAGTGAAAACTCCACTAATTGTAGATATGGATGTCTACCATTAAGAGTTGTGGAGATACCACTAATACATATTAGTGGAAGATGATAAATTCCTCTAATAAGAGCTCTATAAATAGAGTTCTTTCCAAACTTGAAAGATATATCATTTTTGTGAGAGTATTGTTAGAGAAAATTGTGAGAGAAAAGAAAGAAGAGAAGTTTGAAGAAATTATTGTATAAATAATAATTAGAGATTTATTGTGTAGATTTTATTCTAACACTGTCAAAATTTCATAACACATTCTTATTATTTTTTTTTATTATTATAGTAATTATAATTTGTTAAGTGATCTTTAAATTTTTTTTGGATATAAATTATGACTAGCATAAGTCATTTCATTGCATATCTATTAATAGTAGTAAGTTTAGATATTTTAATTTTAGAGAGAATCAACTCATATGCATATTTTGTTCTTAAAAAAAATTGCATACAATAAAAATGACTTATTTTAGTTAGACTTTATAAAAAAAATAGTGTTTGAAATTAATTGATAAATTATAAATTTATTAAGTAATATAATAATAAAAAATATTACAAAAAATGAAAGCATTACAAATTTATAAAATAAATTAATAAAAGTATTCGTGGAAATATGCAAATCAACATTCTTAATAGTGTTTGTAATAAAAATGACTTATTTTAGTTAGAGTTTATAAAAAAATAGTGTTTGAAATTAATTGATAAGTTATAAATTTATTAAGTAATATAATAATAAAAAATATTACAAAAAATGAAAGTATTACAAATTTATAAAATAAATTAATAAAAGTATTCGTGGACATATGCAAATCAACATTCTTAAGTCCGTACTCATTTGCCATCATCTAGGCCGAGATTGATGCTCCAAGTGTAGAAAGGCCCATACGTGAAATAAAGGCCCATTAAGGCTCAACAGGTAAAGTACTGTTTGGCAACGGGCAACAGCATCGGCAAATGCAATCAAATCCGAACGCCCTTTCTGGTTCTGGTTGTAAATAGGGAGAGCCGAGAACCCTAGTTTGAGCTCAGCTGAGAGTGATCGCCCTACTCACAGTGATAATGTCTCGTCGCGAAGGCCGCGACGCTGAATCCAGAAGGCACCGTTCCAGGTTCGATGAGGAACCCAGGTATATATCCTACATCCTTCGTAATTGTGTCTGTATCTGCTGCAATTCTGGAGTTCAATTTTCTTGTGCATGGCACCTGATTGTTGCATCATCTGCGACAGTCACATAAGTTTATCATTTTTGCTGTTTCGTTGATCAATTTTGATACATGTTTGAGTCATAGGAAATGGGTGTTCTGATGTTTCCCGTTTGTGCTTATCCAGAATGACAAAAAGGGAAGTAATTGCTGCTTTCAGGTTTTTTAGGGTAGATTTTGCATTGAAAATGGTACTGGAGATTTACTTTTGTTTTGAATTTTCCAATTGGTTTGTTTTCTTTATGTTGAATGAAACATTGTATTTTTTTATTTTTTGTTGGGAGAGGAGGTTGGAAGATAGAGACCTATATAAAATGTATAAAAAACAAAAAAAAAAATTTGGAACCCACAAAAGGTTTTATAGTGCAAGCGTGATTTGTTTCTCCTCTCCTTTGTTTTATTCATATTGGTTTGATGGAAATCAAACAAAAAATGTCAACAAACTGTAGAAGGGAGTATTTTAAGTAAAGATAAACCATTTGAAATTGGTGATCAGTTCATTTTTGGAGAATTTTCATAATATTTTACGTAAAAGGCTTGCTGCTTGAAATAATTTGAGATGCTAGTGTGAAGAAATGATAAGCCAAATTCATGTGCAAAAATGTGGAATTTTTCCTACTGCCTGGCATGCAATTCTTGAATTGCCTTTTTTTTTTTTTTTGGCTCATGATTAAAGCTTCGTCCTTTTTTAGGATTTCATGAAAAAATATTCTGTATATGTTTAATCCAGTCTGGCAATGTATGCTTCAGAATCCAAAGCAATTATCTTTCTAGGTGATTTTGATTGTGATTCTGTTTTTTGTATTTGGAGTTTTCTTCTGGACTGTAATTACAATTGTGGAACTGTAGATGGATTGACTAATGCAACGAGTATATGTGGACAAATTCCTTTGCAACTTTGTACGTTTGGTCAAGAAAAGAGTGCTCAAGTATATTCCGTAGGCTGAAATTATGATAAAGTTGTTTTATTGGGATGTTTCTGTAGGAATATAGATTAAAACCGTTATAGGATCTCTTTTATAGGCCTAGCATACTCTGTAGGCCGTTGGATGATGATGGCATTGAATCAGTATTAATTGTTACCGGTGAATTTTGGAAACATGCAGAGTTATAGTTGAAGTTTCTTGTTTCACCAACAAGATTGCTGACCGAAAAGTGCCAAGATCAGAATTTAGTTACATTAGATTTTTCTTTTGCTCTGAAGTTTGGATATTATGCACTAAGTAACTGAAAAAAGATAATATCCGAAGATATTTGCCATATGTGTAATTGGTCACCCAAAAAGGTGGCAACATGAATGTGCACCAGCATAATATGTACCTTATACATTTATTGTTTTGTTTTTCTGAATATTCTTCATATAGCTGTTTTTGGATATTGACATGTTATATAAATTTCATCTGGTTCCCATATTCTGAACAATCTGACTGAAGTGTTGGATGGTCACTCTACAGGAAGAGGAAATGGGATTTAACCAATAGCTTACCAACTGAATCGTTCAAATCATACTTGCAATCTTTGCTTGATTTTTCTATTCCCTGCATTTATTTATAGGATCTGAAATTTGTTAACTTTGATTTATTGATTCTCTCAAGCATTATCAGCACTCAGCAACAAAATAAAGTATTTGCCTTTAATGTCTACTCTAGTAACTGAATCTAGATTTTCTGTTAAGCAACTTCTTTTCCTCTTGGCTTTACTAGTCCTAAGAGATCTAGGAGGGATGGGAAACCAGAAACTGAAAGACCATCTGCTGACATTAAGTTGGATACTCGAGACCATTCAAACCGGGATCACAAGCACCGCCGTCGTCTGCAAGATGCTTTACCTCTAGAGGCCCCAGTAGTACAGGTTCCTAAGGAAGAAGCTGGAGCTGTGGGAAAAGAATCTGATAAAGCTAATGTGAACCATGAAGGAACAAAACATCTTTTGGATCCAACGGAAGTTCCGCGGTCTCGATCATACTTTCAGGTGTCATGAGTGGATATGTTGATTTTTGTTTGTTCATTGTATGATTATCAATTGATTGTCAATTGATACTTTGTCATTTTTTTGGTTGCCCAGGTTTCTAGGGAAGTTTTTTCTACTCCTGCCTTAATTAAACGTCATGGAAATTGATAGCTGCAATTTTTACAGAGCTGTATGATTGTCATGTTTTTGTTGTCACAAAAAGTGACCCTTTTCTTTTGAAGCAAGTGTGTTCTGGATTAGACCTGACACATGTGAAACCTGATAGTTGACATCAAGGATTGGGAAGTTTCATGACTCATTATTTCTTGGTAACAAGGGATTTGGTCGGCTGTGTAGTTGACAGCTGTAGGACTGCTTTCCTCTAAAAAACTGAGATGAGAATTATTTTCTTTTAATGGGAGTATCTTAATAACGTTGATGGTTAATTGAGAGTTGCCAGGATATCTCTGTCTATTGTTCTTTATTTTGGCATGGGGAGAACTATCAATTTACTCTCTTGTTTAAGGATTTTTTGTGGAACTGTTAATAGCTGAATCATTAGTTATCCTTCCTTCCCAATGTTGGTAATACTTATTTAATGGCCAGCTAGCGTGTTTTTACATTGTGACTGTTGCTTAAACCTTGTCAACTTATTATCTAGGCTGATCTATGGGGATTTTGTTCAGCCTGGTGAATTCAAGTGTCTTGATGTATATATAACAATGTTAGGCTTGCCTGTGCCTGTCTTATAACAGCATGATGAACGAGGTAATTCTGGGCAAGCTAACCGAAGCTTCAGCCGGAGAGCAGCTACTGGTACGTTCCACTTTTCCTCTCGTTTCTATTTTCTTATAATTTCATTCCCTGCGTTTTATCAGAATCCTGTCACAAATTGTCAATGAGCTCACTATATTGGGACCCATATTCCTGGTTCTGGTATATTGTTTCAATTAGTTTGAAGCTGATAGTCAACTTATTTTTTTCTAAAAAGAAAATTAAATTTTATGGTGCAGTGTTATTTATCCAGTCTTGAGAATATGAGAGCTCTTAAAAAGTTCCATATCTCTTGCTTTTACCTAAAACCAAGTAATAAAAGCAATTAGTCTCTCAACTATTCTTGGACCTCAGTGTGCAATAAGCTGTTTCGGCTCTTTTTGTCAATTCAACTGGGAACTTCGTTTATTTTAGAAAGTTGGCTTGGACCCTGATTGTTCAAATATGAACCAGCCAGATGCTTAATGAATAATGATTCTGCTATAACCATAATATGCATCTCTCTCTCTCTCTCTCTCTCTCTCTCTCTATGCCTGCTTTTGGAGGGACGGTAGGTTTTGGCCTTACTCAGAAAATTTGACTGATGAGGGATTTGTCTGAATATTGGCTCTTTGGATTCTGTACCTGGCATTGCAGTTATCTAGTGTGTCATCTGAAACATATCATAGTTGTTTACCATAAACTACTTTTTCTTATTTTAAGGTAAAGAACGAGGATGGTGGCAAGATGCAAAGGAGCCACAGAGTGAAAGAACAAATAGGATATCAACTGGTGATATGCAAAAGAAGGATGAGAGGTCCAGAGTTCATGGAGAAGTTAGAGATGCTTGGCGCCATGATAGGTATTTGGAGATGGAGGCTGATCCCAAACCACTTGCAAGGAAAAGGCCTTCTTTCAGGGAGAAAAAGATCCCTGATGATTCTGAGAAAGCTGACAAAGTCGTGGAAGAGCCTTTAAAAACAAATGGCGCCGAGGTTCCTGCATTAGAAAATGAAAAAAAAGAGGATAGAGGAGGCAACAACCTGCGTCCTTTGGACAGAACCGAGAGAGCTTTTGCTGGGGACAGGGAGGCAAACAAGGGTGAAGCATGGAGAAGCAACTTTTCATCAAGAGATCGACACAATAGTCGTAGTGGAAACTATCGCGGAAGAGAGCGATATACTGCAAGGCAAGGGTATCGTCCAACAGGTGGTCGGGTTGAGAAGTGGAAACATGATCTCTTTGCTGAGGCTAATAGGAGTCCTACTCCAAAGAATGAAGAAGATGTGGTTGCTAAAGTTGAGGCACTCTTGGCTTCGTAGTATTTAATTTATGATTATCTTCTATATGTCAGATCAATTCCCATCCTTTTGTTATGTCAGATCAAATTCCCATCCTTTTGTTGCTGTTTATGTTTCCCCTTTCTATGTTGCTTTCTGATAAAATTTCACATGGGTTGTTTCTTGTCCAGTGATTTCTTTTTTCTAATAAAAACTTCTAAATTGGTGATATATTTAGCTTGAACTTTAGAACATGAATCTGCCTATTGATCTCTTGCAGATTGGCATCAGAACGCGTATTTGGTTTATGAATTTTAACATTTTCCCCTGCTATTAACCTTGGGTAATTTCATTAGTCGCAGCTCACAAGGTAATTTTCCCTTTAGCACTACCTTTTCATAAACACTACCTTATGGAGAGAAATTTCAATATACCTTATATTATATTGGAGGGAAATTCACATCTTTTCTTCTAAAAATGTTTCGCTCCATTGTATCTTCTCATATTTCCTAGTTAAGTGATTTGTTATAAATTTTAAATGATTTGAAAGTTATTTAATTTTAAAGCCTAAATATGTTAAATATTGATATGATTATTAATATTTTTTATATTTAATTTAAATTATAATAAAATATAGCATAAAAATAAATTATAATTAATTTAAACTTTAGATTTCAAAATTCAGTTTTCAAACCTCAAACTTTATAATTTAATACTTAAATATTTAGATTTCAATTTTATCAAACGAACCTTTATTTATCTTCTAAATTCATACATAATCTAAATTTTGTCTTACTAATGACATTATTTGTGTACAAATTTTTTGAATTAAAATGAATAGTCACATGTGATTGAAAAAAATAGATAAATATAATAAGAAAATATGTTGATATAACTTATAAATATTTTAAAATATTAACGTCCATAAATAATGTAAGTAATAATTATATTCATCATGTTTTATAAGATTAATTTTGCGTACTTTTAAGATGAATTTTTATATATTATTTGTAAAAAAAATTTAGAATAATATCCAATTCAAAATGTCGTATTTAATTTTGAATAGATCTAATGTATAACGTTTTATTTTTATCAAATTTTAAATTAATGAAGGAAAATTCTTCCTAATTCATTATTAAATTACTAACTATTAAAAGAAAACCCTTTTCTTATTCTATTAGTGGTGATTCATTAGTAAATTACCAACTAATACAAAGAATGCATTTTATTTTTATCAAATTTTAAATTAATAATGAAAAATTCTTTCTCCTTCATTATTGAATTACCAACCATTAAAAAAAAAAATCATTTTCTCTATTCTATTAGCTGTAATTCATTAATAAATTACCAACTAATATATAAAAAAAAAAGGCTCGACAAAGGGGATTCAAACTTAAAACATGCTTTAAGCTACATAACTTGAATATTCCAGTACACCCTAAGATGTTTTGTGATTGGTACCGTCCACGTCATATTTACATTTTCCTACCATCATGCATGCAATAATAACATTCACATCAAATATCTCATTAGATATTTGTATTTTGATTTAAATAATATAATATTTTACACTTTTTCGCCAGTCTCATCCAATAATAACATTTATAACAAATATCTCATTAGATATTTTTATTTTGATTTAAATAATGCAATCATATATATGTATTTTTTTTTATAGAAAATAGAAAATTATATATATATATATATATATATATATATATATATTGAAACTTATAAATGTAATATAGTGTTTATGTATAAGTGATAATTAGTTATATATATTGAGTTGAATGATTTATTTTAAACGGTAACATGCAAAAGTATACGAATTTATTGATAATATATGGAGTTTGAAAATTTTCAACAATTTTTTTTCTATATAAATGACTTTACTTATTTTTCAAAATTATAATTTATTTGTTGTGTAACTCAACAATAATTTTATGAAAAGTTATTTATCTAACTTTATTCGGTAAACATTCATTTATCTGATTTTAGAAGTAAAATACTAAAAAGAAAAGTAAAAATAAAGTTAAAAGAAATGACATTTATTAAAAGATAATTTAGTATTAACTTAGCTCGAATTCTAAATGATGGAACTATATATTTTTTATTATGTTCAAAAATTCATTTAATATCCTATTAGTAAACTATTACAGATGTGGTAGCAATGGATTAGTAATAGGATTATTTTATTATTTATTATTTTTTATATTTTTATTGGTACTTTATTGGTAATCTCTCAATAAAATTAAAACCATCAATAGAAAAATAACAAAATATCAACGAATAAAAATATTTATTTTTATTTTTTAATAATCATTTCGACAATTAAAACCATTATCAATGTAGTACTATTAAACTTATTAACAAAATATTGATTGAATAGCAACTGATATAAGTAGCATTTATAATATTTTTGAAGTCTAAAATATTTGATGATATTTTGTTAGTAATTAAAATCATTACTATTAATTGTCAATAGATTATTGAAATTCTTTTATATTTTATTTAATTTTTATCTTATATTTCGTTGGTAATCTATTAGTAACGTCTTAGTAAAATTAAAATTTTTGATCAATTATTGATGGAATTAGTTATGAACTTTTTATTTTACAAAAATCTATAGTAAATACGATTATATTTGTATTCCAATGCTATTTAGTCAAAATTTATGAAATAAATAGTTTTGTTGATAGTTATTCAATATATTTTGGAAATATTGAAGATATGAGGCTTAATTTTAATTTATTTATTACTATTAAATAAAATATTAGTAAGTTATTATAATTAACTAAAATAAAATATTAATTTTTTAACTGATCGAAATATATAAAAAATTAGATTGAAAGGACTCAAGAGATTATGATTGTTTTTTTTTTTGGCTAATGATTATGGTTGATTTTTTTTTTAAAAAAAACATTTTGAGTTGATCGAAATATATAAAAAAATATTTTTAGTCATTGAGACCGTAATTCAAAGTGTAATCATTTAAAAATGTGTGTAAATCATTTAAAATCTTTTTTCATTTTTTAAATCATTTGTCTTTAAAAAAAAAATCAAATTAAAACATATCAATTGTGTATATAACTAAAGATGTATATACATGAATTATTTTAAAACGTAATCGACATAGATAGATGCATATGTTGACGTAATAAAAATAAAGAAGTTATAGACTTGAACTTTTTTTAAAACTTTAATCAAAATTACATATATAATTATTAATTTTTATCTATATATTTTTTATATTTCTTTTAATTTTGCAAAGTCGACGTTATATATGAATTTAAAAATATCCATTTTATTTAGTGAATAAATAAAATCTAAATTAATCACAATCGAACTCACTAATATACTTCACAAATATACTGATATTAAAAGAAAGAACATAATAATGAAACATAAATTGATTCAAATTAAACAAAACTTTAAAAGTACTATTGTAAAAAAAAAAATCCTACTTAATGATATTCTAATTGACAATGATATTGAAATATGTAATCAATCATTAATATATAATGGAGACATATAATTAATAGGTGACATTAAAAATACATGAATTTAAACAGATAGCAACATTGGAAATACATAAATTTGAATAAATAGTTAATAGTATTAATATCACATTTGAAAATTTCAATTTAAAATACATTAAAAATCTTGACCGAAGATAATATTATCAATTAACTTAAAGTTTAGTAACAAAAAAATTTACATACCCCTATTAATCTGGATCAATTTGATCCGCAAAGCATTTCCGAAATGAAAATATCACCGGTAACCCAAACTCATAAATCTAACCACAATTCTTGACTCCATTAAATACGAAGATCTTCTATGTCAGTAACAAGATGCCCACTTGTGGATCTTTTTTCCGGTAAGTTAACCACCAGCTGACCACATGCACCACTTATATCTTGGCCCATTTCTTTACGAACTGTAGTTCTAATATTATAGGCTTCCCGAAGAATTTTCTGGAATCTGGTGACTTTGTTTTCTGTGCTAGTTCTGAAGTGACTCAGGGTACCAATTGGATTAAAAGGTATGAGGTTGACAACCTGCCACAAACAGCACGGCACAACATCAAGAATGAGAAAGAATTTTAGTGGTTCATGAGTCAGGTAAAAAAGGGTCCCCTTGGAGAACAATAGACAAGACATAACAAGAACAATACATGCTTCCTTTTGATTTCAGAAAATAGCTAAAAACACTCGGTAACAACATTAAAACACAGAGAAGTGTGTATATACTGGATAAACATGATATGCCTGCTTGTTTTGGCTGCCCAAACAAGCTTCTATGAAGCTCTCAGAGAGTTTTCACAAAAGAACTTACTAATCCCTGTGGAAATCACTAGATTCTATATGCAAGAAATTAAAAAAGGTTTTAAAAAAAAAATTGGAAGGGAGAAGTAATAAAATGTAAAGGTTATGATGTCTGAACGTTAAGTTAAATGCAACACTCACCACTTGAAGCGTCTCAAGCAATTTGCCAAGTTGATGGGCGTGCTTCTCCTCATCATTCACTCCATCAAGCATTATGTATTCTATAAAAATTTTCTGCTGACTACAAATAAGATCAAATGAACAGTCTGAGTAGACACTTGAAGATAAAGAGTAGCTTAGACACTATCCCAAGATGAATGTTTAAAAAAAAAAAAGGTGCATGGAGAATTCAGCAACCATTTCTTTTGATATTCTTTCAATGCATCCATAAGCCTGTCTAGAGGGAAAGCTCGTGCTGCAGGCATGATCTGACACCGGATGTCCTGAATGGGTGCATGTAGGGAAACAGCTAGGTTCAAATTTGGTAAATCACTCTGAAGCTTGGTTATAGCATGGATAATGCCAACCTGGAAAAGAATTCAAAAAGGTAACATTTTTAGATTGCATCCTAACTATGCATTTAATTCATCAGAAAAGTAAGAAACTTCAATTTTGAATTTTTTGTCTACTCTCCTAAGCAGACTCCAAAGCAACTTGAGATCATGTTATTTATGGCTGGTATCATGTTATTTATGGCTGGTATAAGAACTTCAGAGAAGCTTCATGGGGGAAAAAAAGCCTGCAAGCAGAGCAAATACCGTTGACACAGTAATTTTCTTTGGCGAAAGTTGAAATGGTGGTGCTGTCATGACTCGGATAGCTTCTACCAGGGCAGTGTAATTGTTCAGTGGCTCCCCCATTCCCTGCACACAAAATAAGTGATTGTGAAGCAGAAATTACTGATTGGAAGGAGCCAGTTTACAAACAACAAGGTGCTTTTGAATGCAGCAAGGCTTTCAAAAGCAGGAAAACTAATGTCGAAGCCACATTAGGATCCGTTTTTAGTTCAAAATAAGGATATTTTGAAGCAAATAACTGTATAATATCAATTGACATCAATTAGCAGAAAAAAGGCAGCAATATGAAGTAAAACATTTGACCTTATTTCTAACATGTTAGAAGAACCAATGTTAAAAATCGTTTTTTCTTCTTTTTAACTATAAGAAATATCAAGACACAGTTCAACAGCTTTCAATATTTTTGGGGAAAGGGGGGGAAAAAAGGGAGAAAGAAAAAGGCATAGAAAAAGAATGGCTAGTTTCTATTCAAATTAGATTCAAAATAAAACATCAGTCCTAGCTAATAGCACAAAAACTGCAAGAGGAAAAAAATTGTGAAAAGGAGAAACCCATACCATGAAAACCACATTTCGTATAGGTGATAAGGAAGATGCATGCACCAACTGCTCTACTATTTCACCTGATGAGAGATTATTCTTGAATCCCATGCTTCCGGTTGCACAAAACTTGCAAGCCATTTTACATCCAACCTAATAAAAGCAGATTAAACTTATAAATCATCACCTGTTGAAGAAATACATTTATGAGAAAAGGAAAAAAAATACATAAAATGGTTTCGTAAGCAAAATTTAGAAAAATAAAATCACTGAAGCACACAACAGTAGCAGAAACTTCAAGTTAAAAAATTTTAGCAGCAACACCTTCCAATAATTGAGTTCACTTCCTGTCAAGCAGAATCTTTCTTTATAATCAGTTAAAAGGGGATGTTTGTGAAAACAAAGTGAAGTTAGAAAGAAGGGAATACCTGAGAAGATATGCACAAGGTTGATCTCAGGCCCCCAGGACGAGCCTTTCCATTATATTTTCCCAAACGTGAATCATACCGCATGATCACAGCCTCCACAAATGCTCCATTCTGCAGAAATTAAGAGCATCCGCACGAAGTTATTGCAAGATTTTGAAACCTCTAACATAAAGTTATAACCATCAAGTTACCAAAAATTACAATTCAATGGGGAAACAAGGTAGTTGAAAAAGTCAAACACGATCTATAAAGTGAGCAGTTTAATTAGCTTCTTTCTACATAGCTAGCCAGAAATATTTCTCACGCATGTCAAACAGTATGAGTCTATTAGGTCAATGGTAATGAGAATAGTTTTTCATTCACTAACTAGCAAAATGAAAATTAACTATTGCTGGAAGTTGGCAATATAAAAGCACTAGCAAGAACCTCCTGAGTGTACATTCAGAGATTTTCTAGCTGATGGCAACTACTAAATAAGCTTAGAAATAATCAATTAACAAAACAAGAAGCTGAGAATGAAAGTAAAACAGTTTCTACAATTAAGAACTAATAAAAACAGAAAAATTTTCTCTTTAAAGCAAATAATAACACATACCTGTAACTTGATGAGGAGCTTGGTGGTGACCTGGTCTGTGGAGTGAACAACGGAGTGAAGGGTAGAAGTGCAGGGCTTGAACTTGGAACGAAGCAGAGGATACGCCGACGACGGCAAAGAAGGAATTTCCTCCCACTCACAATTAGGGTTCTGCATAACATACCTGTAGATAGAGACAGAAATTTATACACTCCATTCTTATTCATCATCAGATAGAAATTGAGAAAGGCATACATCTGCGTGTAGAGACAGAGAGCGAGAGAGAGAAAGTACTTCCAGATGAGAGGGATGAAGTGAGTGCTGATTCCGGCATTCTGAAATTCGGCGGCGATGATAGAAGAATCGAATACTGATTTATACTTCATCGTCATCGGGATGACTACAATCTGAAGTTCTGCTCCAGCTTTTTGATCTGCGCCCTCTGATTTCTTCCTAATTTTCTGAATTTTAGCTACGTGAAGAGAAGCAACAGCATCGGCGTTGGCGTTTGTCTTTCCGGCAGCAGGGGAGATTGAAGAACCTCCGAGATGAAAATTAAAGTCGTGTAGTTTTCGTTGAGGGAGTAGATTTGATTCGGCAAAAGCGTATGTTGTCTTGCGCTTTTTCCTTTTGCCGAGATACCAATTAGTATATCGCGTATATTAATGACTAATCCGTTCATAAATAAGTGACTTAATTGTTAAAATCACACCTATTAAAGAATTATGAAATTTTATAATAAAAAAAATTAAAATATTATTTTATCATTCTTTTAATTTTAACAAAATCTCATTTCATTTACATACCATCACTTCAAAAAATTGAGAAAATAATTAAGTAAACTTTTGACTTTTTTTCATAGAATAATATGTTGTCATTCTTGGTTAAAATAAATTTTAATATTAATTAATTAATAAAAAATTAGTGTAGGGGTAATATTGAAAAAAAATTAAACACAATATATATTTAGTAAGTGAACAATTATTTTTAAATAAATTAAAATATAAATTAGGTCATTGATTTGCAGACGGAGGGAGTACTTTCTAAGATTGAGATAATGAATCATAATTAGATGAGTTAATGGACGCCAAACAAACATTAAATTATCGTCCCCACTTAGATTTTTAATGTTGATAAATCAAATTAGATCACATTTTGATAATTTATCTTTAAGTAATTACACCCTCCGATTCAAAATAAGTGTGTCATTTTAGAAGTAAATTTTTGTTGTACAATAAGTGTCGTTTTGTAAAAAAATTGGCATTATTTTCCTTATTTACCCATTTAATAATACAATTATGATGTTAGAGAGTACTGTTGGAAGAAGGAGAGATTATAAAGTGAGAGAATAAATAAATACAAAGTTTGGAACACTACAAGAAAACATGGCATTAGCAATGACATTAAACCGTCGCTACTTTGGATTAGCAACGGTAGTAGCCGTAGCTAAAGATTTAGTCGCTAAATAAAAATTTAGCGATAGCACAAAACTGCCATTGCTAACAGTGAGAGTTTAGCAAGGGCAACTTCCAAACTAATAATTGAGTCAATTAGTGGTCAAATTTACTTCGGCTTAGCGATGGATACAAAACTTTGTACTTATGGAATTTTAAGAAATTAATTCAACCTGTAGCAAATACGTAACAAATGATTAGTAACGACAGTGAAACCCTAGCCAACTTTACTAGGGATTAGCGACGGCTCCTAATTTTTTTTGAAAACATAATATACCTGCCGTCAAAAACTCGTAGCGATATTAGCGAGGGATTAGCGACGACCATCTATTTTTGTAATTTCTAATTTCTGAAAAAATTTCCCTACCGTAGCAAATCCATAGCCAAATTAGCTAGGGATTAGTAACGACATATTTGTAATATCTATTTGAATAAACTAGATGTCACTAAACCCTATGTAGTTGCTACGGATTAGTGATGGTTTAATGCCAGTCATCGCTAACTCTTAGCAAATTGTGGTAGGGATTAGCAATGGATTTCCACAGCCGTAGCAACGCCTTAGCAAATTTGCTAGGGTTTAGCTACCACTCTATTTTTAGATATTTAATTTAGTCCATTGCTAATCCGTAACTATTTTATTTTTTCTCTTCCAAGACTTATTTTGTAATTATTTCAAATCTCATGTACCATATATCATATTCAAACATTATATACCACACAAAACGTGAATCAATAAAAACATGCAAACCAATTTCATTAAATTAAAAAAGAAAACAATCCTCTCAATAATATAAAATAATATACATGATAAATGTAATGTAAACATAATATAATCATCTCAAACGTTTTATCTATTGTAAATGTGCTATAAATGATAAAATCTACAATAAAATCCATATGCTACGAGAGTAGTGGCGCCAGCTGAAGGAGGTGGAGGTGGAGATTGAGGATGGGAATAGGTCAAACGACGAGGATTTGGGGGGTAAAATAAAGTTGCCACCAGTGTCGTCCTCCGTATCGGTTGCCAGAGTCAACTGTAGTGGTGGTAGGGGTAATCTGAACCTCTCCGACACCAGTGTCATCCACCTCGTAAAATTACTTTGCATCTGATCCATTTTCTTATCAAAATCCTTCCTAAACTCCTCTCTTATCTCTTGCACCCTCTCCAAAAGCCTCCTCTCTACTATCTGTTCTATATCTGTAGGTCTAGAGGGCTCTGTAGATGGCAAGGAACTATGCTAGAGCCGTTGCCTAGCTCAGGCTGCTTCTGAGCCCAGTCCAAACACACGACCTCTATTGAACTCGCTAGTCGCCTTGATAAATAGAGCCATTTATTTGAGACGGCAGAAGAGGTAACACTCACAAATCTAGTGGAAGAAGCCTGAGTAAGGCGCTTCTTGGCAGCCGTCACGTCCTCTTAAAACTTGAAGTTAATATTTTTTATAAGTTAAATATAATCAACCGTAAAATATTTTATAATTAAGACTTTTTAAACCATAACCAATGTCTTGCGAGAGCATTTACAGACGTACTGCCCCTCTATCCCCACTTTGAAACGTATATAACCTCTTGTACCACTCAATATCACTAAAGTCAGTACCTATCTCTTTGCAGCTGCAATTATAATAACTTCTCAAAATATTGACTAAAAATAATTTACACGAAATAGAATTACAAAACATGCGAATAATTAAAAAAAATTACCTTACGGTCCTCGTGGATAATAAACGAGACCGAGCCACCCGTATAAGTGGAGGTGGCCTAACCTTTGTTCCTCAGAGCAATGGAGGAGATCCGCTGAAACACTTGTGTGCTCCAACGCTGCCTCATCTCCTCCCAAATCCAAGAGTTAATCCAGGAAGGGGACTGCCCAGCTAGGGTCCCCTTTCGAACATTCGATAAGGTGTCTGAAAGGTGAATCCTATACTTATGCTCCCAGTTGAATCGGATCTAAGCACCATGATAATTGGCCTAAAGAAATAGCTTCTACAAAAAATTACATTATATTCTAAGTTATTAGTGTATAATAAATTACTAAAAACATATATATGAAATAAAAAATATATTAATATTATGCATTTATACAATAATTAGTAACTTACTCCAAACTTTTTGAACCAGATATTCTTCACGTGTATCAGGATTGAAGGCTTAAAATGGCAAAAATAATGAAAACGAAAGCATGTTAGGAAAACGAAAATTTTACCTCTATGATGAAGTAACATTCTTCGGACTGGTGTAGTTGTCTGTATAATGATATTCGAGACTAGTGGCTCACGTCCTTACAAACGTCTACTACGTCTTATCCACGCGAAGCTTTCGATCTTCTGAAATGCTGCCCGTAGTGCAGTTGGTGAAAGCCTGAATATTGGATTTGATCAACTTTAGTCTTTTGTGAAATTGAGATTTTCTCTCTGTGAATGCCTAGAGAATACGTAGAGGTCCTGTGATTTCTTTCTTTGCTTCTGTGACTTACTTCAACCTCTACAGAATCACTCAATTTCAATGCCCGAGAGAGAAGACACTGAGCGTGCAAACAGAAAGCTTTCATGCTTTATGTTATCCTGCATGCGAAACAACACGGGTTCCATCCAGTGTTATTTTTTTAATTTATTTATTTTATTTTATTTTTTTAATTTTATTTTACCTTGATCTTATTCATTGGCCAGATAAATTATTTATTCTTGAGCTTAAATACCCATAAATAATAAATCTCAATTATTTATTTTCTGAACTTTATTAAACAGCTCAATAAATAATAACAAGCCCAAATAGACCAAATAAAATTTTATACCTTTTATCTAGTTCCAGATTAATTTTTTAATTATTCAATCTGGATCTTGGACTCTGAATAATTAATTAACCATTTAAACTAGAAAAAAAAATATTCTCTCTTGGACCTTTTATATTATTCAAGTCTAATAATAAATTAGACTAATAAAATAAAAACCCATAAATATTAAGACCAATTCTTTAACCCAAATCTTTCATGACTTAAGGGCCATTCCGGCGACCAAAATGCTCATCGCCTTGGCTACTAAAATGACCAAAATACCCTTGCTATATAAATTGTTATATTTTGCATTTTAAATATTTTCTAATATCACCATAAGAAAATATTGACCCCAAGAACAATGCTGCATTAGCAAAGTCTTCGACCTACAGGTGTAATAATTAAAATACCCCTATACGCATCGTTGTGCAATTAGGGAGGAATAGTGTACTAACACCTCTCTAATAGACATCTACCATCTTTAAACTTCTAGTCCAATAATTCACGACTTCAGGAATATTTCTACTTTTCAAGGGAGCTACCCTAAAGTAAACATTCAAGTCATGTTCTCCAGGACCCTAGATAATTAGATAATTTGAACAGTTACAATGGGTGATACCGTGTAGAAGTTGTCTTGTACAAATCTGTCTTAACTAATTAGTCGTATATACTCAACATACAAGTATATTGGCTCTACGAAAGAACCTCAACTACAATATATCAAAGTATATACTTTTAACTTCGTCAAACCACCAACTTATACTCAAGCGGTAGAGTATTAGTCCACGCTGTAGTAGTAACAGTTTGGGTTTCTTTTAAATAGTACTTTTAGAAACTACTATTACAGGTCTTGTTCTACGTATTCAAAATACGCTCATGCTATGAAGCGAGTGGACTACTAACTGGCTAAAGGTAAGCCATTCCCCATTTGGAATTCATAACACAATAACCTATACATGATGAGATTCCTATTTTCACCAATTGGTTAAGAATAATCACTTATGTATTAAGTAATTCATGATCCATACTTTACTGTGAAAGACCACCATTCACATAGATCACTTACTTTAAACACAATGGGTCTTTTCCAAAAAATCGTACACAAATAAAATGTAAATTCACAAACAAATTTTGAGAATAAATTCTTTTATTAATAAATTCGATAATTACATCAAATAATCTAGTCTAGAGGGCATATATTCCAATAATTTTCCACTTGCATTCTAAGACTAAGAAAGTCCGTAGGTGCCCACTCCTATGGTGTCTAAGTATCTTTTGAAGACTCTCTCAACCAAAGGCTTAGTGAAGAGATTTGTTAGGTTGTTCTCCGAGGCTATCTGTTCCACCATGATTTCCTATCTCTAAATGAAATCGCGAATTAGGTGGTACTTCTTCTGAATGTGTTTCCCCTTCTTGTGGTTCCTGGGTTCTTTAGATTACGAGACTGCTCCAGAATTGTCACAATACACTACAATTGATCTGTCTATGTGTGGCACAACTCCAAGTTCTGAAAGGAACTTCCGAAGCCAGACCGCTTCCTTCAACGCTTCCGAAGCTGCCACATACTCAGTTTCTATGGTTGAGTCAGCAATACAAGATTGCTTAATACTCCTCCATGAAATAGCTCCTCCAAACAAGGTGAAGACATATCCACTAGTAAATTTTCTCTCATCTTTATCCGCTTGGAAATCTGAGTCTGTGTATCTAGTAGGAACCAAGTCGTCAACTTTGTAAACCGGCATATAATCTTTTGTACCATTGAGGTACTAAAGAATATGCTTTACAGCTTACCAATAAACCTCCCCAGTGTTTGACTGATACCTGCTAACTAAGCTTATAGCAAAGCAGATATCTGGCTTAGTGCACAGCATGACGTACATGAGACTTCCCACAGCCGAAGCGTAGGGAATCTTACTCATCCTGTCTTTTTCTTCTTGGGAATTAGGACAGTCCTTAGAACAAAAAGACAACCCATGTTTGCAAGGGATTATAGCTCCCTTACATGAGTCCATGCTAAACTTGGCCAGCATCTTGTCAATATATGTCGTTTAGGATAATCCTAACATTATCTACTTCCTATTTCTAAGAAGCTTAATCCCGAGAATGTAACTGGCTTCTCCTAAGTCCTTTATACTAAATTGACTAGATAACCAAACTTTAGTAGATGAAAATGTCCCTACATCATTTCCAATGAGTAGAATGTAATCCACATATAGGACAAGAAAAATCATATTTATGCCTTCCAATTTCCTATACACGTATGGTTCATCCTCGTTTTGAATGAAACCGTAAGATTTTATAGTCTCGTCAAAACGAATGTTTCATGTGCTATGTGCTTCTATAAATGGACTTCTTAATCTTGCAAACCATATGTTCTTGGCATTTAGCAATAAAACCTTTCGATTGGGACATATAGATGTCTTCATTAAGATGACTATTAAGAAATGCTGTCTTGACATTCATTTGCCATATCTCATAGTCTTAATGACATGCAATGGCAAGAAGGATATGAATTGACTTAAGCATGGCTACCAGGAAAAATGTTTCATCATACGATTCCCTCTTTCTGAATATACCCTTTCGCCACAAGCCTAACTTTGAAGGTTTCTACCTTCCCATCCTCTCCTCTCTTCCTCTTGTATAACCACTTACACCCAATGAGTTTTATCCTTTTAGGTAAAGCTACAACCTACAAGATCCTAAACCTGATTGAGGTACATAGACTCAATCTCGGCTTTCATTGCTTTATGTCATAGATCTGCATCAGCAATAGCTTCTTCGTATTTAGTAGGATCTTGTTCCTGATGGTCAGAGACCAGCTCGAAAGGCTCTCTTGTCCATCTCTTTGGAACTTTAGATATCCTCCCACTACGACGAAGCTCCATTTATACAGGTTCTTGAGGTTGTGCCTCTTATTGTTCCGTGATTGGGTATGAAGAAGTTGATTCCAAAGATAACTTCTCTTCGAATTCCATCTTTGTTGAACTTTTAGTGGAAGTACTTTGATTATCCTTCAAGTGTTAGGATTCGTGGACTCCTAAACACGAAAACATCCACGAATCCCTTCCAAGGACCTAAGTAAACAATTAAGAAGATTTAAAGTTTGTAGAATTACCTCTGTTTGGTGTAATCGAGATCCTTCGATTCTGATTGTGTCGTTATACGTGCAACCCGAACGATCACCAGACGCTGTAGTGCACGAACGTCCTCTATCGGATACACACCGCGAACTAACTCATTACCTGGAGAGTGCTAGCGCCTAGAGTTTGAGATGTTTTTTTTCTCTGGTGAATGAAGGCATTAACATTCTCAACCGAATTGGAACACATAAGAAGACAACTAGGGTTTTCTCAAAAACCCACTCCGAACCTCTTAGAATCCAACCCTAATAATATCTTGTCGTATTTTAATTTAAATTCATAGTAAATTAAAACTGATATGATAAAATTCTACCATTATCTCAGTAATTTAACTAATTAATTTACCGACTTAGATTCTTATAATCTAGACATCATCCAGATACATCGAACGTAGACATATTTCCAGATTCATTGTGTCTGGTTGATTTTCTAAGTTCAATTAATTTAGACATGTTTCCAGATTTATTGAATCTGATTACCAGAAAAATAACCTAACAAGTTTGCTTATTGTGTGACCCTATAGGTTCATTTAACATTGGCAGTGTGCCCAAATCATATTTAAATGGCCCACAAGTTATAAGCAATTTCTAGCAAAACATTATAACTATCCATGTTAAATGAAGATCGGTGATCTCTTTGAACCAAACCATAATTTTATATTTAGTCATTTTGTCACACGATATTCAGATTAAGCATATGGCACGGAGCATGTCATCCTTATTAAGCTTAATCAATTATTTTTTGATTTCATGGTAGACTATTCAAACAAATGATATCAATATCTTAGATTGATATATTTGAGTACGGCCATACATTTTAACAGTCTAACTTATCAAGGGGCCCATGGATATCTCTCTCATAATTGAGAGGGACAAATTCATTCACTATCAATCATATTCCTTTCATTGATTTATTCTATATCTAATAGTAGTCTAATTTATTATTTGGTTAAAGACAACTTTATACAACATCAAAATATAGAATTTATGAAATAGGAAACTATGATGAATTTAGGTCGAAGGAATTTTAATATTATTATGGCTAGAAAGTACTTATGACATGTTCCATGAAGTACTCTTACAGTAGGTCATGTCCAATACAATGTTCTCTAACATTTATTTATGTTTTGACTCGATATCACAAATATTCATGACCAGTAAAACATAGTCATCAAGTCACAAACATACTAATCTTAATTTATTATTGTTCCAATAATAATAATTGATCAGGGACAGTTTTATAATAATCATTGTATTCATTGTTGGGTTTTACTATCAAATAACGTATTTGATGACCACAAAATAAAATGCACTATTCATGGAAAGAAAAACCTCATATTATTATATAAAATACAACGATAATAGTATAAGTACAAATTAACTCTAGGGCATATCCCTAACAGTCTCCCACTTGCACTAAGACTAATTTGGCATAAGCCGTAATCACATTGATCTAGTATGACTATCATGTTTAGACGATGGGAGAGGCTTTGTCAGTGGATCTGTAACATTGTCATTAGTTGATACCTTGCATACTTTGACATCTCCTCTATCAATAATTTCTCGAATGAGATGAAAATGTCTAAGTATATGTTTGGATCACTAATGTGATATTGGTTCCTTAGCTTATGCAATGGCTCCATTGTTATCACAATAGAGATCTACTGGGTTCACAATACTAGGAACTACATCTAGTTCTGTAATGAACTTTTTAATCCAAACTGCTTCTTTAGCTGCAGCTGAGGCAGCTACATACTCAGTTTTTGTAGTAGAATTGGCCACGGTGTCTTACTTTGAACTTTTCCAGCTTACAGCACCTCCATTCAAACAAAATAGAAAACCTGATTGCGATCTGTAATCATCTATGTCGGATTGAAAACTAGCATCAGTGTAACCATTTACAACTAGCTCGCCTTCTTGTTCTCCATAAACTAAGAACATATCTTTAGTTTTTCTTAAGTACTTCAGTATGTTCTTGACAGTAGTCCAGTGTGCCTCTCTAGGATTTGACTGGAACCTACTCGTCATATTCAATGCATATGACACATCGGGTCGAGTACATAACATGGCATACATGATAGACCCTATAGCGGAAGCGTATGGTATCTTGTTCATGCGCTCTTCTTCATCCTTTGTAGAAGGACTTTGTGTTTTGCTGAGCTTAATGCCATGTGATATTGGCAAGAATCCTCTCTTAGAGTCTTGCATACCGAACATTTTCAGTACCTTGTCAACGTATGCACTTTGACTTAGTCCAATTAGCTTTCTAGATCTATTTCTATAGATCCTTACACCTAGCATATAGGCAGCTTCACCTAAGTCTTTCAATGAGAAACAATTTCCCAACCATATCTTTACACTTTGTAGAGTTGGGATATCGTTTCCAATGAGTAAGATGTCATCAACATAAAGTACTAAAAAGACTATTACATTCTCACTTGTTTTCTTATAGACACAAGGCTCATATTCATTTTTGATAAAGTTAAATTCTTTAATTGCTTCATCAAAACGAAGATTCCAGCTTCAAGATGCTTGCTTCAATCCATAAATGGATCTTTGAAGCTTGCACACTTTATTAGAATTCAAAGGATCATCAAAACCCTCAGGTTGTGTCATGTACACATCCTCGAGTAAGTTTCCATTGAGAAACGCAGTTTTGACATCCATTTGCCAAATCTCATAATCATAATATACTACTATGGCAAGAAGAATTCTAATAGATTTAAGTATTACAACTGGTGAAAATGTTTCATCATAGTTTATACCATGAGTTTGTCTATAACCTTTTGCAACCAGTCGTGCTTTGTAAGTATGCACATTTCCCTCCATGTCTGTTTTCTTTTTAAAAACCCATTTACACCCAATGGTTTTTGAACCTTTAGGTGGATTAATCAAAGTCCAGACTTGGTTATCATACATGGATTGCATCTCAGACTTCATAGCCTCTAACCATTTTCCAGAGTCAGAACTCTTAATGGCTTCTTGATAGGAAGTGGGCTCATCATTAACCATTAGCTCCACATTGTGATCGTCAGTGATGAGAAATCCATATCTCTCAGGTTGTTGTCGAACCCTATCAGATCTTCGAGGTCCTTGTTCTATAGATGTAGGCTCATCTTGGACTTGTAAGCCATTTAATCGAGGTTCATTATTTAGTTCAGACACTAATTATGTCTCTTGAATCTCATCTTGATAAGGTTCAGGCACTAATTGTAGTTTTTGAATCTCATCAAGGTGTATTTTACTCCCACTGATTCTTTTGGAAATAAATTCCTTTTCAAGAAAGAATCCATTTTGAGTAACAATTACTCTATTTTCTTTTAGGAGATAAAATTGATATCCTTTAGTTTCTTTAGGATACCCCACAAATATGCATTTATTTGATTTAGGTGCAAGTTTATCAAATAATAATCGCTTTACATAAACTTCACAACCCCAAATCTTGAGAAATGACAAACTAGGTTGTCTCCCAATTCATATCTCATATGGCGTTTTCTGAATCGATTTAGATAGAACTCGATTTAGTATGAATGCAGCAGTCTCTAGGGCATAACCCCAAAAAGATATTGGAAAATCAGTTTGACTCATCATTGATCGAACCATATCTAATAAAGTTCGATTTATCCGTTCAGATACACCATTCCATTGAGGTGTTCCAGGTGGAGTTAATTGGAAGATAATTCTACAATTTTTAAGATGCTCGTCAAACTCGTGACTTAAGTATTCACCACCTCGATCTGATCGAAGTGTTTTGATACTTTTGCCAAGCTGATTTTGTACATCATTTTGAAATTCTTTGAATTTCTAGAATGATTCAGATTTGTGTTTCATCATATACAGGTAGACATATCTGCTAAAATCATCTGTAAATATAATGAAGTATTGAAATCCTCCTCTAGTATATGTATTCATTGGTCCACATACATCAGTATGTATTAGGCCCAATAAATCAGTTGCCCTTTCATTTTGTCTCTTAAAAGGCGCTTTAGTCATTTTGCCTAATAAACAAGAATCACATGTTTCGTAAGATTTTAAATCAAACGATTTTAGAAGCCCATCATTATGAAGCTTTGTTATGCGTTTCTCATTTATGTGGCCCAAACAACAATGCCAGAAGTAAGTCTGATTTAAATCATTGCATTTTAATCTCTTAGTATTAATATTATAGATAGACTTGTTTGAAGATCTATGAAGAATGAGAATATAGAGCACATTTGATAATGAAGCATCTCCATAATTATTAATGGAGCAAATGTTATTCCTAATAACAAATTCAAAACCTTCTAAATCCAAACAAGAAATTGAAATAATATTTCTACTCATAGCAGGAACATAAAAACAATTATTCAGTTCTAATATAAACCCACTAGGTAAAATTAATTCAAAAGTTCCTATAGCTACTGCAGCAACTTTTGCTCCATTCGCAACTCGTAGGTCCACCTCACCTTTTGCCAAGGCTCTACTCCTTTTTAGACCCTGCACATTTACACAAATGTGAGATCAACAACCGGTATCCAATACCTATGAATCAGAAGTAGATAAATTAATTTCTATAACATAAATACATGAAGCGGCAGTCTCACTGTCCTTCTTTTTCTTTGCTTCCAAATAGAGCTTGCAATTTCTTAACCAATGTCCTTGTTCTCCACAATTATGGCAAGCTCCCTCATTTGGTGTCTTGGCCTTAGGTTTGGGCTTGAACTTGGACTTTGCCTTGTCCTTACCCTTACTAGCCATGACTTTGCCCTTTTGGTTGTTTTTTTTCCCTTTCCCCTTTTGAACCATTAGAACACTAGGTGTATTCTTCTTAATGTTCAGTTCAGCTTGTTTTAGCATCCCATGCAATTCAGTAATGGATTTCTCCATATTATGCATGTTAAAATTCATGACAAACTAGTCATACTCAGGAGGTAATGAGCCTAAGATCAAATCTATGGCCGTGTCATGATTAACAGAAGCACCAAACTTATCAAGATGATCAAGATAGCCCTTCATTTTAAGGACATAAGCACTTATCGAGGTGCCAAAAACCATCTTACATGCATTTAACGCCTTGTGAGTTTCAAATCTCTCTTGTCGTGCTTGCTCTTGGAACATTTCCTTGAGATGCACAATCATGTCATATGCCTCTACTTCTTCAAACTGTTTTTGAAGTTCAGAGTTCATAGTTGCTAGCATGAGGCAAGTAACATCGTTGGAGTCATCTTTGTACTTACTATAAGCATCTTTTTCAGCTTTTGAGGCATTATTTACTGGAGCAGGGGGAATAGGATTTTCAAGAACATAGAGCTTTTTTTCTTACTTAAGAATGATTCTTAAGTTTCGTGCCCAATCAAAAAAGTTAGTCCCACTAAGCTTGTCTTTCTTGAGCACAGATCGCAATGAGTTATTCCAACTGTTTGTTACCATTATCTACATACAAAATATACAAAGTAATTAATTTTGAGGCTTTAATGAAAAACTCCCACTAAAAACATTTAAACTTTTTGAAACTTCAACATTTTGATGTTTCGTAGTGGGTAAATTTTTTTTATAAATATTTTATTTTAATCATAAGTAAGCTTTGGCTTTAATCTTATAATTAAATAAAACCTAAATTTTAAATGAGATAGACATCAAATGTCCCGGCAAAAAATATCTCATATAATGCCCTAGGCTCAAAACCATTTTAATAACCCAGTTAAGTCAAACCATATCAAACATATGGAAAACTATTTTCCATCTTGTCTCACTTAGATAATCAAAAGCATCCTACTTTGGCAGGAATGACCATATGATGATCCAAGTAATAACAAGTGTTTGATTTTAGAAGGCATTTAACACTTTTTTTTTAAATAAAAATTTGATTGTAGTAAGCATGAAATAAATATATCAAATATGCATGCAAAACATAAATAAAAGTGACATAGCATGGCCTATAACCTATGTTGATCATCACGAGCAAAGTGAAGATCAAGGTGGTCAATCTAGGTATATGAACTCCTTAAGCATTCTCTAATACCTTGAGCATACTCCTCCTTGGTTGTAATTGTAGGCCGCCGTCTTCTTTTACATTGGATAGTAAAATTAAAATAATTCATATTCTAGGAAAGTAATACAATTTTACAACAATGGAAAACGACATGCAGGCCGTATTTAAAAATTACAACTTAAAACAACCATAATGTAACCTGCTAATCACATTGGGATAAAATGGGCCATGCTATGCACTATTCAAAATAATTCACAACTACAATCAAAACACTAATGAATAACACACAACGAACAGTTAGTCGGGGTTCCAAGGGGCAGCGCCCCTTGCGGGGGTCTCCACGGGCAGCGCCCCCGAAAGGAAAAACGAGTTTTCCTTCTCTCATTGAATGAGATTTTGCCTTCTGATTTTTGAATATTAATCAGATTAACGTTCGGTCCCCTTAATAACCATCGCCGTGAAATTTCATATTACAGACAATCTACGTTCCCTTTTAATCATATTCATACAGATAACATATTATCATGGCCGATTAATACAAACAATTCGCAAATATAGAACGACGGATAGCATGCTTACGATACCATATCATATTCAAATAGACCAGTTTACAGACAATCTACAAATAATCTGGTCTGATCAGGTAACTAAAACGCACATATTAAACCTAATTCAGACAGTCTGCATGCTAAGTATTCTAAAATCATAATCATGCGAACATGCTGATATACACCGTTTAAATTCACATGCATATATCATACATATCCACAACAATATGATTAACACAGATAAATCAACCTAATCGTTTAGCAAGTTGCTCTGATACTACTGTTAGGATTCGTGGACTCCTAAATGCGAAAAATATCCACGAATCCCTTCCGAAGACCCAAGTAAACAATTAAGAAGATCTAAAATTTACACAATTACCTCTATTTGGTGTAATCGAGATCATTCGATTCTGATTGCGCTGTTGTGCGTGCAACCCGAATTATCATCAGATGCTGCAGTGCACAAACGTCCTCTATCAGATACACATCGCGAACTAACTCGTTACTCGGGGAGTGCTAGCACCTAGGGTTTGAGAGGTCTTTTTTCTCTGGTGAATGGAGGCATGAACATTCTCAACCGAATTGGGACACTTAAGAATACGACTAGGGTTTTCTTAAAAACCCACTACGAACCTCTTAGAATCCAACCCTAATAATATCTTATCGTATTTTAATTTTAATTCAAATTAAATTAAAACTGATATGATAAGATTACTGCCATTATCTCAGTAATTTAACTAATTAATTTACCGACTCAGATTCTTATAATCTGAACATCATCCAGATACATCGAACGTAGACATATTTCCAGATTCATTGTGTCTGGTTGATTTTCTAAATTCGATTAACTTAGACTTGTTTTCAGATTTATTGAATCTGGTTACTAGAAAAATAACCTAACAAGTTCGCTTATTGTGTGATCCTATAGGTTCATTTAACATTGGCAGTGTGCCCAAATCATATTTAAATGGCCCACAAGTTATAAGCGGTTTCTAGCAAAACATTATAACTATCCAGGTTAAATGAAGATCGGTGATCTCTTTGAACCAAACCATAATTTTATATTTAATCATTTTGTCACACAATATTCAGATTAAGCATAAAGCATGGAGCATGTCATCCTTATTAAGCTTAATCAATTATTTCTTGATTTAATAGTAGATTATTCAAACAAATGATATCAATATCTTATATTGATATATTTGAGTACGGTTATGCATTTTAACAGTCTAACTTATCAAGTGGCCCATGGATATCTCTCCCATAATTGAGAGGGACAAATTCCTTCACTATCAATCATATTCCTCTCATTGATTTATTCTATATCCAACAGTAATCTAATTTATTATTTGGTTAAAGACAATTTTAGACAATGTTAAAATATAGAATTTATCAAGTAGGAAACGATGATGAATTTAGGTCGAAAGACTTTTAATATTATTATTGCTAGAAAGTACTTATGACATGTTCCATGAAGTACTCTCACAGTGGGTCATGTCCAATACAATGTTCTCTAACATTTATTTATGTTTTGACTCGATATCACAAATATTCATGACCAGTAAAACATAGTCATCAAGTCACAAACATACTAATCTTAATTTATTATTGTTCCAATAATAATAATCGACCAGTGACAGTTTTAGAATAGTCATTGTATTCATTGTTGGGTTTTACTATCAAGTCACGTACTTGATGACTACAAAATAAAATACACTATTCATGGAAAGAAAAATCTCATATTATTATATAAAACATAACGACAATAGTATAAGTATAAATTGACTCTAGGGCATATCCCTAACATCAAGTATCTAGCATTGGTACTTAACAGTACTTTCTGCTCCTTGAGATGATAAAAGAAACCTCATTTTGTCCTTTTTGGATACCCAACAAAGTAGCATAATTCTGATCTTAGTTATAGTTTGTCTCCCTTGATCAGTACATAAGCTGGATAGTCCCCTATCCTGAGATAATTCAGACTTGATTTACGCCCAATCCACATCTCATAGGGTGTCCTAGGTATTGACTCAGAAGGCACTAAGTTCAGAATGTATGTCGCTGTTTCCAAGGCATATCCCCAAAAAGAAACTGGAAGTGTAACATGAGACATCATACTTCGAACCATTTCTATTAATGTCCTATTCCTTCTCTCAACTACTTCATTCGCTGGGGTGTACTCAGTGCAGAGAGTTGGGATATTATTCCCTGATGTACCATATAATCCTTAAACTTACCGAGGAGGTATTCTTCACCACGATCCGATCGTAAGATTTTGATCAGTTTACCTGTCCAACGCTCCACTTCAGCCTTAAACTTTTTGAACTTGTCAAAAGAGTCAGACTTGCACCTCATCGGTAGCCATAACCAAACCTTGTACAATCATCTGTGAAAGTGATGAAGTATTCAAAGCCTCCTCTAGGTAGACAAAGGACCACACACATCAATATGAACAAGACACAATATCTCCTTGACTCTATCAGCCTTTTGGATAAATGACCTTTTGGTCATTTTTCCTATAAGACATGATTCACACTGAGGCCAACTTTCCAATCTTAATGAGCCCAAGGGCCCATCATGGATTAACCTCTGAATCTTGGTTGAGTTAATATGGCCCAATCTTAGATGCCAAAGATATAAGTCATTGACATTGGTCTTTCTCTTTTTACTTAAAGGTTCAGATTAAAAGTTATTTATTTGATTATTTGTAAGATTTAAAAAGAATAAATTTTCATACATGTGCCCTGTATATAAGACTTCCCCATTTCTACTGATAGTAATACCAGAATAGAAAGAAACAGAATATCTATGATTTATTAGTTTTGCAACTGAAATCAGATTCTGTCTAAAACTGGGTACATATAAAACATCCTTTAATACAACTACTTTATTACAATAAAAAATAAGATCCAACTCTCCCACTGCAAGGGCCCATACTCGTACTCCATTTCCTACTCGTAATCCATACTCGCCTTTCTGGAGTCTTCTTATCTTGCTAAACCTCCGCAATGAGTTACAGATATGATCAGTGGCACTAGAATCAACAATCCAAGTGGAAGTTGATCCAACAATTGAAATAGATTCTAGATAGAGAATAATACCTGAAGGATTTTTCTTGACTTGAAGTTCTGGACACTTCTTTTTCCAGTGTTCCTTCTGCCCGGTTCTTAGGCTGGGCCTGTGCATTTCATTTCTTCTTTTTGAACTTCTTAGACTTAGGCCCAGTTCTAGAAGAAAAAGTCCTCGCAATCATAGTTTTGGATTGTGGCTTCATGTGGCTTCATGACCTTCTCCGCCACCTGGAGCTCTTTCATCAACTCAGTTAAGGTCATGTTCAATTTGGTCATGTTGTAGTTCAACTTGAACTGAGTAAAAGAGCCCGGCAGAGATTCGAGAACCATGTCCACTTGGCTCTCGGGGTCAATAACAGCCCCTAAGACTTCCGCTTTCTCGAAAGTAGCAATCATTTTGAGCATATGCTCCTTGACTGATGCTCTCTCAGCCATCTTAGTGTTTATGATAGTCCTAAGAGCCTCCAGCCTTACGGGCCAGCTCTTATCGGCGAATATTGTGGCTAATGATTGGTTAATATCGTATGTAGTGGCCATGTGTTCATGTTTTAACTGAAGCACATTCGACATTAAGGCTAATATATAGCATCGAGCCATTTCATTAGCCTTCTTCCATACTTTTTCAGCCTCACGCTCCCCCATGGTGGAACCCTTCCCAATAACAGGACAAGTTTCAAAGAAAATATACTTATACTCCTCGATAGTGAGTATTATGTTCAAATTCCTTTTTCAATCCACATAGTTTGGTCTCGTTAGCTTATTCTAGCGGAAAATAACGACTAAAGGACTAAAAGAACCTCCACCAACCATTTCTGAAATATCGAAAAAAAAAATCAATTTGTAAAAAACAAAATAATTGTGACTTTATCCTCATATTATATCCGATAATAGTTAACCCTATCACTATTATCTTTAATATGATTAATTTGGCTTTTAAAAAAAACTGACATAGTTTATTGGGAAGATTAACAGTTTTCTAAGCTAAGTGTATTAACCACCACAAATTGATTTCCCTTCTAGGTAATGATCCAGAAGATAACTTCATCATGGGATGACCGTTTCTTCTCATTTCCTATGGACATACCCCACACTATAATCTCCAACGTGGGCTGGCCGATTATAGCACGTATCTCGAGTTATTAATTACATCCATCATTTAGTTTCAGATCCTTGTGGTATTCCCATCCTATACAGGTTCACTCCCAGGGTAACGCGAGGGGACCTACGATCTCTAAAAAGGATCGTGATGGAAGCCGTGGGGCCGTTGGAACCCCTCTCCCACTTAGTATTTTTAAAAAAGGATTTTTCTTAAAAAATATTTGAAAATTTCAATTAAGTTTTCTTTTAACTCAAAATAAAATATCTAAACCCATAAAAATTTCTATGTCAAGGTTTATACCATTTGAGAAATTTTTTCATGGATTAATTTTATTTAAATTAATAAACTTAATAATTTCAAAAGAAATTTCCAAAAAAAATTTCGAGAAATTTTGATCTCAAGTTTTTGACAAAAATAATTTCTCTTGTTAAAATTCAATCAAAATGGTTTTCTATTTTAATTCACAAAAATATCTAAATTCAATATATTTTCTATGTCAAGGATAAAATCTTTTGAGAAAATATCCAAGAATTAATTTTTGTCCGAATTAAAATTAACCATTTAATTTTAAGAAAAATATTTTTCTTTGTCAAAAATTCCCAAAGACTTTGGTCTTTGAGAAAACACGCACATAGGGTACAAAAAGAAATAAGCATGCTAGAAAACTGTAAATGTTTTCATACTTTTCTATTCTTTTAACCTAAGTATCCAAATAATAGAATTAAACGCATTAATTAATTAATAATCTTGTTTAATTCTAAAATTTTCTTTACTATTATTTTTCATATAAAATATTCAAAGAATATTAACTATTGAAATAAAAATAACTTCGCTTGGTATGGGATCAAAACTTTTTTTTTTTAAATTTAGGCAAGTCTATGCACCTTGCCACACTAGATCAGAACCCATGGGTGACCCCATGGGCCGACCGTGACCCACCCAGCTGCAGTCAAAATTGCTGACCGCGACTGCGAAATTGCAAGAATGCAATTTGAAGAAGCTACAGTGGCTTCTCGCATGGCTTCAGCGAAGAAGCCTTCCTCGCGGCTGCCGAGTCGTGCATGGCTTGGAGCCACAAGCCGCAGCTCCTCTCTGCAACAATGGTCGGCTCGGCGGCTTGACGGCTCAGCTTGCGACTCGGCTCATCTTCTCCAGAAGCACTCTGCATACAGATTTCGATTTTTCCTTCCATTTTCACTCAAAAATCATCCAAACAACCACCTATATATGCCCTTAAAAAACATTGGGCTTACACGATATCTATGAAAGCATGTAAAATACATTCTTCCTATGCTTCCACTCACGAAGCTTACAGTGAAATTATCCATACCAGTAAACATGAAGGATCATAGATTTTAACCAAAATAAATATTTTCTTGTTTTAGTTAAGCCTAACATGCTTTCTACATTTGCCAAACCATAGCTCTGATACCAATTGAAGGCTTAAAATCGCAAAAATAATGAAAACGAAGGCATGTTAGGAAAACGAAAATTTTACCTCTGTGATGAAATGACCCTCTTCGGACTAGTGTAGTTGTGCTGTATAATGATATTTGAGACTAATGGCCACATCCTTGCAAACGTCCACTACGTCTCATCCACGCGAAATTTTTGATCTTCCGAAATGATGCCCGTAGTGCTGCCGGTGAAAGCCAGAATATTGGATTTGATCAATTTTGGTCTTCTGTGATATTGAGATTTTCTTTCTCTGTAAATGCCAGAGAATACATAAAGGTCCTGTGATTTCTTTCTTTGCTTCTGTGACTTACTCCAACCTTTACAGAATCACTAAATTCCTCAATTTCAATACATTTGGATAGATGCCCGAGAGAGAAGACACTGAGCGTGCAAACAGAAAACTTCCATGCTTTCTGTTATCCTGCACGCGAAACAACACGGGTTCCATCCAGTGTTATTTTTTTTAATTTTTTAATTAATTAATTTAATTTTTTAATTTTATTTTACCTTGGTTTTATTCATTGGGTCAGATAAATTATTTATTCTTGAGCTTGAACATTCATAAATAATAAATCTGAATTATTTATTTTCTGAATTTTATTAAACAGCCCAATAAATAATAATAAGCCCAAATAGACCAAATAAAATTTTATACATTTTATCTAGTTCCAGATTAATTTTTTAATTATTCAATTTGGGTCTTGGATCCTGAATAATTAATTAACCATTTAAACTAGATAAAATAAATACTCTCTTACAGACCTTTTATTTTGTTTTAGTCCAATAAGAAATTAGACTAATAAAATAAAAATTCATAAATATTAAGACCAATTCCTTAACCCAAATCCTTCATGACTTAAGGGCCATTCCAGGGACCAAAAGATACATCGCCTTGGCTACTAAAATAACCAAAATATCCCTATTATATAAATAGCTATATTTTACATTTTAAATATTTCTTAATATCACCATAAGAATATATTGACCCCAATGACAATGCTACGTTAGCAAAGTCTTCGATTTACAGGTGTAATGATTAAAATACCCCTCTACGCATCGCCGTGCAATTAGAGAGGAATAGTATACTAATACCTCTCTAATAGATATCTACCATCCTTAGATTTCTAGTCCAATAATCCACGACTCCTGAAATATTTTTACTTTTCAAGGGAGTTACCCTAAAGTAAACATCCAAGTCATGTTCCCCAGAGCCCTAAATAATTAGATCATTTGAACAGTCACAAGGGGTGATATAGTGTAGAAACTATCTTGTACAAGTCTATCTTAACTAACTAGTCACATATACCCAACATATAAGCATATTGGTTCTACGAAAGAACCTCAACTACAGTATATCAAAGTATATACTTCTAATTTCGTCAGACCACCAACTCATACTCGAGCGGTAGAGTATTAGTCCACGCTGTAGTAGTAACAGTTTGGGTTTCTTTTAAATAGTACTTTTAGAAACTACTATTACAGGTCATATTCTACGTATTCAAAATATGCCCATGCTATGAAGTGAGTGGACTACTCATTGACTAAATGTAAGCCATTCTCCATTTGAAATTCATAACGCAATAACCTATACATGATAAGATTCTCATTTTCATCAATTGGTTAAGAATAATCATTTATGTGTTAAGTAACCCGTGATCCATACCTTACTGTGAAAGACCACCATTCACATGGATCACTTAAACACAATGGGTTTTTTCCCAAAAATCGTACACAAATAAAATATAAATTCACAAATAAATTTTGAGAATAAATTCTTTTATTAATAAATTCGATAATTACACTAGATAATCTAGTCTAGAAGGCATATATTCCAATAATTTTTCACTTGCACTCTAAGACTAAGAAAGTCCGTAGGTGCCCACTCCTATGGTGTCTAAGTATCTCTTGAAGACTCTCTCAGCCAAAGGCTTAGTGAAGAGATTTGTTAGGTTGTTCTCCGAGACTATCTATTCCACCACGATTTCCCATCTCTAAATGAAATCACGGATTAGGTGGTACTTCCTCTGAATGTGTTTCCCCTTCTTGTGGTTCCTGAGTTTTTTAGATTGCGAGACTGCTCCAGAGTTGTCACAATACATTACAATTGGTCTGTCCATATGTGGCACAACTTCAAGTTCTGAAATAAACTTTCGAAGTCAGACCGCTTCCTTGGACGCTTCCGAAGCTGCCACATACTCAGAAAAATGTAAGTGAAAAGAAAAATGTTGCATATTCTCACATATAAACATAAAAGAAAATTGTCAACTTGTACTTCGTGATTCGCTATCTAGATAGACTTATGAATAACTAATCAACTAATTAAAATATACTGTTTGCTTGAGTCATCCTCTAAAATGTATTCCTCAAAATTAACTTCTGTCTAAGAATTTGTTTCCTAGTCACCCTTATCATTAACAACATTGTAGTTCAAATCTTGGTCCTGATCTAATACCTCCTTTCGAACATTCAACAACTCATTTATACCTTCTTCATGTGTTAAAGGACCAAGATCGACTACCAAAGATATATTTATTATATTATTGTCATCAACTTTTTTCTTGGTAAACCCTATCAATAATGGGTGTATTAATTACATGTCGAGCTTTTATTTTGCATATTGCCATCTAGTCAAATTTTGGTCTTTTAATTCCTCGATATGTAGCAAAATACACTTGATGTGCTTGTTGGGCTGATGCAAAATGATCATATTTAGGGTAGCTCCTCTTACTCTTAATGTCTACCAACTTATATTAAGAGTATACTCTCATTCCCCAATTTAGTGTATGGTCAAACCAGTCACATTTAAAAAGTACAACTGTCTATAGGTGACCAGGAAATTGAACTTCAATAACCTCCTTTAATACCCCATAATAATCAACACAATCATACTCATTCTCGCCCCCTTTAACACAAACTCCATGTTTAACATTTTTCTTACCTTCTACGTGCTTACTTGTGTAAAATCGGTAATCATTAATTAAATACCTTTAAAATGATTTCACCAGTCTCAACAGTCTCCACGAAAAGGTTTGCAAACATTTGTCTATCACCCTATTGATTGGATCACGCATCTACAAGAAATTTGCAAATGCCTACGTTTGTATTCAAGATATTTAATATACACTCAAATTAAAATATTTTCACAAAAACTTATGTAATTTTTTAATCATCCAACAAATTCATTCTCTATCCTTCTCTCGACTTCTAACTCTATGATACTTGGGTATTAGAATCGTAAAGTAGTAAAGAAATCCTGTATATAAGATTTTATCTATTCACAGTTAAGTAAGATGTAGTTTGTGGTAGCTTTGGATTCCTTAGATGTCAGGAATCGAGCTTGGATTTTTCCCAATGTCCTTCTTGGAATTTTGTAAATTGATAATAAAAGTTGTTCCGATCTGTTATTAGTTGCAACCTTTACATTACGAGCCACTTGTGTATGCCTTGTTTGAGCATGTTCATTAAAGTAGTAGGAAAAGAACGTCGATGCTTCTTCAACCAGGTAAGCATTACAAATTAATCCTTCAACTATTGCCTTATTTTTTACCTCTATTTTTAAGCGATGCAAGAACCTGCAATTTGAAACAAAGTCATTTAGAGCACACTTTTAAGTTGTTATCATTATCACGTACTATAACACAAATAAATTGTTACTGAAAATCTACCTTTCAAATGGGTACATCTATCTATACTGAGCTGGACCACAAACACGAGTTTCATAATGCCATTAAACTACTAGGTGCTCCATTACATCGAAGAAACTTGGGGAAAATATTTTCTCAAGCTTACATAAGGGCAGTAGAATTTGAACTCTAGTTTCTTCGTGTGACTAACACACAGTTTAAGTGAGCACAAATTCCTATAAAAAAGACTCAATTTAGTTAACACGTTCCACATGTTAAGTGGAAGAAATTCCCTTAGAGCAATTGGTAGTAATCGTTCCATGAACACTAACAGTCATGACTTTCATGACAAACATCTTCAACTTCTTCAAATCAACACATCTTGATTAGTTTGAAGCATATCCATCTATGAGTTGTAGTTCCTTCACCCATTCAAGCAGCGCTTGCTTAGCCACGATAGTCAATGAATAGCATATTTTAGGCATGATAACCTTTCCTTCACCTGCTTCACTAATTTGTAATTTAGGCCCATAACAATGCGTCTCAATATCACGTCTTGCCTATAAATTGTTTTTTATTTTTCCCTTCACATCTATAACAGTATTGAAGATATTATCAAACATATTCTTTTTATTATGTCTTATGTCTATATTATGTGACACCAATAGAGTACGCCAATAAGGTAAGTCCTAAAAAATGCTCATTTTCATCCAATTGTAATTCACACCTCTATCGTTGCTCCTTCCAAGTTTATGTCTTGAAGTTGTAATTTTTGGAAAGTAGCACACCTTAGTCCACAATTGGTCTCTTGTTGGACAGGCTATAGGCGATGAAGTTTCTTGTCATCTGTTCTTTCTAAATAACTATGTCTCTCATAAATGGATGATCCAGAGGTAAGAACTAGCAATGACAATCGAGCTAAAAAGTTTTGCCCCCAAATTGCATATGGAAAGACTTTGTGTGCTCCATACAATATGGACAAGCAAATCTGCCTATAGTGCTTCACCCATTAAGTATTTCATAGTCTAGAAAGTCAGTAATTATCCACAAAAGAGTGGCCCACAGTTAAAAATTTTATCTTTTGGATATATCATATGTGGAGACACCATCAGACTTTAATCCTCTCAATTCTTTTATCATTGGTTGTAAATATACATTAACCTTATGTTTAGGATTCTTTGGCCCCTGAATAATGACAGTCAAGAACATCACTGGATCTTTCATGCATATCCATAGAGGGAGATTATAAAGAGTGAGAATGACTGGCCAGCATGAATATTATTTTCCAGACATCCCAAATAGAGCAAACCCACCTATGCACATTTCAAGCTTATATTCCGCACCTCCTTTGCAAATTTAGGATGACCCTTTTCAAAATATTGCCAAATCTCACCGTCACGAGGATGACTCATATAGCTATCCACTATTAAGCTCTCCGCATTCTATCTCATGTGTGCAGTAGTCATTTTAGATGAATACAACTTTTGAAATTGAGGTATTATTGAAAAATAGTAAATCTTCTTAAATGTTATCTCCTTATGCCTGTTACTCCCCCGACCCTTCCCCTGCATGTGCTGATGATAATAAAAAAACTTACAATTTCTAAGGGTGACAACGTTTTTCTAATAAAGTATGTATCCATTTGTGCAAACATCTATTTTTTGGACAGGTAAACTAATGCTAAATACTAATTTATTCATCTCATAGAAGTCATCTAGAATTTTATTCCCGCCTGGTACGACCTCCTTCATGAGTGCACTATTTGGTTGAAACTTTTCTCAGACATGTTATTTTTGAACTTGATATTTAATAGCCAAGATACAAGTGATAGCTATGAATGGCTTGAACACCCTTCTCATATCGATGTATTAGCAGCTCGCAATATATCGTAGAATTTTTGTGCTTTTGTATATGGAGATTCATCAACAGAATCTGCAGATGCCCCAAAATTATCAAACTCAGGCCCTACAACATCTAGAACCATATCTTGAAATGGGTTATCTGAACTTGTTTCACTAGCTGTACCTTTTGATGTTGAGATTGACTCTCTCGATATTGTATGACATGGTTCACCATGACAAATCCACCAATAATAGTTACCAACAAATCCATATCTGTATAAATGAATTTTGACTTCAGGCACGAATAGATAATATATATATTTTTTTGATACTTTGAGCAATGACATTTTATCTTGGACGATACCACATTCGAAATAGCAAATGATAAAAAACCTCTAATCTCATCCCCCCCCTTCCCAGTTCAAATTCAATAGATGCCCTTGATATCGAGAACATGCTTTTTATGCATACAACTTCGATTGTCCATCTAAAATTAACAACAGAAATATAGCAAACTATATATGAATGAAGGTTTAGGCTTACCTAATGACTATTTTGGTGTTAGGATTTGTTAACTATTAAGTATTGTTTAAGATTTATGGTTATTTAATTGTTAACTATACAAAATAATAACTAGTCTCATCCACCAGAATAAGGATATTAAACTACCTATACATAACTATTATCATCTCTTAATATATTGTCCTTTTTACTACTAGATATATACTAATTAACTTTTGAGTGACTAACTAATGCTAAACTTAGAGTCCAAACATTACTATTTGAGTAATCTAAAGAGTTTATCTATTCTCAATTTTTGAAAAAAATTTGACAAAGCTTCTCTTATAAATTGGACATTTTTTAGGCACCGAGCCACCTCAATTCAACCAACATTCAATAAAAATCCCAAAAACTTACAAATAATCACCTCAATTAATTAACATCGAGGAATAGGATTAGATTTGTATCAAATGATAAGAATGTAATCATTTGTCCACATTATCAACCCAATTTGCATCAAATATCACTCTTCTCTAATCTTTGATGTGTCATATTATCAAAACGATTTGTATCAAAACCACGTTGTAATGGACCAACAAAGCTTGCTCACAACAATGTAAATGAAAGAAAGCATCAATAATATTTGATGAATTTAAAAGAATCCGTACAATTATCAATTGGAAAAATTTTCGAAATTTTTTTGATAAAGTTTCCCCTATAAATTGGATATTTTCTAGGCACTAAACCACCTCAATTCAACCAACATTCAATAAAAATTACAACAAACATATCAAATCAACTCAATTAATCAAACAAAACTAACTTAAGGATAATCACCCATTATCCATGGAGAGTGATCACCTATCACTCACAAATAATAATCACCCATCATTCATGGGGATCAGGCTATGAAGCTGTTAGTATTTTTTTACCTTAGTTGTGCTCATTTGTCCAGTCAAAGAAAATTGACAACTGTATCTCTAACCTCTGCATAATAAGATTGCCATTCCTTTGGGAGTATTATTCAATAAATAAACTATACAATATTGTAACAATAAGAAAGTCTAACGATCTAATATTCTATAACAAATAAATAAACATAATAATAAAAGATAACATTAGAAAACTAAAAAATAGCCAAAGCATATTGGAGTGCTTACATAAATGGGAAATTAAAAAGAGTTCCATGCATTATATTCTAAGCTTGGAAAGAACCCTCTATACTCCTTTGTGGATTCCACTAATTCAATTCAGAGAAAACTCAGAATAGTATCAGCAATCTCTGATTCTTCACGGCACGTTTCCATTTTTGCTTTGATTTCTGTCCCCTTAGTTTAGTGGTTATATCATCTAACTATCTACTATTTGAAATCTAGTACAATTACTTATTTGATGACAGATAATACTTCGTGAAATCCGAAGCCAATTATGTTTTTCTATCTTTTATATAAAAAAAGAGTAATAAATAAAGACAAGATAGACTATCACTTCACTTCTTGTTTGGACAGTCAATGATTTGTTGAAACTAGTTTTTTAGGTTGAATTTCTTTGGAACTATTCTTTCTTGGGATACCTGGGAGCAAGAAATCAAAATTTGAACTTTGTTCCTAACTTAAAGTTAGAGTCTTAACCTTTTGGTTATAGAGGGACAGTTTAGTTATCGTGTGTACAAAGGAAATCTTAAACTTTTTGATGGGACACTTAGCTCGACTTCTTGAGAGTGAAAGAAATAAAGTTGGGAAAAAAAATCCGAAGTGCATATTCTATATATTGGATTTATTCTTACTATGTCACAACTAACAACCAATAGTTATATATCTTATGGTCTACATGGATTGTTGGTCTTAACCCAGCCACAACTTATAGTTTCTGCATTTTAGGCTCTTGCAACCCTACTAATACAGGTGGATTTATGATCATCTCCTTGACATAATCTGATCGCTGCCATCTAAAATTAAATTCATGTATAATTATCAAACTTTAAGGTTTGTTTGCCTAAAAAAAAAGGAAGAGGATAAGGTCTACATTATTGATTATTTTAATAAGTTTCACTTGTTAATGTTTATAAGATAATAACCATTTAAAGAGCTAAAATATAAGCTATCATATAAGATATGTTCAATAAATCAAATGAATTGTGACATCATTTCGGAAACGAATAAACACTATGTGATTTGATTGATTAGACAAAGCTTTAGGAAATGCCATCATTGTTCAACTATTTAAGTTCTAAACTATAAAAGTGAGGTACTCTATCATTGAACTGTTATACAATCACTCTAATAATAAAAGTTAATAAAACAGAAATTTTGCATTTAAAAGGAAAATTCAACATTGAAAATCCCTATTACAAACTTAAAATTGTAATAAAAGATAAAACATCTTTAGTACTATTCAATATAAAACTAAATTAAATAAATTTAAAAATACAATATTTGACATGTAATTTAAAAATGTAGAGTTCAATTCTACAACCCTAAAACATGCACATAGTATAGTATAGCATGGCAAAAGTTATGTTAGACAAAGGTAAACAATGAAACTAGAGATGCAAATTAATGAAGCTAATGTATTCGATAAATTTCCTCGGTGAGAAACATCATCCATCATGTATCACTAGCATTTCTTGCAACTTGAGGCCACAAAAACTTGCCAAATGCCTCCCACCCTCTTTGGCATTATTGCCATTAGCTCATCCTCCAAAATACTTTTTTTTTTGGGTGAGACAATGATGTACTATTAAATATATTCCACTTGAAAATTATTATTAGCAGGTTCAATATCAAAATAGAGTAACCATATCATGTGGGCATACAATCAAATAAATTGCAGGCATCCTTTAGATATATTGTTCTATGCAGAAAGAAATAGCCCAGTCTCAATAATTAGCAATCAAACAACATTAAAGCAAATCAAGGGTTACAATAAAAATGTCAAGAAGAGGGATTAAAAGCTTAATTACCAAATGGCAGCCTCTACTGCTAGCTATTCTCTGCAAGAACAAATCTCAGGTAGAGCACCACTGTCTTCCAAGGAAACGGAGTAAAGGTGAGGTGCCGGAGATGAAATCACTACAAGAAAAAAGTAATTTAGTGAAGGTCACATCTGTCGCTAATCAAGTTTAGTGATGGATTACGACTGTCGCTAAAATGGGCGTCGCTATTATCGACAGAATATTTGCGATGACTATTTAATTGATGACATTATAATTAAGTTTCTAACTAAAGGTAGTTGCTAAACTGTCGTTAATTTTTATTTAACTCTATTAGTGATGGCAAAAAAAATTATTAAAAAAATTAATTAGGCACCCTAACTCCGGCTAATCGAACTGACCCGATAAGAATATTATGAGATTATGTTGAACATAGGGCACAAACCCATATCTTTGTTGTGGGGGAATGCGTGCTCCACTATTAGGCTGTTGATGTTCTTGTGATTTTTTGTTCTATATATTAATTGTATAATATATTTTTTTATGGATTAGCAACGAATTTGCAAGGGATTTGTGACGGATCAGCGACGACCTAATTTTTCGTCGTAAATTAGTGATGGATTAGCGAAGGTTCACATAAAAATAAATTAATTTTAGAATTTTGAAATTCCTTCGCAAAGTTGTCGCTAATTAGTAAGGGATTTGTGACGAATTTTAATTTATTTTAGTTTTAATTTATGATTATATGAACCCATCTCAAATCTGTCGCTACTTAGTGAGGGATTTGCAACATATTTTAAATTTTTTAGTTTTAATTTATGATTAAATAAATCTGTTGCTAATTAACGAGGGATTTACGATGGATTTTAATTTATAATTAGATGAATCTGTCACAAATTCATCTCTAATTAGCGACGAATTAATGGCCGTCGTAAATCCGTCACTAAGTAGCGAGAGATTTGCAATGGATTTTAATTTCTTTTAGTTTTAATTAAGGATTAAATGAGTCCATCGCAAATCTGTCTCTAATTAGCTACGGACTCATGACCATCGCAAATTCGTCGTTAATTAGCCAGAGATTTGCAACATATTTCAATTTTCTTTAGTTTTAATTTATGATTAGATGAATCCGTCGCAAATCCATTGCTAATTAGCGACGGATCCATGGTCGTTGCTAATTAGCGATGGATTTGAATTTCTTTTAATTTTAATTTATGATTAGATGAATTTGTTGCTAATCCCTCACTAATTAGCAACGGATAGTTAAAAAATCTATAAAAAATAATTTTAGTTTCAAAATTTAATTTTTCGTCGCAAATTAGCAATGGATTTTTATGCCATCACAAATTAGTGACGGCAAAAAATCCGTCGATAATTTTTGTCACTAAATTGCTTTTTTCTTATAGTGAATGCAGCGCTGGCGAAAATAATATAAGGGAGGAGGATAAGAGAGATCAGAGGAGGAATGGCGACTTCGGGTAGGGATTTTGCAGTGAAAGGGGAAAGTGGGAAAGCAAGAAGGAAGAAGGAAGATGAATGAAAAAGACTAAGTGTCAAATTTAGTCTAAATCTTTGCTAGGGTAGTTTGCCATCGTTAATCTCTCACCGATAGCGAGAGTTTAGCAATGGCAAAAATTCAAAGAAAAAAATTTAACACGCCATAGCTAAACCGTTGCTAAGATTTAGCTACGACAAAATTCTGTATCTAAACCGTCGCTAATAATACAGTCATAACTAATCCTTCGCTTATTGCTAGGGTTTAGCTACGACATTGAATTTAAAACCAAAAATTTTAATAGAAGTAGCTAAACCCTCACTATTTGCTAGTAGGGCTGTAAATAGGTCAAGTCGAGTCCAGATCACCTTGTTCTGGACTCAAACTTGATTAGCAATATATGGACTCGAACCCTACCCGAAAACCCACTAGGTTGTAAAAAGACTCATACCTGATTATAGGTACCGGGTCCGGTTGGGGTATACCCGACTCGAAAATTTTATAATATAAAATATAAAATAATATATATTTTATATGTAACATATATAATATAATATAAATTTAAAATAAATATATATTATATAATATTTAAATTAATTAAGTAATCGGGTAAACGGATATGGGTATTATAGTTTCATACCCGAATCCAATTATATAGGTTAAATAGGTAAACGGGTTCGAATTGAGTCGGGTCGGGTAATAAAACACTTGTACCATTCCCAATATAAACAGATTTTGGTACAGGTCAGGTTTGGATATACCCAACCCATTGACAACCCTATTTTCTAGGGTTTAGTTACGATATTTAATTCAAAATAAAAAAATTTTAATAGGCATAGTTAAACCCTAGCAATTAGAGTAATGTATATGAGTGGGTATACATATGTTAGTGTATATATCTAATATTATAATAATCATATATTATAACTATACACGTATTCACACACACACACACATATATATATAAATATAAATATATATGAAATCAAACATTGAAACTTTTGTATTTAGTTTTTAAAATTAGTGACGGATTTGTAAAGGAAGAGTGTGCCGTCTCTAAATAGCGTTGGAATAGGGATGACTTATGATACTGTAGCCAAGGCGTCGCTACTTAGAGACGATATCCTATTCCCTCGCAAATCCATCGCAAAATTAGCACCAGTTTAGTTACGGACTTCACAATAGTTCAATGTTATTGTATAATTACCTAACGCTGTCACTAACCTACCGCTAATTTGTAATGGTTTTGTGACAATTAATAGAATATTCCTCAAAAAAATATATACATTTTCGAACTTTGGATTCCTATCACAATGCCGTCAATAATTAGAGACGGGTATTTTGCCGTTGCTACCTGGCGACGATTGGTCAAACCATTGTTGTTGTTTTATTGCTGTCGTTGTACTGTCACAAATTAGAGACGGCAAAACAGCTTTCACTAATTGCTATCACTATTGACACTTTTCTTGTAGTGGAATGTTAAAATATTAATTAAGTGTGTATTGATCATTTTTAATAATTTCTTAATTTGTGTAAATTATTCTAAAACGACACTTATTTTGAATCCGACGGAATATTAAATTTTTAAAAAGAAAAAAGAAAAATAGATAAATTAATAATATGTGTTAGGAATGTGTTTTTGTTTGCATTACTCTAGTGAACACATTACTATAGCACATTATTCATTATTTAAAATTTCATTTACTCAACATATTATCAAAATATAACTATCTTTTTAAAAGATATATTCTGATATTATGTTCACTTTAAATTAACAATTTTCTCTAAAATAATTAATATGTTTTAAAAATTCTTGATAAACGAATTGTATCTTTCATTATAACTATAAGAAACATAAAAATTGTCATTACTTCCAATAAAACCCTTCAAGCATAACAAAATTGGAAAGCAAATGAGTAGGTAAGTTTCTAATGATGTTAGCATAACAAATTTGACAAACAATTTAATTGACCTATACTACCATGTGCAAAAAGCACATTTAACAACTCTTACTCTATGATATATGCTTTCAAAAATATTATTTCCTAGAAAATTCTATCAACTTTCTTCCAACATAGAAAAGTTGTCTATTTTAAAATTTGCACATATTTTAAGTGATTTTTTTTTGGGGGGCGGGGGGGGGATGGGAGACTTTTGGCAAAAAAGGTGAAATCACATAAATAACCAAGGAAAAAGATTGATGAAAAATATATTACACTTGAAACAATAAATAAATATATTACATCTCCTTGCAAAAAATGAAAAAAGAAAGCATTCCAATGACTATCGCACACACATAATATATGATATGAGCTTAGAACTTTGTTGCAGTGTTACTAATCCCCTTGGAAACCTGATAAGCAGAAGCATTCTGTGGAACTTGGTAGCTAACCGCAGTTGAATTCATCTGCGGCCTGTGCCTGAGGACATTATTTGCATTTGAAGGACTGAACATGGAGGGATTAGAACCTCTGTTGAAGCTTTTGGAGTTTGACATGTATTCCAAACCTGCTGTTGACCTCTGCTCCAACAAATCAAGACTCGGTGGTTGAAACTCTGATCTGGTTCTCCGGTGAGACGAACCCTCCACGGATTGATCAGCTCCGAGCAGTAAGTGGTAGCTGCGGCTGGAGTTGGTTGAGAAAGATCGATAACTATGGTGAGGCCTTTGTTTCTTCATGGCATGGATGAGAAATGGGATCAAACCCTCCATTGCTTTTTGCTTCTCTTCTTCTTCCTCTCTCTTGTACTACTATAAATGTTGTTTTTGTATGCAAAAGATGTGAAGGCTGGATGGCTATTTATAGTAGTATTTCATACTACTATATCTTACTATTAGTTGAAACAAAAACGATAAAGAAAAGGAAAATATGATAACTCAAACTGAAATTTATTAATGCACGTTTTCTGTACTAGGAGGATTTTTGTGATTATTGGAATTTCCTTCAATAAAATCGTTTATGATTTGAGTTTTTCTTGGCAATTTAGGTGAATTTGATGTTGGATAATTACTGGCAAAGAAGGCTCGAAAGTCAGAAAAATTGACTTTGGTGCCGCTGTGTCCTGTAGGCAATGTTTTTTGACTGCTTTTTGTTTTTCAAAGAAGGTAAGAGGCGGCTCTACGCGGATAGGGAATCCAAGTGGAAACCTCAACATGCATATGGTTTTGCCAAATCTTTCCTTGGACCAAATGATTGATGGCACCCAGAAATTTCATCATTGTTGATCAAATACCTCTTTCCAGTCGTTGAGTTAATTGATTAGTTGTCGAGCATTTAGCTCCTACTACTTCTTAATCTTTTTATTTTTGGATAAGTTTCATCATTACAAAATTTATGCAGGATAAGATATTTTAATATTTATAAAGCTTTAAGAGAAAATATTAAAATATTCTTATTAAAAATGATAAATTTTATTTGAAATTAACAGTTAATTAGTGAGATAATTTAAAATAATACTCATTCTGTCTCAAATTATCTGTTATGTCTCTAACTTAATTTTTATCTTAAATTATTTATCTCTTTAAAAAATTAAAATTTAACATTCTAAATTTATTTCTAGTATTGTATTTTTTAAATATATTAAATAATTTTTTTCCTAACAAACTAATCTTATTTCAATAATAAGAGAGATAAGTAATTTAGAATATATCAATTTTTTTGAATTTGAATACTTCTTAATAAAGAAAGAGAATAAATTAAAATTTAAAAGTAAAAATAAAACAAAAAATTAATTATTAATCGGTTAAATGAGACATATATTAAGAAAATTTATATACACACAAATAATTTAATAATTAATTAACTTAATATTTTAACTCCGGCAACGTGTGGGTAAGATATTTCTTTCCAATGAAGCGTGCAAACAAGAGGGGGGCATTGTACATAGCTGGAGCACAGCTCTACCCTCCTTGATCAAATGTCAATTCAACGATATAGAATTGGCTACGGAGGACACAAAGTTGGAGTGCCCAATTGACCCTCTAAAAACCGGGTGCTTGCTTGCTTCTAAGGAAATTCTCTGTTTTAGTCTTATCTTTTTGGTAGGCTCAACTGGATCATAGTTTTCTGGATAGGCCACAGGGGGATAACCTTTGCGTGTGGATTTTTTCGAGAGGGGACAACGTTGGTAAGGATCACGGATGATGCAAACTTAAAGTCAACTGATATTTTGTAGAAAAAGAAAGTCAACTGAATTTTTTTTTTTTTGCAGATGATGCAGAAGGAATCAACTTGTTCCAACTGTATTAATTTCTTCACGCCCAAAAAGAGACCATTCTGATCAAAAAGCCTTTTTTTTTTTTTTTCCATTCTTTAATATGGGATCATTTTATTAGCTTAAATTATAAAATGTTCGATAATGGAGCAGACAGCACGTAATTCTCTCATGAACTCTATTGTGTCATATGCTATCACCAATCTTCAGTCTAACCATTGCTGCGACAAACCAGAATGTATTGCAAATCCTGTTAGTGATATTTTTTGGCATATCAGTAAGTTCTGGCATTATTGTAACAGTATCTGCTTCTGATCCCAGATAGCCATTGCAAGAAATGTCGTCAAATGCTCTGTTCACAATGAGTCTTGAAGCTGCTACACATATGTAACACCTTCACTTTCGTTCTCATTTGCCAGCCGAATGTTGAGATAATGCTTTACTTGGCGCTCACTTGAAGATCCAATGACAAGAGTGTGTAGCCCTGTGATCAGTTTTCTCTTCCCATCTGCATCTGCAATGCTGAAATCTTTGCAAACATCAAAGTTTAATGATGTATTCTTTGTCTTCCTTTGCTTCACCTCAACTTTGTCAAATCCTACAAGCTGTATGTTGGGCGTTCCTGATGCCCCAGGTGCTCTTGCCGGCTTCCAGAAGACCAACACAACATGGGATCCATCCATTTTGCCATCATTTTTCACACCAATCACCATTTGGAATTTCAAATTTTGGCAGTTGACTCTTGAAAGGTCAATCAATTGGGCATTTGATTGGGAAATGATGTTCGAGTCCAGAATGTTACGAGGGTCCTGATCTTTGATAGGCTTTACAACTATGATGGAAGGTGCAGATATAACAAACTTGGAGAATATGGAGTAACTTAAACCGTGGCCAAATTGATAGATGGCCTTCCCATTGTAGAATCTGTAAGTTCTTCCCGGAAAGTTTCGGGTGGCATTGGCTCTCATGCTCATGTCTGTCATTGGTACTTTATCTGCATATTCTTGTGGATACCAAGTGAAAGGAGACCTTCCACCTGAGAATGAATAGAGTGAGTCAGTAATCTATTAGGATTAACCTTGTCTGCAGATGATAGTTGACCAAGTAATTGAGGAGTACATGGTTTCTTGCTTGTAACATCCCATTTTCCACTAAAAAAGAAAAACATCTGCAGTTTAATAATTGAGCAATGGAGCATGTCAGTTTGAGAGAGGAGTGAGCACCTGGATTGTAATCTCCAAATATGACTTGAGCTATAGCGTCGCCTCCATCTTGACCTGGATAGCCCACCCACAAGATTGCCCCAATTTTCTTGTAGCTATTTGCAAAAGAGACATCCACAGGGCCAGCAGACATGATAACCAGTATAACCGATCCATTTGTAGCATCAGAGACATCCATCACAAGCTTCTCTTGAAAACCTGGTAATGTTAAGTTCACTCTATCCAGACCTTCTGTCTCGATTGACTCATCAAGTCCCACTACAAGTACAACTGTATCCGCAGCAGCAGCAGCTTTAGCTGCTGCCTCAATTTGGCTTGAATCTTCACAACTGGGATTGCTACATCCAGATGCATATGTTATATTTGAAACATATTTCTGCAGACCTTGTAAAGGGGTAGTGTAGCGGCAGGGCACACCAGCGTAGATACTTAGCATAGTTCCAGTGGCATTAGCATTGGGACCTATAACAGCCAAATGGTTGGTAGTCTTTGACGATAAAGGAAGAATACCACTGTTGTTTAACAAAACTATCCCTTGCTTTGCAGCTTCAATTCCCAACAATTGATGATCATTGGTACATATATCAGACAGTCCAAGTGTTCCAAACGGAAGCTGTTTGGGATCTCCATCAAAGAAGCCAAGCCGGATTAGTACAATATAGTTGTATATCACGGCCTGGTCTACTACAGATTCCTCAACTTTCTGTAGGTTTACAGCGTTCTCTGTGTATTTGCCTAGAAAATTCCCGCAATTCATATTCAAACCTGTGTTATGAGTCAGGAAACTTCAGTAACCACTGGAAGGTTTAACTGTGAGAGATATTTGCAACTGCATGATATTACTTGTACACGTAATGAACACCTGCTTTTAGGGCAAGGGCTACTGCATCCTCGGGTGTAGCAGTGTAATGTATGGCATCATAGTAAACCTCAATGGAATCACAGTCTGAAACAATATATCTGCTTGAACACATACAAAGTAATGAGTATTTAGTAAGTTCCCTTTCAAACAATGTTTTTACTCCAGAGTACTCTTAAAGCTAGCGAGGCATATAGGAAAACTCTGCTCAAGATCATGACACCTTTGCCTATATAGATATTTGAAAGAATTTTGAATAACCTTTATAATAGCAGAAACTTCTAAACATGGTTGCATGCTTAATCACATAGCTTCACTCTTTTAGACCAGTATTTAGGCCAGATCCACTTTAGAGGAATTGAAAAGATATTGACCTGGTTTTTCTCTTTAGCCAATAAGGTGGAAACTGGGTTCTATGTCATTTGTAAGTTGTAGATTTATGTTATTTACCCTTGTTCTTTATTATGATTATATGGTCTGCAAGCGCTGTGAATCGGGATTACCATGAGAAATGAACAAATAGTAGGTATCCAAAATACTAGTATATGACAAAATTACACCAAGTATTATGTACCAGGGGATTTGATTCGTCAATTTTACTCTCGTTAAGAAGGAAGTACTTTATAACAGAAAGAAGCTCGAAATTTAGGAAGAAAGCTAACCCATCTAGACCCCATTGGTCTCTAATTACTCCTTTCAGTAGATTGGGATCCGCACAAGTTGGTATTCCATTCACTCTGTTGTATGAACACATTACACTGGTAACGTGCCCTTCCTCGACACAGCTCTTAAATGGTGGTTGAAACGTATCCTCCAGATCCTGTGGTGTCACCTGCCATTAAGTTTCTGTTGCTGTTAAATTCTTCGTGGGAAATGCTAGACAGCACTTTCATGGTCCATCAGTGGATTAAATTACAGAATGATAGCATATTATATAGTTATGTTATGAAAATAGAAATTCAATCCTCAATACCTGTGCATCAAAGTGAAACCGATCAACACCCTTCCAGTTATCAACATCGTATGCAGTGTAGTGCTTACAGCAAGTAGAAACTTTGAGTCTGTCACTGCTAGAGTTACCATCCTGGCCTACCTCTTGCAGACCTCTGACATAATTGACTGCATATTTTGCAACCACAAGAGGATCCTCCCCCGGGGTCTCCTGGCCCCTTCCCCATCTAGGATCTCGAAACACATTTACATTTGGACTCCAGAAGGTCAAACCAGCATGGCCTAAATTATACATGGCTCGAGCTTCGGTTGATACAACTTGTCCAATTTTGTACCACAGTGATGCATTAAAACTAGCAGCCGAAAGAATAACTGCTGGAAAACTAGTTGCACCAGGTACAGCGGCATCAAAATGCACACCAGGGCCTGTGTTTGAGACTCCATGAAGTGCCTCAGACCACCACTCATAAGCAGGCACACCAAGCCTTGGAATGCCAACGGCAGTATTAATCAGCTGTTGCACCTTTTCTTGGAGGGTTAAACGTGAAACCAAATCTTTGGCTCGTTCTTCATATGACAAAGAGGTGTCACAAAAGGGAAAGCTGCTTAGATTGGGATCAGTCTTATCACATGCATGAGGCTGTGCATCTGTTGCTCCTGCAACAAGCAGCAACGAAAAGAGGGGAAACAGAATATGGTTTTTCATTGCTGAGCAGCACTTCGTCTATAACCTACACAAACTCCAACTCGCAATTTATACTAGGTGTGGAGGGAGACAAATCTTTGTTTACCATTTGCCTTCAGCGTGAAACAAGATATTTACTTCTTGTTGAGGCAAGCATGAATGACTAACGCGGAAGAGATTATGAAAGCTTGGACCTTGGAGGAAGCAAAAGCCTCTCTCCTGATTGGTACCTGTAATAATGGACTGTTATTCACTGTGATAAAACCATCCAAAAAAAAAGGGTGACAGATGACAGAATGGTAATCTGGAATCACACTCCTGTGAAGCAGGAGTCATATTTCCCACGCGAAAAGATCTTATTTCTCTTTCTCCATTCTTAGTGTAAACTAAAAGCTATGTTTCTCTGATCTTATCAATTTTAGAAGCTCAATTTCAAAGCTTTCTATACAACAAATATTTGCCATTGTAATCTTGTTCAAATTTTGAATGTGCCGTGGATTTCTTAGTCACGGTTTTGCATGGCTAAACAAACTGTTTAAAGACTGAATTTGGTGGATGGTTTTGGTTTCAGAAAATTTCCACAAACTTGGAGCCGAAATCCTTGAAGACATTAATTTGGTGGATGAAAGACTACTGAAGACTGAGGAGACAGCCACAAGAATTGATATCAAGCAATAAACAATACACGCAGAGACAAAAGGTGAAAGTGCAGAGTGCCTTCAAAGAAATTTGCTGAAAATCGGGCAATCTACTAAGCCACGACAAACGGTCCTCCTATTAGAATCAGAATTCTAATATTATTGTGAATTTGATTTCAAATAGAATCAAGAATGAAGAAAACAAAATATTAAAATTGATATTAAAAAAGTTATAAAAAAAAAAAGAAATGAGAGAATTACTTAGATTCAAATTAATACTATATTCTTTTACATAAGATCCCTATTTATAGAGATTTACATACATAATTTAAAAAGATAAAAAAATAAATCTAATAATATAATTTTATCTTATTCATTAATAACTTTAAAAAAAAAACAGTCACATCTATCTTCGAGATAAATTTTATGAACATTTACATGATTATTTTCATAACACTCTCCCTTAGATGTATATTTTCAAATTCTTACAAATGTCTCATTAAAAATCTTCTTAGGAAAAATCTTATAGGACAAAAATCTAGTGAAGGATAAAAAAAAAGAATACACTTTCCTTTCTAAAGGAAACACTGCCTCAATTAAAAACCTGACCAAGAAAAAACCAAGTAAAGAAAAAAAAAACTTAGTTAGGAAAAAAGAGTACAGTATAATTGCTCCATCTCTTGATAGCATCTTCAAGGTATCTACATATTTTCAACTGATGCATTTCAATTTTATGTATTAAATTTTCAAATAAAGTTGTCTGCAATGTCTTAGTGAATAAATCTATCAAATTATCACATGATCGAATCTGTTACACATCTATTTTATCTCTCTTCCGGAGTTCATGAGTAAAGAAAAATTTTGATGAAATATGTTTCATTCTATCTCCTTTAATATATCAACCTCTTAATTCAGCTATACTAGCTGCATTATCTTTATAAAGAGGTGTTAGAATTTTCTTTTTAGAGGATAAATCACGATTTTTTCGTATATAATGGATCATGAATCTCAACTATACACATTCCCAACTTCCCTCATAAATAGCAATAATTTCACCATAATTAGAAGAAGTGGCTGCTATAGATTATTTTGAAGAGCGACATGATATAACAATACCACCATATATAAATAAATAGTCAGTTTGAGAACGAGTTTTATGTAGATAAGATAAACAACTAGCATCTGTATAACCAATTAATATTGAGTTGATTTTATTTGAATAAAAAAATTTGAGATTCATTGTCTCTTGGGAATATTTTATGGCATGTTTAATATCATTCTAATATCGTCGTGTTAAAGAAGAACTAAATCTTGCTAATAATCTAGCAATTAATTGTAATTTTTTAATGAATGATTCAGCTAAACCATTTTGATTATGAACATGAGTTATTAGATGTTTAATAGTAATGTCAATCGAAATGCAATAAGCATCAAAGGTTTGGGAGGAATATTCTCCAACATTATCTAAATGGATCATTTTAATAGAATAATCTGGAAATTGTGCTCGTAAGAGAATTATTTGGGCAAGTAATCTCACAAACGTCAAGTTACGAGTTAATAATAAACTAACATGCGACTATTGGTCGATTCATCAATTAAAATCATAAAGTATCTGAATTGGTCCACACATATTATCATGAATTCTTTTCAAAAATGTTAGAAACTCAAACTCCACTTTTGTTGGAGATGGTTGGTTTAATAATCAATTTCTCTTAAGAACATGCAACACATGAAAATTTATCTAATGTCAAAATATTTTGACTTCTTAAAGGATAAACATGCGTATTTTCAATTATCCTTCGCATCGTAATGGCTCTTGAATGACCCAAATGGTCATACCAAATAATAAATTTAGCAAGATCAGTAAACTTTTATTTTACTAAATGATGCAATTTAATTGTGTGGATTTTTGTACTATAAAGGCCAGATAAAAGAGATGATAGTTTTTCTAATAAAAATTTCTTACCTGAAAGAAGATGATAGCTTTTCTAATAAAGATTTCTTATTCGAAATAATTTGAGTAAAACAAAGATACTCAAACTTATTTTCTTCCGTTGTTTCAATGTGATATCCATTTCAACGAATATCTTTAAAACTTAATAAATTTCTTTGATATTTTGAAAAAAAAAATAGCGTTTATAAATAACAATATTTATTCTTCCGAATAATAATAAATTAGCTCTTTCGGAGTTTTCAATCAATTTTATACTACGACTTATAGTATTAACATTTATTTTTTTCTATTTTTAGGTAAGAGAAATATTTTTTATCTTTCAATATGGTGTGTGTCGCCATCAATTAGGCATATATTTTCAATGCTACTTTTGTATCCAATAAATAGAGTAATAGCCATCTGGGCATAATAAAACAATTATAAATTTAAATACTTTAAACAATAACATAAAACTTAAAATGTTATTTACTATTACAATGCCAAAAATATATAATATAAAATAAAAATATTAAAAGTAAATTTCTAATTCTTCTAGACGCTTTTCACCAATCTAATTCTTTTGAATATTTTTATTACCAATCAAATGACCAATTCTTCTTTTTGGATACTCAAAGAAATCAGCCACATCCAAATGACTTACATCAATATTAACCTCTTCAAGATTGGCATCATCACCATCACGAAGAGAATGTTGTACAGTAAAATTTGCTTAAACATTTTTACTTTTGTTCTCAATAGAAGTCTGATAAAGATCAATAAGATGTTTTGTCGTACGATAGGTACGAGACCAATATTCTTTCATGCCACAGCGATAATATATATCTTCATAATTTGTAGGCACCTCCTCCTTTCCTTTTCCTTTCTTGTTATTTTTTTGCCACTTCTAGTGGTTTTCATTATTTTTCGTAACTTTGTTTTAACTTTTGTGATCATAATGAATATTTCTATTATAAACTGCGATCATAATGAATATTTTTATTGTAATCGCGTGCACGTCTATAGCCACAGCCATAACCACGATCATGACCTCTGTTGGAACCAAAATCACGAGATCTAACAATAGTCACTTCAAAGAACAAAGTAGAACCTGTTGGTCGGGTTTCATGATTTTTTATTAATAACTCATTATTTTGCTCAACTACGAAAAGGTAAGATATCAATTTTGCATATTTATTTTCTCGATATTGCTGCTGTAGGAGTATATTCGAAGCATGAAAAGTAAAGAAATTTTTCTCCAACATATTTGTATCAATAATATTTTCTTTATACAATTTTAATTGCGAGTTAATTTTAAATATTGCAAAATTATACTTACTAACAGATTTAAAATCTTATAATCGCAAGTGCATCCAGTCATTCCGTACTTTTGGAAGGACGACCATTTTTTGGTGGTCAAACATTTCTTTCAAATTATTTCACAAAATAAGTGAATTTTTCACGGTAAGATATTGCACTTTTAAATCTTCATGAAATGATGGTGGAGAAAAATTATAACTTTAGTTTCATTTTATGCTGATGATGGATTTCCTTCTACAATGATATCAGTTTGCAACTAAATGCATTTCAGCATCTGGTGTCCATGATAAATAATTTTTTCCGGTGATATCTAGAACTACAAATTCAAGTTTAGTGAGATTCTTCATGTTAATACAAAATCAAATAGACAAAGTACATTTCTTCTTTTGTTTAGAAAATTTCAAAAAAATCAGACTACTTGATTGTACGGATCGAGAGAATAACTTCGATAGTGTTAGCTCGATTATCAACTTCAATAGAACAATTTTGGTAAAGTCTCGTGTTGATAACATATTATGAATTTGATTCCAAATAAAATCAAGAATCAAGAAAATAAAATATAAAAATTGATTTTAAAGAAACTATAAGAAGAGAGAAATGAGAGAATTATTTAGATTCAAATTAATACTACTGTTCGTTTACATAAGGCCTATATTTATAAATGTTTAGATACATTATTTAAAAGGATAAGAAGTGAATCTAATAAATAAAATTTTATCTTATCCATTAATAACTTGAGAAAAACGAACAATCACATATATCTTCAGGATAAATGGATAGTTTCAGAAAAATGAACAGTCACATGAATATTTTTCATAACATACATACATACATATATATATATATATATATATATATATATATATATATATCACTACTAGAAAAAAAGGTTTTACTAACATATTTTTAATCACACTTTTTATAAAGTGTAATAATGTAATAGTTATAATGACACTGGCTTTTTAAGTGTTATTATATTGAATCAATACGACGTAGTTTTATTAGGTAATGTACTGTTATGACACAATTTTGTGTCAAGAAAAAAAATTACATTTTTCCTAACACTTTAGCATCCTCAGGCGCGCATAACACTTTGACAAAAAAAAAATCGCGCGTCGTTGGAGGGAAGGAAAAAAACGAGGGCTGTGCTTCAAGAAGGCGCCGAGCAACAACAATGGCGGGTAGTGAAGGGATTAGGATTTTTCCTTCAAATCAGTGAGTGAAATCGGACGAAATAGAGCTTGATTCGCAGCTTCTTCAGCCCAAACTCCTCTGCGCGAGTCACAGCATCTTCTCTGCACAACCGATTGAAGTGGTCCTCTGCGCGAGCGACTGTGTGAAGCGGTATCGGCATTGCAGAGGGGCGTTATTGAGCTGCGGTCTGTACGCCGCTCTTTAGATTGGTAAGTATTCTTCGGTCAATTTGGATTCTGTACACCTCTGCTTTTCTGTTAAAACCTAACCTCAGCAATTTCTCACTCTGTGAGTTCTCTGTCTCCGTATGTATGTGTAGTTGAGTTGACGTATTTATAGGTTGATGTTGCAATTAGGTTATTACGAATATCCGAAGTCCGAATTGTTTAGTTTGAAGGGGAGTTTCAGAGCTCCGATGTGGTTATGAATTTTTATCTTTTAGGAATTTAGAAGTAATTCTTCTCGAGCCGAATTTTTTCTTTAAAAAAAGATTCTGCTGGATGCGGGTTAAAATGGCATTTGTGGATCTTGGTCTTTCGGGTGTAAGGCAAGGATGTGGGTCGGTTGATTTTAATTTTAATTCTGTATAAATTTTGTGTGTGCTATGTTTTTGGGCTGTCACTCTTTTTTCGCTTGCTGCAATAAAAAATGTGTCTTTTTGCAGTTTATTGTTTATTTGAATTGTGAGAGATTTTGGTGTTTGTAGCTGAATTCTTGCAACTTGAAATAGTTCCCTAGCGAATGGTGAGTTGCTTGTAGTTGTGTGGAAACTATAGTTTTGAAGAAGCTGATAATGAGACACCTATATTTCTAAAGGATTAAAGTTCTTTTCTTTAGTACTCTTTGATTATTCTTTGGGGGCTTTTTTTGAATCCTTGTTGTTGTGTTCTGGAGTGCTGGAAATGGTGCTTCAAAAGAATTTTGTCTTGTTTTCAACTTTCTGTTCACTGCTAGATTTTCTGTTCTAGAGTTCTTTAACCCTTCCATATTAATAGTGATGATGACTTATGCAAATCCCATTTTTGAAATCAGTTTGTTCACAGTTTGTGGTATGTAATTGGTTGTTAAATGGCTCTAGTTTTTTTCTCTTCTTTTGGTTGCAATAATTGCATGTTCAATTTAGACTTTGGTCAATATTTTGGGGTCCTTACTTCAGGCATTTTAGCCACTAGTTTGGTTATCTCAGTTAGAAGCTGTTCTTCTCTATTCTTAAGTTTTTTATTCAGATTTGGTTGTTGTTTGTGCAGTTATGGGAATGATAGAAAAGCTTTTCTATCTTCCGTTTGTCTTACTGGAATATGTTGAGTCCATTTGGCATAGGTGTTTGGGATAAGTTGTGATGTATAGAATTAATGTAATAAAAAGAGAAGTTTAAGGTAGTTGTATGTGCATTTTACTGTTTCTTGTGTATTGATGATCCTAACAATTGCATTTCAATGACTGAAATAAGTTCTAATTCAGATTTGTTTACGGCTCAATGGATGCTGTTGATTGGTAGTTTTTGAAATTAGGGAAATTGTGGGTTTTATTCTCTACAAATGAAGTATGAAGTGTCCGTCAATCAGTTGACCATCTTTGTAACTGTATTGCTTTGTTTCTTTTAAGCAGAAGTATGCAGTCCGTTCATCCTGGTGATTGCTTAAACAAAGAGGGGATTGAGAATCTAAATATAAATTCAAATTCTTGAACTGATTTTGTCATGAAGATGATAGATTATGTAAGATATGTTTGGGATACATAGATTCTTTCAATTTCTCAGAGTTTTAGCGGAGAAAATTCAATTAATTAATCTGTAAAAAAAAAAAAAAGAATCTTGACTTTTATTTTTCCTTGTTTCTTTCATTGCATCAGTACAAAGACATTTGAAGGAATTCATAACCTAATGATAAGTGTTTTCTGCTCTATTCTACAAGAAAAGTAAATCACATTAAGCACCGAAATCATCAAAATTGGTCGCATCTGTTCTTGATCAACATAAGCTAAAAAATTTACTGTTCTGATTAGCCGAAATCCTGCACTATTTCAGTAGAAATTATGGACCAATATCAAATTTCCACTGCCCTATTTGGTATGTTACTCTTCTTCTCTTAGTGATCTAGTCAGAAACTTAGACAGCACATATGAATGCAACAGTCATAAGCCCATATAGCAAGACTCCAAAGGCATTTACTAGTGTCTATTTAAATTACTACAGTTTGTTCATCCTACTTTACTATTGTTGCAAACTAATTTCTGTCCATCAATCGGCCTTTAAAATCATTCTTCTTTTTAAAATCATATTTCCTTTTCAATTTAATCATATCTAAGTAATTACACTTCAAATTTTCACCAAGAAAACATGCCTTTTTTCATTCACTAAAAAAACGAATTCTTTTTTTTTTGTGTTTTTTAATAATAAAGTTGTGTAATAATCCAGAATACTGGTTCATTAGAGACCTAAAGGTTTCCAATAATATCATCATATATCATTTGAGGAATGGGATGAAAGAAGAATAAAGATGCACCAAGATTCAGGTTGAGGCGGTGAGATTTTTTCTTTCAACCAAACAACCTAAGTCTACCTCTTGCTCACCCTGCTCAATACAGTAGGCTGCTTTTTCTATAGTAGTATATGTTTTGTCATATTCTCTATTAATTCCAGGACCGAGTCGTACCACTTATCTTCAAGTAGAGCCTCTTCCTACTTCAAATTAGAAAGTTCACGCACCACTTAACATATTAGAACTTTCTTCCTATTTATTGTAATAGGTATTGCTTGCTGTTTTTTTAGGGATTTCTCCACTTGTATTCTAATGTGATCCTAACATAGGTAAATTCTCTTCCATTTGCTGCTGGCGTTTGAGTTGGATAATTAGTTTCAAAAGTATGGATAAGGGTTGGATGAAACTTCCAAGGAATTGCATTGAATATGAAAATGGAGTCGAAAGGTTTTTAAACTTTGCAATGAACAACGCAAGTTTAAATGGAATGATATTATGTCCTTGTCTGAAATGTGGAAACGGAGTAATGAGGACAAAAATTGAGGCCAGGGAGCATTTGATTGTTGTTGGATTTATTAAGGGCTATACACATTGGATAGCACATGGAGAACTTTTTACACCTAGTTTAAGTACATCACACTCCGAGCCCATTTCAAATAATGTAGCCTCTATGCCTGATGACATGGAAGCAATGCTGCATGATGCTTTTGGGGTCCCACCTTGTGGAAATGTAGATGAAGAAAGTATTTCGACTGCCGCAGATGCTGAAAAATTTTACAAGCTAATTAATGACTCTCAACAAGATTTGTATCCAGGTTGTAAGAAATTCTCTAAACTTGCCTTCATCATTCGGTTACTTCATCTCAAGTGCGCAGGGAAGTGGTCTAACAAGCATTTTGATATGCTACTTGATTTGTTGAGAGAAGCATTGCCCGAGGGTGTTGAACTTCCTAAATCTTTTTATGAAGCTGAAAAATTGATGAAGCAACTGGGTTTAGGCTATCAAAAAATAGATGCTTGTCCTAATGATTGTACATTGTACTGGGGGGGATAAGGAAGGACGGAAGGATTGTGAAACGTGTAAAGTGTCTAGGTGGGTCATTTCTGAAAATGACTCAACGAGAGAGAAGAGGAAGATTGCAAAGAAAGTTCTGTGGCACTTTCCTTTGAAACCTCGACTACAACGTCTATTCATGTCAGCCAAGACTTCGGCTTCCATGAGATGGCACGCAGAAGGGCGCATGGATGATGGTCGGATGAGGCATCCTGCTGATTCACCTGCTTGGAAAGCTTTTGACGCTATAAATACTGATTTTGCAAAAGATGCACGTAATGTGAGGTTGGGATTGGCGTCCGATGGTTTTAATCCTTTTAAAAATATGAATGTTGCTCATAGTACTTGGCCTGTGATACTTATGCCTTACAACTTGCCCCCTTGGATGTGCATGAAGCAACCGTATTTCATACTGTCATTGTTGATACCTGGTCCATCTGCTCCCGGTAATAATATTGATATTTATTTACAACCGCTAATTGCTGAATTGAAAGAACTATGGGCCATAGGCGTGCAAACATTTGATGCATCTTCGAAGCAGAATTTTCAGCTACGTGCTGCATTGTTGTGGACAATTAGTGATTTCCCTGGTTATGCAAATTTGTCGGGGTGGAGTACTAAAGGGCAGCTAGCATGTCCTATATGTCATAAGGAGACAAAATCTCAATGGTTGAAGAATGGTGCCAAACATTGCTACATGGGGCATCGTAGGTTTTTGTCTCCTACTCATCGTTTTCGATATGATGCATGGTCATTTGATGGTCATCAAGAACATGGAAGGCCACCGCCTGCATTGACTGGGGATACAATATTGCATGAGTTGGATGGAAAACAGATCAAATTTGGAAGGGCTGTCAATGATAACCAGCAATTGCCCCATAATTGGAAGAAACAAAGTATATTCTTCGAGTTGCCATATTGGAAGGACAATTTGATGCGCCATAATCTTGATGTAATGCATATTGAAAAGAACGTTTCTGAAACCATATGCGCAATATTGTTGGAGGTGGATAAGAAACGGGACCTTAAGTCACGTCTCGACTTAAAGGATATGGGTATTCGATCCGACCTTCATCCCGTTGAGAGGGATAATGGTAAGGTGTATTTACCACCGGCTTCTTTTGTACTACGTAAGAAGGATAAAGTGACATTTTGCAAGACTTTGAAAGGTGTTAAGGTGCCGGACGGATACGCTGCCAACTTGTCTAAGTGCGTACACCTTAATCCACCTAAGCTTTCTGGACTTAAAAGCCATGACCATCATATTTTGATGCAACAATTGCTGCCAATCGCTCTAAGAAAAGTTTTACCTAAGGCTGTCCGCTATCCTTTAATAAAGCTCAGTAGATACTTTAGAAAGTTGTGTTGCACTGAGCTTCATCCGAATGAAGTGTTTCAATTAGAGCAAGAGATTGCAATTATCCTTTGTGAATTGGAGCGAGTCTTCCCTCCTTCATCATTCAGTATCATGATGCATCTTACTGTCCATTTAGCATCCGAAGCTAGGATAGTTGGGCCGATTCATTATCGATGGATGTATCCTATAGAGAGGTACACGTTTCATTCATTTAATGTTTAGGTTATTCTTTCTTGCGATTACAAACATGAACATCAATGACATTGAAACTAATGTATGAAAGTTGAATTTAAATAGGTATTTGAGCACGTTAAAGTCCTATGTTCGTAATAGGAGTCGCCCAGAGGGTTCTATTGCTGAAGGGTACTTGGCTGAGGAATGTTTGACATTTTGCTCGTTATATCTTGCTGACTATGTGGAGACAAAGTTCAACCGACCAAGTAGGAATGACGATCATGAAGCCAATTCCTATGCTGGGTTAGATATTTTCAAACCAACTGGACGTTCACTTGGAAAAGGAGTTCCTACAAAATTCGATGAAGACACATTGAAGATAGCACATCAATATGTGTTGTTTAATTCTCACGCTGTAAAACCTTACTTAGAGTACGTATAAGATAGAGGATTTATATTCTTCATTAGATTAGTGGCCATGAAGCCACGCTTAACTAATGCATAGTATGTATATGCAGCCAGCATCATGGACTAGTGGAACAAAGGCATCCTCGTGCAAGTTTGCATGAAATTGAGCGCATCCATAGTGAAGAATTTGCGAATTGGTTTTGCAATTATGTAAGATTCATCTCAGGTAGCATGCTTAAGTTATACTTTAATGATGCTTAAGCTTACATTGACTCTTGTTGATTTCCTAGGTGAAGGCATTGCAATTCAATGATGATGATATAATTTCTAAGGATTTGAAGCATTTGGCCAGAGGACCCAATGGCATTGGTCTTAAATACGATAGGTTCTTGGTGAACGGCTTTCGATATCATACTGTAGAAGTTGAACGCAGAAGGAAAACACAAAATAGTGGCGTTTCTGTAAATGCAACAACAACTAGTTTCTCAAGCGTTAGGGACAGAAATCTAATTTCAAGTGATGTGTCTTATTTGGGGAAATTAACAGATGTGATTGAGTTAGATTATAGAGACGGGTGTAGAGTTGTGTTGTTCAGATGTAATTGGGTATCAACAGGGAAAAGGTTGAAGCAAGATGCTGAGGGCTTTACTCTGGCCAATTTCACTGATGTTAGGCCCCATGAAGAGCCTTTCATTCTAGCTTCTCAAGCAACGCAAGTCTTTTACGTTGGAGACCCGACTGAAAGTAATTGGCAAATTGTTATAACCACAAATCCGAGAGCTATGTATAACATGGGGTCCGTAGTTGATGTTGAGAGTTATTTGCAGAGTGAAAGTTGTAACATCCAGGCAGATTTGGGAAGTGAGGAAGTCAGCTGGGTTGCTGAAGGGGTCGATGGAGTTGAAGTTGAAATTACAGCTACTTGAACAATCTTTACTTTATAAGTTGCTTTTGTTGTCCAAACTTGTTTTGAGAACCATTCTATTCAAGGCGTAGTTGTGTACATTGTAAATGGTTGTAATATGAGATACAATGTTCATTCTCCATTGTTTATGCCATGTTGCAAGTAATATAATATGTTTCTATGCATTCTGTATGTTTGTTTGCTGTTTTTTTTTTTTTTAACATAGTTGATAAATGTCTTGTGTTATTTTTGGGGATTTTTTTGGATATGAAATTACTGATCTTTGGTGCGAACATTTGATGCCCAGATTTGAATCCAGGCATGGCAAGAACTAGGGGAAGAAGAAGAAGTACCAGTCAACCTAACCAACGTGGTGATTGCAGTATCGAGGCGCATGTTGTACAAGAGGCTGATGAAATTACCGCTGCCCATGTTGTACAAGAGGTTGAGGGTCAAGTCCTGCAACAAAGCGAAAGTCAAGGTATATTTATATTTGTTGGCTTCTCATATGCTTTCTATATTTTTGTATTACCTAATGAGTCCTCGCTCAAATTTTTGTATGAGAAGTAAGTACAAGGAGATGCGAGACAGCTCGCAAGAGAGGACCAACCTATATGACCTCTATTTGGGGCCGCCCTCGAAATGCGAAGCCTTTGGAGGTTGAATTCAACAAGTTTGGACAGCCGGTGGGAACAAACCGTAGTAAATTGACCGAATATTTGGGAACCATAGCAAGGAATGGAATGTACGCTCCGATAGATATCAAATCATGGTCTCAGATTCCTCGAGACAACAAGAATGAGATGTTCAATGTTGTGAAGGTATTTGACGTTTTGTTCTAATATTGAAGTACATTATATAGTAATATGTATTTGAGTTTTGTTATTTTCTTGTCCATGTGCATGAGAAGTTTAATGTACACTTAAGCCTGCTATCCTAAGATCAATTGGCATAAAATGGAGGACCTGGAAAGCATCATTAAAGAGCGAATGGTATGATGCAACAAAAGACATCCATCACCAAACTCCATGCACCGATGATCGCGTGATTCACGCTCAGTGGACTAATCTCCTTCAATTGTGGGATTCAACTGAAGGGAAGGTACGAACACGTGCTCATACTCTTTCTTGATTGATACATTGATGTCCATGTCAAATCTATTGATGACTGAATTTTCTAAATTCAGGCAATGGCAGAGAAGAATAAAAGGAACAGAAATATGAAGAACATGAATCATAGGACAGGGAAGAAGCCTTACAGTCAAATTCGTGATGATATGGTAACTTCTTCATATTTTTGAATGATATGTTGACCTCTATTAAGTACTTACAGAAATTGGATTATGCAGGCAAAGGAGCAAGACCATTCTCCAACCCGTGTACAAATGTTCAAGAAGTGTTACACGGATGCCAGCGGAACTTCTTCCAACTCTCATGTGGCGAGTGCAGTGGTAATCATGCATATGACTCATTAGATTTTGTTTTATTGGAATATGCCTTTCTTTATAGTTACATGGGACAACTATGTTTTATTGGAATATGCCGTTTTTCGTAGTTGGATGTGTTGAATGTGTGGAGTTTGGATGGGACTGCATAGGAGATGTTGGTTTGAACTTTGAATGTTTAGAGTTTGGGACTGTTCAGGAGATGTTTAGTTTGAACTTTGAATGTTTGAAGTTTGGGATCCAATGAGATTGGGACTGAATTTGTGCATGGGGGATGTGAACTGTTGAATGTATGGGCTGCTTTGTTGTGTGTGTGGCTGTTTTAGTTTTTCCTGCAGCTTGGTTAGCTAAAGTGTTTTATTTTGTTGTGTGTGAGGGTTCTATTGTTGTGTGTGTGGTAGTGTCTTCATCCGTGTGGCATAATTTGTGCAATTTGGTTAAAGCGTTGGGTTTTTTTAGCATGCAAACTATGTGTTCAGGAAATGCAGTCAACTGTTTTATTGGTTAAAAGCAGCAGTTTGGTTAGCTTTTGTGATAAGATGTACTTTGGTTAGTGTTAAAAAATCCAGTTTTGGTTAGGTTTTTTTTAGTAGTTTGGTTAGGTTGTATTAAACAAAACAGTTTGGTTTGTGTTAAAAAATGCAGTTTGGCTACGTTTTTTTTGGCAGTTTGGTTAGCTTTTGTACAAAAAACAGTTTGTTAAGTGTTAAAAAATGCAGTTTTGGTCAATTTTTTTTTTTTTTTTTTGCATGCAAACTGTTGTTGTTTTAGTTTTTCCTGCAGCTTGGTTAGCTAAAGTGTTTTATTTTGTTGTGTGTGAGGGTTCTATTGTTGTGTGTGTGGTAGTGTCTTCATCCGTGTGGCATAATTTGTGCAATTTGGTTAAAGCGTTGGGTTTTTTTGGCATGCAAACTGTGTGTTCAGGAAATGCAGTCAACTGTTTTATTGGTTAAAAGCAGCAGTTTGGTTAGCTTTTGTGATAAGATGTACTTTGGTTAGTGTTAAAAAATCCAGTTTTGGTTAGGTTTTTTTAGTAGTTTGGTTAGGTTGTGTTAAACAAAACAAGTTTGGTTTGTGTTAAAAAATGTAGTTTGGCTACGTTTTTTTGGCGGTTTGGTTAGCTTTTGTACAAAAAACAGTTTGTTAAGTGTTAAAAAATGCAGTTTTGGTCAGTTTTTTTTTTTTTTTTGCATGCAAGCTTGTTGTTGTTTTAGTTTTTCCTGCGACTTGGTTAGCTAAAGTGTTTTATTTTGTTGTGTGTGAGGGTTCTATTGTTGTGTGTGTGGTAGTGTCTTCATCCGTGTGGCATAATTTGTGCGGTTTGGTTATACTTGGGTTTTTTGGCATGCAAAATGTGTGTTCGGAAATGCGATCAATCTGTTTTATTGGTTAAAAGCGACGGTTTGGTTAGCTTTTGTGATAAGATGTACTTTGGTTAGTGTTAAAAAATCCAGTTTTGGTTAGGTTTTTTTTAGTAGTTTGGTTAGGTTGTGTTAAACAAAGCAGTTTAGTTTGTGTTAAAAAATGCAGTTTGGCTACGTTTTTTGGCGGCTTGGTTAGCTTTTGTACAAAAAATAGTTTGTTAAGTGTTAAAAAATGCGGTTTTGGTCAGTTTTTTTTTTTTAAATGCAAACTGTTGTTGTTTTAGTTTTTCCTACAGCTTGGTTAGCTAAAGTATTTTATTTTGTTGTGTGTGAGGGTTCTATTGTTGTGTGTGTGGTAGTGTCTTCATCCGTGTGGCATAATTTGTGCGGTTTGGTTATACTTGGGTTTTTTGGCATGCAAACTGTGTGTTCGGAAATGCGATCAAGCTGTTTTATTGGTTAAAAGCAGCAGTTTGGTTAGCTTTTGTGATAAGATGTACTTTGTTTGGTTAGTGTTAAAAAATCCAGTTTTGGTTAGGTTTTTTTTAGTAGTTTGGTTAGGTTGTATTAAACAAAACAGTTTGGTTTGTGTTAAAAAATGCAGTTTGGCTACGTTTTTTTTGGCAGCTTGGTTAGCTTTTGTACAAAAATAGTTTGTTAAGTGTTAAAAAATGCAGTTTTGGTCAGTTTTTTTTTTTTTTGCATGCAAACTGTTGTTGTTTTAGTTTTTCCTGCAGCTTGGTTAGCTAAAGTGTTTTATTTTGTTGTGTGTGATGGTTCTATTGTTGTGTGTGTGGTAGTGTCTTCATCCGTGTGGCATAATTTGTGCAGTTTGGTTATACTTGGGTTTTTTGGCATGCAAAATGTGTGTTCGGAAATGCAGTCAATCTGTTTTATTAGTTAAAAGCAGCGAGTTTGGTTAGCTTTTGTGATAAGATGTACTTTGGTTAGTGTTAAAAAATCCGAGTTTTGGTTAGGTTTTTTTAGTAGTTTAGTTAGGTTGTGTTAAACAAAACAGTTTGGTTTGTGTTAAAAAATGCGGTTTAGCTACGTTTTTTGGCAGCTTGGTTAGCTTTTGTACAAAAAACAGCTTTGTTAAGTGTTAACAAATGCGGTTTTGGTCAGTTTTTTTTTTTTTTGCATGCAAACTGTTGTTGTTTTAGTTTTTCCTACGACTTGGTTAGCTAAAGTGTTTTATTTTGTTGTGTGTGAGGGTTCTATTGTTGTGTGTGTGGTAGTGTCTTCATCCGTGTGGCATAATTTGTGCAATTTGGTTAAAGCGTTGGGTTTTTTAGCATGCAAACTATGTGTTCAGGAAATGCAGTCAACTGTTTTATTGGTTAAAAGCAGCAGTTTGGTTAGCTTTTGTGATAAGATGTACTTTGGTTAGTGTTAAAAAATCCAGTTTTGGTTAGGTTTTTTTAGTAGTTTGGTTAGGTTGTGTTAAACAAAACAGTTTGGTTTGTGTTAAAAAATGCAGTTTGGCTACGTTTTTTTTGGCAGTTTGGTTAGCTTTTGTACAAAAAAAGTTTGTTAAGTGTTAAAAAATGCAATTTTGGTCAATTTTTTTTTTTTTTTTTTGCATGCAAACTGTTGTTGTTTTAGTTTTTCCTGCGACTTGGTTAGCTAAAGTGTTTTATTTTGTTGTGTGTGAGGGTTCTATTGTTGTGTGTGTGGTAGTGTCTTCATCCGTGTGGCATAATTTGTGCAATTTGGTTAAAGCGTTGGGTTTTTTTGGCATGCAAACTGTGTGTTCAGGAAATGCAGTCAACTGTTTTATTGGTTAAAAGCAGCAGTTTGGTTAGCTTTTGTGATAAGATGTACTTTGGTTAGTGTTAAAAAATCCAGTTTTGGTTAGGTTTTTTTTAGTAGTTTGGTTAGGTTGTGTTAAACAAAACAGTTTGGTTTGTGTTAAAAAATGTAGTTTGGCTACGTTTTTTTTGGCAGTTTGGTTAGCTTTTGTACAAAAAACAGTTTGTTAAGTGTTAAAAAATGCAGTTTTGGTCAGTTTTTTTTTTTTTTTTTGCATGCAAACTGTTGTTGTTTTAGTTTTTCCTGCAGCTTGGTTAGCTAAAGTGTTTTATTTTGTTGTGTGTGAGGGTTCTATTGTTGTGTGTGTGGTAGTGTCTTCATCCGTGTGGCATAATTTGTGCAGTTTGGTTATACTTGGGTTTTTTTGGCATGCAAAATGTGTGTTCAGGAAATGCGAATCAATCTGTTTTATTGGTTAAAAGCAGCGAGTTTGGTTAGCTTTTGTGATAAGATGTACTTTGGTTAGTGTTAAAAAATCCAGTTTTGGTTAGGTTTTTTTAGTAGTTTGGTTAGGTTGTGTTAAACAAAACAGTTTAGTTTGTGTTAAAAAATGCAGTTTGGCTACGTTTTTTTTGGCAGCTTGGTTAGCTTTTGTACAAAAAATAGTTTGTTAAGTGTTAAAAAATGCAGTTTTGGTCAGTTTTTTTTTTTGCATGCAAACTGTTGTTGTTTTAGTTTTTCCTGCAGCTTGGTTAGCTAAAGTATTTTATTTTGTTGTGTGTGAGGGTTCTATTGTTGTGTGTGTGGTAGTGTCTTCATCCGTGTGGCATAATTTGTGCAGTTTGGTTATACTTGGGTTTTTTTGGCATGCAAAATGTGTGTTCAGGAAATGCAGTCAACTGTTTTATTGGTTAAAAGCAGCAGTTTGGTTAGCTTTTGTGATAAGATGTACTTTGGTTAGTGTTAAAAAATCCAGTTTTGGTTAGGTTTTTTTTAGTAGTTTGGTTAGGTTGTGTTAAACAAAACAGTTTAGTTTGTGTTAAAAAATGCAGTTTGGCTACGTTTTTTTTGGCAGCTTGGTTAGCTTTTGTACAAAAAATAGTTTGTTAAGTGTTAAAAAATGCAGTTTTGGTCAGTTTTTTTTTTTTAAATGCAAACTGTTGTTGTTTTAGTTTTTCCTACAGCTTGGTTAGCTAAAGTATTTTATTTTGTTGTGTGTGAGGGTTCTATTGTTGTGTGTGTGGTAGTGTCTTCATCCGTGTGGCATAATTTGTGCAGTTTGGTTATACTTGGGTTTTTTTGGCATGCAAACTGTGTGTTCAGGAAATGCAGTCAACTGTTTTATTGGTTAAAAGCAGCAGTTTGGTTAGCTTTTGTGATAAGATGTACTTTGGTTAGTGTTAAAAAATCCAGTTTTGGTTAGGTTTTTTTTAGTAGTTTGGTTAGGTTGTGTTAAACAAAACAGTTTGGTTTGTGTTAAAAAATGCAGTTTGGCTACGTTTTTTTTGGCAGCTTGGTTAGCTTTTGTACAAAAAACAGTTTGTTAAGTGTTAAAAAATGCAGTTTTGGTCAGTTTTTTTTTTTTTTTTGCATGCAAACTGTTGTTGTTTTAGTTTTTCCTGCAGCTTGGTTAGCTAAAGTGTTTTATTTTGTTGTGTGTGAGGGTTCTATTGTTGTGTGTGTGGTAGTGTCTTCATCCGTGTGGCATAATTTGTGCAGTTTGGTTAAAGCGTTAGGTTTTTTTGGCATGCAAACTGTGTGTTCAGGAAATGCAGATTCCATCTTCCAGAAATGCAAACTGTGGGGGTGTGTGTGTGTATGCACATCTGTTTGATATAAATCTTTCTGTTTTCCATCCTCCAGATTCCTGTGTTGACATTTTACAGATCTTTCATCATGTAGTAAAAGTTGTAGGGAGTGAAAGCAGTGAAAAGCAGTGAAAGCATTTTTTCCATCTATTTTGATCTAGACAAAACTTCTCTCAAAACTAAATGCCACCTCTGCCATGGAGATATTCAATGCATCTAACTCTCTCTATTTGTTTTGAGTTCTCAAAAAATGTTGTGCTTGAAATTCTATATGACCATTGAATATCCTTGCGACATACTATACAATGTTTTCCATACAAAAATTTCTATTGTAGCTGTTGGAGTCTCTAGCTCTCTAAGTTTCAACCTCTCTACTAATTCTAGTGGTTTGAGGGCCATTGACTTGCTGCCTGCAATATTAGGAATTCAGGAAAGTTCGAACCCCATATATGGACCTCATGTTCTCAATTGTATTCCACTACTTCCCTAACTTCTCAAAACATACTTAAGTTCAACTTCTCAAAGACAATTCCCAACAATTACAATTATCCATAACCACAAACAAGTGAGTAAATTCATTTCTAGCATTTCTGTTTTCTCGTTATTCATTTTGTCATGCAACATCCGAATTTATTTACTGTTTTTGTTTGCTGCACTTTAACCTCTTCAAAATGCAGAAAAAATATGGGAAACGAGTTATTTGCTGGCCAGTTATTACCCTTACTCAAAAGAGCACCAAAAACAAAATTCCCAACTTAACATCAAAACAGAATTTTTCATTTTCAACCATGAAAGCCTATATGAAATTGAACCTTATCATGTCTAGATCAATTTTTGTTCCAAAAGATAAAGTCTTACCTTAATTTTGATATGAAGAAAAATTTATAGAAGCCACCTATGTAAAGTTGTGAACACTAAATACTAAAAACAGCCCAGCTATTTTGTGCAGTTTAATTGTCAAGGCTGTTTTACTCCAAAATGTCCTTAAGGACAGCTATGATCTCTGAAGCAGTCACCTAATCTCAAGCCTTTAATGTTAGAAATTTTTTGGCAGCATTTTTGTGGGTCTTTGATGCATAAAAACCCCTACATTGAAATAACACTAAAGGTACTCATACTTAGCTTCCAGAAATTGTAATTGTTGACATCTCTATTTGTTGATTAAATGGTACCAAATAGCCTTATGAACTTGGAAATGCAATCATAATTTCTGCTTTCCAGCCTGGGCAGTCTATGGCGTAAAATGCATAACTTTCTACCCACAAGTCCAAATCATGTCAAATTTGTTTCAAAATCTTCCTAAGACAATTACCTACAAAGTGCAATTCATAGGTTTCCAGAATCCATGGCCATTTGGTACAGTTTAATGAAAGAACAGACTTGCTTTAAATAGGACACAACAGAATACACTGTTTGTTTCCATTTTGCACCAATTCTATTTTTCAATTCTTCTACATGACCTACCACATCTGAGCATTCTGAATTCATGTTTGAGACAACAATGATTGGGTTTTAGGCATCCCTTAAACCCAGCTATTCCAGAACCATTCAAACAGAGCACAAAGCCAACTTTGGTAAAACAGTTTTTTTGAAGAACATTGTACAACCAGTTTTCATTCTTTTTGTTCCTATGGCTTGGTTTGCATTCAAAGCCTCCAAAAATCAGTTCAATACCTTCCCTGAAATTATAAATAAATTTTAGACTCAACCATTTTGTTCAGCAGCCACACCAAACAATTCTTGTAAACAAAGAAACATAACTGTTTTCAGCATACATATATAGCCACTTTCAGTCTATTTCCAGCTTTATTTGATACTACGTGGTCCTTTTATAAGATGGCAGCGTTTGGCTTTACTCTTTTTACTTGTCTACAGCTTGGTTACTTGTTGTCAATTGCTTTGATGTTGGAGGAGAAAAAGGGGAGGATGCTACTGTGTCTGTAAAAAGTGGACAGTTTTGCTAATCTCACTTGTCGGTGCAGCAATTTTGCAAATAACATGTTAATTAATTCTCCTGTTTTGCTGGGATCAATTGGCATATGTTCAACTTGAGGGTAGGACATTTGCATATATGTGTTGCTTATTTTCAGCCATTATTTGGTTTTCTTGTCTTGTATGTCTCTGATATGTATGACAACTTGGAGCTAGGTGTCACAATAGCTGAAATCTTGAGGAGGTTGAAAACTTGAGTCATATCCTCGCTTCAATGTGCCTTAATATGTAGATTTGAGATTCTATGACTTTTCCCCAATATTATGCATTCTTGAAGTATATGTACTCCGTTTTGTTGCTTACACTAAATATTACTATAAATTGTCACAATACAGACTAACTTTTGTGATTGCTTATTCATCTTAAAGAATGAAATGGATGAAAGGAGTTCACAACTCCCCCCTGGCTCAGAAGATAGACTTGGTCCAAATGATATCTTCTCCCAAGTTGTTGGACCAGATAGATATGGCAGGGTCCGCACGTTTGGCATCGGTGTTCACCCTTCGGATGTGTGGGGTGAAATTCCAAGTCGTACCACTTCTTTTCGTATTATTCAAGAGCAAAGAGAAGAACTTACAAGCATGAAAGCACAGTTGAGTGAACAAGCAAAAGAGCTTGCCGAGATACGTGCTATGTTAGTGTCTCAGAGAGATTGTTCATCCCCACTTGTTTCAAGAGTTCCCTCAATGGGTTCTAACAGTAACACCACCACATTGAGGGTATACAAAATATTACAATATCATGGTTGTGCTACTTGTTTGTATTTATAGCAAAGTATGCATATATATAGGTTGATGTCCTATTTCATTGTTCTACCGTATTATTCATGATATGTCTAATATTTCTATTGTGCAATCTTTTGGCTTTGGCATAAAGATTGGATATGATGTCTATTATGCAATCTTTTGGCTTTTTTGAGTATTATATAGCATTTTAAGCATCTAAGTCTACTTTCCTTTATCTAGTGAGCATGAGCGATTTGGCTTGTTTTCTTAATTCACTTTTAACTGAATAAAATATATCTTGTAGGTTCATGCCTATGTGTCACTTTTAAGCATGTTGGATACATCCAAAATAGTTGCCAAAGGTTTTATTCAAAGTGTGGACCCATCCCATGAAGTTGGGGGTGTACTGCTGGGTGAGGACTGGTGTGAAGTAATGGTTCTAGTCCCGTTTCATCGGGACGAGAAATTGTTGAGACCAGTAGATTTTATTCAGACTATTGGAGATTCCATTGGAATAGGAATCGCTTGGCCACGACACTTGGTAATTATCTAATCTCTTACATTGTTAATTAATTTAATTTTTTTTCCTTCTAAGAAGATTTTATAATATTTTTACTAAATTCATTCTATATTATTGTAGGTGAAGATCCGCGAAGCAGATTAAATACGTATTCCAGTGTCGAAGCTATTTGGAAGGCCTAATGCTTGGCTTTATGGAAAACGTATTATTGCTACTATGTTTATTTGGAAGGCCTAATGCTTGGTCAAATGATCTACTTTTGTGGGACAAGATAAACTAATGCTACTATGTTTTTTTCGAGGGCTAATGCTTGGCTTTATCCATGTATCTAAATACTTAGTACTTATGTTTGGACAATTTTTGAATGTTATGAAATTTATAGGATTACTCTTTAATATGGGTTACTTTTGATTGCGTTGACTTTTTAATGATATCTATTTAATAATTGTGTGTCATTATTATATATATAATATATATACGACAGGGACAAAAAAATATTTTTTTGGATTTTTTGTGAAATATTTAATTTATTTATTCAGATGGCTAGTCTATGGTGACGCTTATTTTTGTCATACTTCAAAGGTTTCATGACACTAAAAATACGTCATTACAGAATTCTATGGTAACGCTTTTTTTTTGTCATACTATAAAGGTTTCATGACACTAAAAATACGTCATTACAGAAGTCTATGGTGACGCTTTTTTTTGTCATACTATTAAGATTTAATGACGCTAAAATCCGTCATGATAGAAGTCTATAGTGACGCTTTTTTAATCCATGGACTATTAAGTTTTAATGACGCTAAAATCCGTCATGATAGAAGTCTATGGTGACGCTTTATTTTGTCATCTTAACTCTAGTTTCCTGACACACAAACCCGTCATTCAAGAGCTTTATTATGACGGTATAAGTATGACATATTTTCCAATTTTCATGACGTCAAATTTCGTTATTCAAAAAACGTATTGTGACCAATAACAGTGTCATATTAACGATCTTTTACTGACATATAAATATGTAATAGAAACCAACCTATTGTAACTTAAAGTGTTGTCATAATAACATGAGTTTACTGACACATTTTTGCGTCACTTAAAAGACCTATTATGACGCTTTTTTCCGTCACAATAGATGATATTTGATGACACTAAATAGCGTCACGGAACCTATTGTGACGGCCATACGCACGACGTTCTTTGAAAGCGTCAGGAGCACAAAAGCGTCACTATAGATATATTTAACGACGCTTTTTAGCATCATTAAACCCCTTTTTCCTAGTAGTGTATAGTGCGACATAGCTTAATACTTTTTTTATACAAGAGAATTTATTTAATAATGAGGCTATATATTTACTTATTTCTATTCTAATTTATCAAATAGGAAATAATCGGCCAATAATAATCAAAACTAAAATATTGAAATAAACAACAAACTTATAAAGATTAAAGTATTAATTTAATTAAGTATTTAACTCAAAATTTTTAAAAAGTATTTGATCTTTAGAGGGTGTGTGTGTGTGTGTGTGTGTGTATAGAGAGAGAGAGAGAGAGAGAGAGAGAGTGTGTGTGTGTGTGTGTGTGTTTTATGTATATATATATATATATATATATATAGAGAGAGAGAGAGAGTGTGTGTGTGTGTGTGTGTGTGTTTTATGGAAGGACCAATCTTGCATTAACCTAATCCTTTTTGAGCTAAAACTTAGAGTAGCAATGGCATGTGGACCAATTTAGCCTGCTGGTCTGGGATCGGGAGTCAAATCGACTCTACTGTAGCAGGCAAGCCCACCCAAGACTACGGCTGCTTGTGGATCAATGGGTTATCCCACATACAGAGTCGTTGCATAACAGCTCTCAAAGTTTTTTTTTTTTTTTATTTGGCCCCCCCAATGGTTATTTTATCCCTTAACCCCCCAAAACTCTAAATACTCCCCAATTCATTCAAAACTCACCAAATATTCTCTAACTTTTTCCAATTCTCTTCAACTCTTTATTTTCATTCTTTTTACTCCCATAATCCTCAATTCTCTTCATTTTCTCTACAAAAAGTGTTAGAATATAATTTATTTTTATATTTTTTTTTTATTCTCCAAGTAAAGTCTTCATATTTTTTAAAAATTATTAAGTGGTAGAATAGTGGATAGTTTAAATTTTAAAGAAAATAAGAAATAAAGCTCAATAAAGTGTTATTGTTTCTTGGCTGTCAACTAGTTTGTATTTTTTTAATTCTATATTCTTATTTTTTAGCTTTATTAATTAATTATTTGTTTAATTTTAAGTTAATTTACAAGTTATTTATATTTTTCAATTCTCTTATTTCATTATTTGTTAATATTTTATTTCATTTTATTTGAACTTTAATTGATTGTTTGCGTTTAATTTACATAATAAATATTTGAAAAATAGATTCACATCAATATCATTATTTTTCTTCACAACCATCTGCACATTTTGAGTTCAATATATATCCAATCTTGAATTTAATAAACAATTAAATATGTAATGAAAATGAAGACCCTAACGTTAGTGTACAACAATCAACTCCGAATATTAATCCTGATGAATCTAATGTGGGTGTGCCTCAAGTTGATGGTGAATCTTCGGAAGCAATAGTTAAAGCAAAAATATGTATGGCTTGGAATCTTTTTTAAAAAGATAATGATAATGATATGACAATATGCAAAATTTGTAATGCGGTATATGTACATAAGATGGGAGGAGAGGACAAGAACGTTAGTTAAACATATGAAAATATTACATAATGATTAGTTAGAAAACCTACTTAAATAACAAAAAATTCATACTATATGAGGTCAAATTATATGTAATTTTCAATACGATCATAAAATAACTAAAATTGGATTTGTTAAAATGATTGTTAAAACTAAATTATCTTTTAATTTTTCGAAAAATCCATATTACGAATAATTCATGCAATACAAGTGTCAACCTACATTTAAAAGGATTCATAGAATAATACTAAAAAGTTATACAATAAAAATATACAAATACATGAAAGAGTGTCTTATTGCCATGTTTGATTTTTTTTTAATTGAAAATTTACTCTTACTTGTAATAATTGGAATACAATTACTAAATAGGCTTATTTGTGCATTACATGGCATTGGATCAATCATCATTGGTTAGTACAAAAAGTACTATTTGTTTTAAACTATTTGAATATCCTTATTTAGATAGTAGTATTGTTAGAATGATTATTTAAACATGTAGTGAATATAGAATATTAAATAAAATTATTTATATTTGTTTAGATAATACTACAAATAATGATTCTACCATAACAATTTTAAAAAATAATATGAATTCTATATTAGATAGTATTTTATTTCATACTATGTGTTCTCTTGACATATACTTAATCTATGTATTAAGCAAGGATATAAATATATTGATAATATTATTAATATAATTAGAAATATTTTTTTATTTATTAAAAATTTTCCAACTAGAATTTAAAATTTTAAAGTTTTATGCTCGAGAATAAGGTATTTCTTTTTAAAAATTTAGATTAAATTGTTAAATTAGATGGAATTCAATTTTTGATATGTTTAAAAGTGTTATACCATATCAAAATCAACTTATAAAAATTTGTAACAGTAATAATTTTCAATATCAACTCACTGATGCTCATTTTGAAAATTGTATTGTACTTTCAGCAAATTGTAATCACTCATCATATTCTTTCTATTGTATATGACGCATTCCCAATATAGTTCTTTTATAAAAAATATGTTTGAAAAATATAAAAAATATTATGAGGATATTCTAATTTTATATTATATGGTATTATGTTTAGATTCTCAAGTAAAAACTCCTGAATTTTTTAGTATTATTGAATTTCTCTACGAAATTTTAGATTTTGATGAATCACCAGTACTGAAGCAATACATGATAAAAGATATAAAAAAAATAGTTAAAACTCTATCCGATATGTATAAATTGTATGAGTTTAAATCTTCTTATTCTAGTTCTGCTATTATAACTAGGAAATGTTCATCATCATCTAGCAGTCAATTTTAATAACTACGAAGATCTATCCTCTTCGATTTTATCCAAATTTAATCAATTGGGTATCATGAAGCGTAAAAAAAGATTATCTACCACATATAATGAGATGGCAATTTATGATATGTAACTTTTGGCAGAAAATGATGATCATTAGTTTAATATTTGTGGTTGGTAGAAGGATCATGTAAAGAAATATTCAATTTTATCCAAAATGACACATGAGCTTTTTGACACTACCTGTTTCTACAATGTCATCGGAAAGCATATTTAATGAGAGGGTTCAAATAATTGATAAAAGAAGATATCGATTAACTACTCATACTTTAAAGATATTAATGTGTTGTAGCAGTTGATTTGCCGGCGAGAATAGGATAACCAATTTGTGTAGATGAAGCCTCACATAAAGAATGGGTAAGTTAAATAGGTAGTATTTCAAATAATTAGGATAAGCAATATTATTTAATTATTTAATTTTATTTTCAAAATATTTATCTTATATTTAAATTTTAATCATTATAATAGTTTAAAGAGTTTTAGACATCAAGTCTCCATCTTATATAATTTTTACTTTAGTAATTAATAAAATTAGTAAGGGTCCAAACCAAATTTCTACTATTTCAAAGTGATTTTTTATATAATTTTAAATAATTGTATTGTTTAAATAATAATAATTAAAAATACATTAAAATTTTTTACCAAATTAGAAGAAAAAAAATAAGAGAGAGACTCACAGACAGGTCTGCCCGACTGCTATCCTAGTGCTCGAGCCGTGCCAGGCTAAAGCTTCTGACCTTGGACTTGGATCGACAGGCGGAATCAGTCTGGCACGATCCGCAACTGTGTGGGCCAATTCACGTTTCATTGCTAACTCAGAGTACTAACAAACCAGACTAACTCAAGGGTCAAACCTATAGGAAATTCTTATATGGGCCCAGTCCACGGCCCCACCTGTGGACTGGGTCCCCCAATTTGAAACACCTGTCCCACTGCATTTTTTTATTTCAAAATTATTTCTTTTCTATTTTTTTTTCAAACAACTTTATCCTACAGTCATGGTTAACCATGGTTCAATTTCCCTATTCTCAAATTTTTTAAAGTCCGCCCATTTCCGCACAGAACCTAATCTGATGCACCAAAACATCATATTCGAACTCCCTCGTGAGGCTTTACAGCTCTCTCTCTCTGTCAAAGCCGATCATCCTCCTCCCCTCTGTCTTCCACTCCACCTTCTCCTCCGTCGAGCAACGCCTACCGTCATATAGCAGAAACCATAATGTAGTGAGCAATGTGGTCACTGTCTCAACCTCTATCAGTCGCCGCTTGTTGTAGCCCCCAAATTGTTCGCCGGTCACTGTGTCGCCCTCTCTCACTTGCCATTCAGCCTTCCCCTCCATCACTGTACTCATTGCCATATTCTGGACGGTAATGCAGTGAAAGATGTGGTCAATGTCTGTCCCTCAATCGTCGTCCACCCTTCCAAACAGCTTGTACTCACTCTGGCCCCAATGTCGATCAAATCTATCACTGGTAGTCGATTCCAAACTTCATTTCTAGCCATCGCCAAAGGCCAAATCTTATGTGAACCCCAGCACTCAACACTCTGTCTCCCTGTGTCTATTTGTCTGTCATCCCTCGGACTGTGGCATAACATATTTTGTGCTCTCGGACCAAGACATCTTCAGTGTCATCACAAGGGTTTCTTAGCATGTACTAAAAATGTCTATTATGATGTTCTCAAGTTTTGAGCAAATCAGCTCGTGGAAGCTGCTTGTGTATGATGTTCTTGTGATGGATGGCAGTTGGCATTTTTGTCTTTCAACACATTTTAGTTGGGACATCCCATCTTTTTTGGTTAATTCTTTTACTGCAAATAGATGAAGTGAAAACTTGTGTTGCTGGCACTATTGTGAGCATTAAAGTTGTGCACAATATGTACTTGCTTTATGTTAGCATAAAATTGAATTTTTATCTGTGATCTTTGAGGGAATTGATGTTTTGAATGGGATAGCATGGGACAAAGGGGGAAGCCGTCTTTTTGGTAATACTTATCCCTGTGATCTTTGCGTGAAGCTGTTTGTCCAGTTATTTGATGACATTGCAATGCGAAAGCTTTTTGATGTTTTGAAGTGGATAGCTAGCAGACACCATTTCTAAATACTGTGAATTTTCATGAGTGGCTGGAACTTCAACTATGTTTCTGTTGTATGGAAATCAATGTCCATACTTGAAAAGAGTTGTGTTTAACTTGCTTTTAATTTGAACTGATTAAATGCTGATAGTTATATTTTAAGAGGAGTTTTTGAAAACTGCCACATAAGAATTCCACCCCCACCCCCATTCAAAGTCACATTTTTGCAAATAATGTAGTAAACAACAACTAGATAACTGGAAAGTTGCTCTTTGATGGTCTTACAGTAGTGGTTATCATTTTCTTTCTTCAATAATAGTTACATATATATTTATCACCATTTTTGGGGAGTTAGTTAAAAATGAAATGATTTAACTAGTGGTCCAGACTTTTATATAGAGACCTCTATAGCCTTTATGGTTCCACTTGTTCTTCGCATCTAACTAGAAGAAGCATGTTGAGTTCTGCTAAAACCATAGCTGAAAAATTGTAATTGTTAAGGTAGCTTATTGGTAATTGTTTAACAACCATTAGAAATGCTGACTTTATAGCAGTGGTACAAAATGGTATGATGACCCTAAAAATTCAAGCTGCATTTACATATTAATTGATCAAATACTTGCATATTATTTTAGAAAACTAAATGAAAGTTCTTGTTGAATGTTGTGGTGCTGTGGCCGCAAGATTGTTGAGTGACGCTTCAATCTTGAGAAGCCTTGTAGGTGATGCATTAGCATGATCGTTCAGTACAAAATGGTTTGTTGTAGCAATGAGGTTTTTTATGTGCTTCCTGTGGTGTTTGTCATACTCCTGCAGTTGTTGAACTAATGGTTGGAATTTGGAAATTTAAGTTCTAGCAATTGTTCCTCTAGAAATCTTGATAGCTTTATGCTGAAAACTTGATGTAGACTGTGATTTCTCATAACTCTATTCTTTAGGGGTAGTACTGCAGTGCACATACAAACAAAGAGAGATGCTGAAAACTTGTCGTGCATGAATTCATCAAATACAAACTGCAGTGCACATGAATTGAGTCAAACCAAACCTGAAGGCGACATTTTCTGCAATTCAAGTCTTGTTTTTGTGTATCAGTGATTTGGAGGTCTTTTTTTTGTAAATTTATTGTGGGGCTTGCTGTAAGTACTTGAGCCAGTAAATTTTGTTTTTGCAATTCAAGGCTTGGAAAAAAGGCCTGTTGTAAATTTATTATGGGAAGCATGTGGTTGACATTTTGTTTTGACTACTTTTCAAGAACCATTGTTTTAGTTTTTGCCTAGTGACAAGCAATTCAAGATTGGTTTTTGGGATTTCATAGAGATTTACTACTAATGTTGTACCACTTAGACTTGCATAACTTGATCTTTTTGAGCACCTGAAATGCAGCACTTCAACAAAAGAAGGAAATTTAGTATTGGAGACCTGTCCCACTAATCAGATTCCAACAAGAAGCAAAACTAGTCTCTTAATAAACACTGAAATCAATCACATGAACACAGATGTAGCCCTCTGTATTAAGCATCAAGTTTCACAATCACACAAACACATGAATACCTGCCACAAATTCATGAACATCCTATATAACTACATGAACACCTGCCAACCATATAGCCAACCTTTCATAACCACATGAACACAGCCACACAAACACATAAACACATGCCACAAATACATAAACATCCTATATAACACCCCATATAACCACACAAACACCTGCATACCATATAGCCAACTTTGCACAACCACATTAACACAGCCACACAAATACATGAGCATCCTATATAACCACATGAATACCAGTCAACCATATAGCACATTTCACAACCACACAAACACATGAACATCTACCACAAATACATGAACATTCTACATAACAACATGAATACAATCCTCAACATAGCCAACCTTTGATAATCACTTTAATACAGCAACAAAAAACACATAAACACCTGCCACAAATACATATATAACTACATAAACACCTGCCAAACATATAGCTAACCTTTCACAACCACACTGACACCCCACACAAACACATGAATACCAGCCACAAAAACATGAACATCATGCATATCCACATGACCACAATCCTCAATATATTCGTAACCTTTCACAACTACATGAACACAGACAAACCTGCACTATGTTATCTCGTGAACTAACCACTCAAACACAAAATCTTAAATCTTCACAATAAAACTGCACAACACCATAGCTACACGGCCCAACAATAGAACGCCCTTCAAAAGGTCATAGAAAAACTGCACAACACCATTTCAACTAAATAAAACTGCACAACACCATTTCAACCAAATAAAACTTCACAACACATCTCAACCAAATAAACTGCACAACACCATTTCAACTAAATAAAACTGCACAACACATCTCAACCAAATAAACTGCACAACATCATATCAATCTCTACTGGCCAACCATTGCAATATATATATATATATATATATATATATATATATATATATATATATTATAGTACAATTAACAAGAGTTGTCCCCATACAAATATAGTACAATAAATGATACATCCTAACTAATATTCAGCTTTGTACACCTGTGACCTAAGTTGAATATATTATCCTTTTTTCAACCATCTAGAAGAGGGTTGGGGGGGCAGGGGCGGATCAAAATGTGAAGAAGATGCTCAATTAGAATCACTTTGGTTTGCTGTCCTGCTAGGAGCTTCTTTGTGTGCCTTTTTATAGGACAACCATGCATGTTCAGCTTCTTCAAACGATGCAACTCATAAGAATGCTGAACACAACTTCAAATGTAAATCACATGAGCCACTGATTTCCATTTGCATAATGTAAGCTTCATTCCTTTACCTTCATGCTATATGTCTTCCCTACTCCTATCTGAAAGGCTTGAATTTCCTAGAGATCCATAATAAAATGACAGTCAAACACATAAATAAGAGAAAACTCAATCATAAAACTAAATTTCTGAAAGGTTTTTACTCTTGAAGTTGCATATAAGGTAGTGGACTGAAATCCCACCTCCAATACTACAAATTTAAGGTTTACAAATAATTCCTATGGCAAAATAAGTCCCAACTTAGGAGCATGCATACTACAAATACCACTATACAAAGTAGAAACTAAAGAGACTAGCTTATTTTTCCAGAAATAGCACTCTTGATAAGCACAAAAATCACTGCCAGAACAATGTTCTGGATGTGCTAAAACTATATGGTAGTAATCTATCTAATTTGTATGCGATCAACTGCCTTGCATTTTCATAATAAGAACAAAACAACGAGCAGTGCCAAAGAAACACAATGCACAAGAATAGCACAAAAGGATGGGCTGAGGAGTATGGGGAAAAGAAAGCCAACAACTTTACATCAACAATGGCACCAGCAGCCTCCGTGGGAGATATCCAGCAAATCATGCCTGCCCAAAATTCAATCTTATGTGGCCTTAAATTACTGACCACAAGAAGATACACGCAAGTAAAATGAGAGAATTAAGTGACATACAATCGAAGTTTGCCATGGGGTTCTTGGTGTTAGTTAATAGGATCGATATACTTATGTGTCAACCAGATTAAACCATGAGAATACGTGAAAACGGATCATATCTTTGTAGATATCGTCTCCACTAATACGATTCTTGAAGTTTTTGGCCTCCTGATAATGCTTCAGACCCCCAAGTCTTCTTCAATGTAATCTCCTTAGACCAGAAAATTGCTAATCGTATTTTGTTTCTCTCTTTGTTGAGGGTGGACTCACACAAAAACTGAGAGAAAAACTCAAAGAACAACAACGATCTTTCTCACGTATCTCTGAAATAGAGTTATATCCCAATACGTATATTGGACTCTATCTCATAATACAAATCCTGATAGAATAAAAAAAGTATAGTTGAATACAACTATTTCCACTTATCCTATTCCATCTAAAATACGATTTTTTATTTCCTGCAATATCCCATAATTAGGAGCCACTGAAGGGACCTGACCGGATACAATTAGACTAAGTTCCAATAAATTATTTTGTCAATAAAAATAATTTATTAATTACGTTCCACTCCACTAAAAGAACGTAACTGCACTCTTAGGCTAATCGCAATTACTGGAGTAAATAATTATATCCATTAATTGATCGATCTAACAAATTACCCCCGTCGATCAATATAATACTTTGAATAAGGCAGTATGACCACAGTGCCCCTCATTCAAATCCTCAATTCTCATCTTCAATTTGACAGTACTATGTGATTACGTCACACTTACAAATTGAATTTAATAGACACTATTGAATTACTGAGTTTAGATTTAACTGTCCCTTAGAAGAACTCATAAGGAAATGATCTTACCTATCAAATGTGACGGATTCCATATTGCATAACAATTATTTCATATTTATTTCACTTTAATTCCCAAGATGTCGAGATATTGATTATTAAGTTAATCTCACTCTTCGGCAACTCAAGGAACTTCAAGTTAGTAAATATAAATAATTGTTTGCTCAGGATTAAGGTATTATGTACGACAATCTTTTAATATTTTATTTGTATGGTCTATTCCACAAATAAATATTAATGGTCCATCCAATATATCAAATATATATCCTTAATTTTATTACCAAAGTCAAAGACAGACTTCAATAAACTTAAGACGATCTTCCAAAATAAATTGTCCAATTTTACTTTAGATCGCGGATAATTTATTTCGAATTAAATTATAAATCAAGTCTTTTTGTGTTTAACAAATAAACACTTGATTTATAATATCTAAATAATTCGTGGATAAAACAGGGCTCATACATAATTTATACATACAAATATATAAAAACATATTTTATTTAATTTCAAAAATACAAACATTGTATTTACTCGATGGGCATATCTAACTCTTGAATGGATCCGGACGCCAAACACTACTAGAAAAAAAGTGATTTACCAACTGACAAAATCGGTTGGTAATTAGCTAAATTCGGTTGGTAATCATGATTTACCAACCGATTACCAACCGAATGGCGTCGCATGCAAAAACCTTAGCTTGTAAATTTTTCAACCGAAATTTTTTTGAGTCGGTTGGTAATTACTAACCGCATTTCAGTTGGTACTATAAAATCATCAGTTGGAAATTTGGCATTAAGTTTGGCATTTGAGTTGACTATTTCGATTGGTAATTACCAACCGAAACTCGGTTGGTAATGTAAAATCTTCGGTTGAAAATTTGGTATTAAGTTTGGCATTTGAGTTGACTATTTCGGTTGATAATTGCCAACAAACATTTATATTACCAACCGATTGTTGCAGTTAGTAATTATCAACCGAAAATGTAGTTTGTAAATTTATAATTTTTGGTTGGTAAATTTGTATTGAATATAAGATTGTAATTTACTAATTTACCAACTGAGATATGTTTCTACCAACCGATATATGTGTAGATAATTACCAACTGACTTTCGATTGGTATTTTTTTTTTAGTTGGTAATTTTATTTATTTACCAACTGACTTTCGATTGGTAATTTTTTGTTGGTAAATTGCTAACCGAGTTATTCAGTTGCTAATTCTTTTTTTCTGTTGATAGTTTTCTTTATTTACCAACCAAATATTTAGTTGGTAATTTTTTAAATATTTTAGTAATTTAAAATCTGTTGATAATTTTTTGTTGGTAAATTACCAACTAAGTTGTTTGTTGGCAAACAGTTGGTTTAAAAATTACTAACTATTATTTAATATATTACCAACCGAATTATTTTTAATAGTAATTATTTTCTTTAATTTGGCAGAATTCTAGTTTATCTGAACATATAACCAAACACCTGCATTTTACAAATTCATAAAATAATAAAGCCAAAACACATCCACAAACCCAACATAAACATTATCAAATCCAACACAAACATCATCATTCCACAAACATAAATATCATCCTTCCACAAATTCAAAGCAAATACAATTCCCTCACAAAATACCACAAATCCTAACCAAACATCATCTTTAATTAAACATAAAAGATTATCATAATATGAAAATAAGATGAACTGCAGGTCCATGGTTTAACAACATTGAAGGAATATTAATACAATTAAAAAACACAGTGAAAGAATATTAATTTTTTGGTTGATTTGATCTACTTAGGTCCTTAACCTTCTGTGTTAGTAAAGAAACCTCCGCTGTTAACCGCTCATTTGTCTTCAACACTTCTTGAATCTATGTGTCAGCCTTTTGTCTTCAACACTTCTTGAATCTATGTGTCAACTTATTTGGAGTATCAAGATGACCAAAAAAAAAAAAAAAAATCGACAAAGTTTCCCCTATATACTGGACGTTTCTAGGCACAAAGCCACCACAAAATCAACAACATTAAAAAATATATATATTAACTGTCACAACAATTATTCAATAGGGGTAATCACTCATTACTCATAGGGAATGATCACCCATCACTCACGAGGAATGATAACCCATCACTCACGGGGATCCATTCATATAAGTTAAAACAAGAGAAAAAAAAGATGCAGTGGGTATCCGACTAAAATAATATAGCTAACCATATAGTAAAGGAATTGTTAAATTCCTTAACTCATTTCTATTCCATTTCATACTAGAAATTTAAATGGAACCAATGCAATCAGGGTCACATGAAATTTAAAGCTGCAGGAAAGCCTGTTTCCAACTACTCTGTTTTGATATTTAAAGTTGCATCACACAAAACAAGTCTGCAATCAAGCTATAGAACCTTAACTATAAAAGAAGTATGGAAGTTAATAAAAGTCCAGTCTGATTAGCCGTTATGTTTCTGGTTAAGTGTTTATGTCCACCAACTCAATAGAAAGGCATAACTCAAAAAAAGAAAATCATAGGTATTACTATTAAAATCATTTTGTCAATTAAACTAGCTAAATGAACAAGTCATATTTGTTCATAAAAACAAACTTCAAAACAGCTCTAGCACTGCGATACAACAATGCCATAGCAGTCTTAAAAGAAAAATAACAGCCAGAACATATAATACTTGGCGAGGCTTAACTAGAGCAAATTTATGCTCAGACTAATAAACTGGATATTCTAAAGTAGATGATTAGGAAGATTAGAGATATGGAAAAGTAAAGAAACTGGAGTATAACATGAAAAGCAGATACAAGTAGTGGATACAGAAAAGATTCAAAAAGCTGCCCAAAGCAAAACATTCTAGCTTGAAACTCAATTTTCTCTCTGAGAAGAATGAAGGTGTCAATAATTCTAGATAAAAAATTTCAACCAAATTTCTAGATTGACATCCAAATGTTTGAGTAAGACAAATTAATGTATAACTCTAAACCTTTCTCTTATGAGTATCCTACAAGGTCAATTGATGGTTCCTTGTCTTTGTAACTTCCAAATGGTTCATTGAGTAACCATTGGCAGAGGCAACAGCTTGCAAATACTGTGCACCCTTCTCTTGCAATCCGGGGAACAATGATATCACATGTGACATTTTAGAAAGATTGGCTACAACAACTGTCAAGAAAATACTATCATCCAAAACGATACACATTGGTGAAACCTTTTGCTTTAACTGCAAAATGAAACTAAAATTAGATCATGGAGACCGAATGACTAGCAAAGAAAGAAAGATATTGATATTATTATTCTTAAAAAACACATGAAAATGCCAAAGATAGATGAAAAAGATTGATCCAGATGGCACATTTCCAACTGCGCCAATTTGGCACAAAACAACTTGAGAAGACACAAAAGCAACAATAATAGTATTGACGTGTTTCCAGATGGTCAGATACCTCTAGTCACATTAGGGTATAATAGAAAATATATTTTTTTCGGGTTTACAACAGCTTTCAATGTAACAAATGATGCAATCGCAAAACTGCAAATTGGTATGAAAGAATGTAAAAAAATGTATAATCCAATAGATATATAGTAGAAAGCATGTTAAGGTCAAAGACTAGGCCACCAAAGCCCCAACTCATAATCAAGAAGATAGAAGCATTCGCCAACCAAAAGTGAAAATTCTGCAGCTACAACAAGAAGGAAATTTCAGCTTGCAAGTTGGATGAACTTTCTGCCTTCTTCAATCAATTTAAGGGATGCCACATATAAAAAGACGTCATTTCATAACACACCACTTATTTTAAGACCAAATAAATTGTTCTTTTGGTAAAGAAAATCATGCAAACATCTGGAAATAAAATTTTCCATTATAGTTGGCTTGCTTATATGTACTTCTATTTCAAAGTTCAAGGAGAAAAGGTTAACCATTTTTGAAAAATGAAATCAGATACTCTGCTTCAAGATGCTTTGGCAAGGAACTACTTAACTTGCATTTGCCAGGAGGCAACAAAAAACCAGAAACAATTAGCTGAATAAACATAGGTAACTCATAGCATTCTCAATTGCTTTAAGCATTGAAGATCGCCAATTTCTATCTCCATATATTCCATTCCTTTCTGGAGATATAAGGATGTGATTTTCTTGGTTAGGAAGCTCACAATGTCTAACCTCATTTTCTTGCGATAAAGTGTTAACCCTATACGAGATGCTAGTTTCAGTATGAATTGCATGTATGTGAATATCTTGATCCTTACACACGGAGAAACCTTTCTCTGGGAGGAACCAAACACATTGTTTCCAGTGGTCACACCAATCCCCTATACCTGGAAAGACGTAAAGTTAGACAGAGTCAAAAGAGTTACAAAGAATCACTCATGCCACATAAGACTAACATTTTGGCAAAAATCTCACAGAAGATTGCTTATTCTGTTGGGACAATAGAGGTGATTGAAAATCAAATATTTCCAAGATGGCTTTTTAGGCAGTTCTATGTTTTGCGGCTTCCAATCATAAATTACTCACTGATCTCCACATGCAAAATAATTGTTCCTGCCATGCGATTTTAACATTTAACTTTCCTCTTCTATATCCAAATATTTGTTCTCACTCAAAAAGAGTCATTATCCAAGACCAAATTTTCCTTGTTTCCTTTTAAAAACATTCAAATTTCAATAATCATACATTGCCAACTTTGAAACATTATAAATATTCAAATTTCAATAATCATACATTACAGTTACCTAATGTGGGAAACTTTAGGCCTCACAGACATGAGATTTTTCAAGTATCATTTCGGTGACGAATTCTAATTCTTCCAATAAGAATCAACATTTTCCCATTTGTTTCTATTTAGACAAATATGACACAGACCATAGAATACAAATCACAAAGTTATACTTTTCAATTAATATATGTAATGGAAATAATTTACGATTTCAAATACAACACAAATGGAATTTTGGGGCCAAGAAAATAGTTAAAGAACAAAACAAAAACATTAATCAAGAAAGAAGCAAAAGCGAAGATATACAACTACCCAACTGCACAATAGAAAGGAAAATCGAAAAAAGTACCCTTTGAATTACCATTCTACCTCCATCAATAAAGAGAGAAGTATCACAAAGGGCAAAATAAAGGTCCCTTTTTGTGAGGTTGGAGTAGACTTCAGGATTCTGCGATCTTGAGATGATATCTTGAAGATCAGACGGCAAAAATCTTTCCCAAATTGTATCAGAATCAGCTGCAGAATCAGCGGGGGAGGGGGACGCCGGGGGTGGCTGGCCACGGGGGTAGGATCTGCTGGGGGAGGGGGCGGAGGTAGTAGGGGGCTTGCTGTGTGGGGGGAAGGGAGAAGGTGGGGGCGGGGCGGGGCAGGGGTCGGTAGAAGGGGAGAGGGGGGCTCGCTGGGTGGGGGAAAGGGAGAAGGGGGCGGGGGGAGGGGTGGCCGGCCGCGAGGATGGCCGGGTGTGGGGTGGCTGTCGCGGGGGCAGGGTGGGGGTCGGCAGAAGGGGAGAGGGGGGCTCGCTGGGTGGGGGGAAGGGAGAAGGGGGCGGGGGGGAGCACGGCGGGGGTGGCTGGCCGCGAGGAAAGGGGAAGTCGGGACAGGAGAAGGGGCGAGGGGGGGAGGGGCGCGGCAGGGGAGGGGAAGTCGAGACAGGGGGGCTGCGGGGGAAGGGGAAGTCGGGACGGGAGAAGGGGGCAGGGGAAGGGGCGCGGTGGGGGAGGGGAAGTCAAGACAGGGGGGTTAGCTGGCGGCGGGGAAGGGGAAGTCGGGACTGGGGGCTCCGGGGGAGGGATGGGGAACACCAGCTTGGGGGTGGGCGAGAGGGAGGAGGGAGTGGGAAGAAAAAGAAATTGGGAATTCTGATCCGGTGGAGGTGATTTTTTCTAAGTGTTTGAGTAGATTATCCCTAAAAAAATTGGAAAAAAATAAAAAAGTTTCGTGGCAAATTCGTAATAATCTATCACGGATTTGTCTAGAATTAGTAGTAGTTTTGTGATTTCGTGGTAAATTCGTGACAAATAAAACAAAAATTTGCCAGGAATTAATAACTACGGATTAGTTACGGAACACACATTAAAAATTTGTATATTTATATTTAATATAAAACTATATTATTCAATATAAAAAAATATTTTGTATATTTATATAATTTAAAAATTTTATATACTATCAATTATATTATCTTTTTTATTAAATAATTTATACATATATATAAATTCATACATAATATAACCCACACACACATACACAATCATAATCATAAATATACATGAATAAACATATATATATATATATATATATATATATATTTATTTATATATAGACACACACACACACACACTATACATATTGAAGTACATATACATACACATACACACACACACACACATAACACACATATATATATTTATATGAATATATATACACACACACACACACACACATATTCATATACATATATAAATATACACATATACATATATATATATGAATATATATATACACACATATTCATATACATATATAAATATATATCTTCATTAAATAATACATATACATATATAAATACATATACACACATAATTAATACCTATCTTCATTAAAAGTAACTCAAGCATATAGTTAAACATAACAATATATAATGATAATAATAATAAAGTATATTTAGATTAATGTAATTTAATTAATGTATATTTATACTAATGTAATTTAATAAAGTATATGTATATTAATGTAATTTAAACATAACAATGTATAATGATAATAATAAAACATATAGTTAAAAAATATTTATTATGTAATTTAATTGAAAATATTTATTAAATATAATTAGATATAATTATCTAAATGAACTAAGTTACAAAATATAATGAATCAAATAATATTTTTGAAAACTTGTGGTCCTAAGGGTTTCTTTTGAAAACTTTAAGGACTTAGATATAATTATCTAAATGAACTAAGTTAAAAAATATAAAGATTGAAATAATTATTTTAAAAGTTTATTTATTTATTTTTACACTTGGCTCGTTATTTTTCAAAAGATATTTAAAATAAGTTGTGCTTAAAAAAATTTATGGTCGTAAGGGTTTCTTTTAGAAACTTTAGGGACTTAAATATAATTATCCAAGTGAACTAAGTTAAAAAATATAGGAATTCAAGTAATGACTAAATGCATTAATAATTAACTAATATATGATCTTAAGTCTCAATATACATTCATATATAACTTGAAAATATATAAATTTTATCTATAATAATTACAATTTATATATGTGCATGTATACGAAAGGCAAAATGTGATATAGTAATTAAAAGTATGGAATAAAAATAGTAACTTTACAAAGCATTTCTACTTTTTATACTAGAAACTTGTTAGTTTTATAATATTTGTTGTATATGATATAAATTTAAAAGTTTATCAATTTGAATATAAAATAAAAGAATCAAATTTACGAATATATTGACAATTTATATGCATTAATAAATATAATTCTTATTTAATTTTGTATGATTTACAGTAATTACTATTTATATATGTGCATGTATATAGAAAAGTATAAATATGATAGAAACACATCCTACACATATACATGATGCCTACATATTCATATTGTCATACAAATAAAAGTAATAACTTTTACATTATGATAAAAAGAATAGCAATTATATCTGTTAATAAAATTATGTGTACATATGTAATATTACTTTTTGATTGTTAAATTTAATACACTTAATTGATAAACTGTTTAATGTCTATTTAGTTATGAATATTTACATAATTAAAAAATTTTGAACTGAGCCTTCTATATTCAAAATTATTTATTATATTAAAAAAATTTATAACTAAGAAATTCTATAACTAAAGGCATGAAAAAATTGCTTATTTTTATTATTAATTCAAAAATAAAATTTATATCATTTAGCAATATATGTATAAAATAATTATATACTCTGATAAATAGAAGCAAATTAAAAATGAATTTACAAAAAAATCAGTACTTAATTTATAATTTACAAAAAATATTGTGATTATCTAAGGTAGAAGGAAAGGAATAAACTATCCACCTAGATACAAGTTTAAAAACCAAGTATTTTTTACTCATGCCTTTCAAGACCTTTAGTGCTTAAAAATATAATATTTAGAATATTAGATAAATAAGAATAAATAAAATACACACACATACACTTATTATCATATATATAAATACTTTAAAATCAATTATTTTATACACACACATACATTTATTATATATGTATATTATTTTTTACATACTAATTATATGTAGTCATATGTTGTGTGTGTGTGTGTGTGAGAGAGAGAGAGAGAGAGACACACACACACACACACTCTTTTTGGGATAAAATCAAAAGGAAAAAAATAAAATTACTAGAATAGTTATCAAGTGTAATAATACATAATACGTATATATATACACACATATATATATATATATATATAATTTAATATATATATTAATATATATAATAATATTAATTAATATTAATATATATATATATATATATATATATATTATACATTTTGATACTTTAATATATATTAAATTAAAGTATTTTACTACTTTATTTTTTTATTTTCTTTATTATATTCTTTATTGGTTCTATCCACTTTATTCTGAGGAATTGCCATCCCTAGTTGAGAGGGAGAAGGGTGATTGGCGAACGGGACAGGTTTGAGCAAGGGGAGAGTGAGAATAGAGGAATTTCGTTGGTATTGGGGCATGAGGGAATGATTAAGTGAAAACTTGTGGTCTTAAGGGTTTCTTTTGAAAACTTTAGGGACTTAGATGTAATTATCTAAATGAACTAAATTAAAACAATATAAAGATTGAAATAATTATTTTAAAAGTTTGTTTATTTATTTTTACACTTGACTCGTTATTTTTTAGAAGATATTTAAAATAAGTTGTGCTTAAAAAAATTTATGGTCGTAAGGGTTTCTTTTTTAGAAACTTTAGGGACTTAAATATCATTATCCAAATGAAAAGTTAAAAAATATAGGAATTCAAATAATGACTAAATGCATTAATAATTAACTAATATATGACCTTAAGTCTCAATATACATTCACATATAACTTGAAAATTTATAAATTTTATCTATAATAATTATAATTTATATATGTGCATGTATACAAAAAGACAAAATGTGATATAGTAATTAAAAGTATGAGATAAAAATAGTAACTTCACTAAGTATTTCTATTTTTTATACTGAAAACTTTTTATTTTTATAATATTTGTTGTATATGATATAAATTTAAAAGTTTATCAATTTGAATATAAAATAAAAGAATCAAATTTACGAATATATTGACAATTCATATGCATTAATAAAGATAATTCTTATTTAATTTTGTATGATTTACAATAATTACTATTTATATATATGCATGTATATAGAAAAAATATAAATATGATGGAAACACATCCTACACATATACATGACGCCTACGTATTTATTTTGTCATACAAATAAAAGTGATAACTTTTACATTATGATAAAAAGAATAACAATTATATCTATTAATAAAATTATGTGTACAAATATAATATAATTTTTTGATTGTTAAATTTAGAACACCTAATTGATAAATTGTTTAAGGTCTATTTAGTTATGAATATTTACATAATTAAAAAATTATGAACTGAGTCTTCTAAATTCAAAAGTATTTATTATATTAAAAAAATTTATAACTAAGAAATTTGTTGTATAACTAAAGGTATGAAAAAATTGCTTACTTTTTTTATTAATTCAAAAATAAAATTTATATCATTTAGGAATATATGTACAGAAAAATTATATACTCTAATAAATAGAAGCAAATTAAAAATTAAAAAAAAACAAAAGTGATAAAAAATTTTACTTTATTTATTTAAATCAAATTTTACAAGTTTTAAAAGTGTATTTCATATAATTGTAATATTTTGCAAGAAGTAAATAAATATAATATGTGCTGCCAATTTAAACAAACAATGACATAGCACAGTGGTTGGGAACACTATGCCTCCACAATGGAGATGCAGGTGCGACTCCTGGTGTCCGCAAGAAGGCTGGATCGATCGATAAAATTTTTAAATTAAAGTACCAACAAAAATATTAACATATTACCAACTGAATATATTACCAACCGATACAGTTCGGTTAGTAATCGGTTGGTAAAATTTTTAAATTAAAATATCAACCGATTACCAATTGAATATATTATCAACCGATTGTTATCGGTTGGTAATCAGTTGGTAAATATTTTCCCGTCAAATTACCAACTGAATATATTTCCAACCGATATATTTCGGTTGGTAACCAATTGGTAAAATTTTTTCCATTAAATTACCAACCGATTACCAACTGATAATGTACCGACCGAGTGTTATCAGTTGGTATATATTTTCCCGCCAAATTACCAATCGATTACCAACTGATTGCCAACTAACTATTTACCAACCGATTATGTTTGTTGGTAAGTAGTTGGAAAAGTTTTAAATTTTCTCAATTTTCATTTCGGTTGGTAATCGGTCGGTAATCGGTTGGTAAGTACCTACCGACGTGATCAGTTGGTAATAGTTAGTTGGTATATTGCATTTTTTTAGTAGTGAAATAGTCCTCCAGGACGGGCCGATCCAAATCCAATTCTGAGCTAGATGTGTTTTGTTCACTCATCTCTTCCTCTTCTTCTTCTTAGTTTCCGATTTTCTTGTTTCAAATATATTGTCAAAATGCTAGTTTGCGTGGGGATGCTATATCAAACCTTCTCCTATACCCGCTATCACTTTTGGAACTGCGCTACCGCTGCTACAGAGAGAGACGAGGGAGGTTGATTTCTGGGTTCAAGAAAATGCTGCCACACTATCACTCACAAAATTCCTCACAATCGCGGCACTTCCACCCCCTCCCCCCCCGAAGCGCTACAACAGAAAGAAACCTCCCTGGTGGGGTGGGGGAGGAGGAGAGTGGCCAATGTAATTCAGATCTCTACAACGGAGGTGGGGGGGGAGGGGGGGAAGTGCTATGACAGAAAGACAGTGTGTTTGGCAGAGGCGAGGAGGATGATCGGCTTTGACAGAGAAAGAGTGTGGCAAAGCCTCACGAGGGTGTGGAGTGGAAGGCGCTACTCGACGGAGGAGAAGGTGGAGTGGAAGGTAGAGGGGAGGAGGATGATCGGCTTTGACAGAGAGAGAGAGCGAGAGCTACAAAGCCTCACGAGGGAGTCCAAATTTGATGTTTTGGTGCATCAGATTAGGTTCTGTGCGGAAATGGGCGGACTTTCAAAAATTTGGGAATAGAAAAATTGAACCATGATTAACCATGATTGTGGGATAAAGTTGTTTGAAAAAAAATAAAAAAGAAATAATTTTAGAATAAAAAAATACAATGAAACAGGTGTCTCAAATTAGGGGGCTCGGTCCACAGGTGGAACCGTGGATCAGGTCCATATAAGAATTTCTCCAAACCTATAGTTTTCGGTAAGGCGTCAATTGACAAGTTTCATACCCCACTTTAACAACCTTCCTATTTCCCGCTCAGCACGGCTACATTTCCTCTCGGCAGCAGCCTTGGCTAAATCCCGAGCCACTCTCTCTCTAATTGGGACCTACTATATGGACAAATTTCAATCTCTTAAGCTACTTGTCGCAATTCTCAAATCTTGAAATACCTGGATTTGACTTCCCATGTTGAGTTTTCTTGCGTAAATGTCCTTTATCCATTCCACCATCCTGTGTTTGATGGCAACGGCAACATTGAAATCTGGGGTTCTTGTCAAGCTTCTTGAAGACATAAAAGATGATGATGAGCAGATACTAGAAGATGATAGAAAACCCGTTTTACTGCAAATTAGAAGCATAATTCCTGTACTAGAAGAAGGCGATCTTTGGCCCAATAAAGGATTTTATTTGAAGGTCTCGGATATGTCACATTCTATTTACGCTGCGTTGCCTCAGGAAGAGAATGAAATGGTTTTGAACAACAAATTAAGACTTGGGCAATTCATATATGTGCAAAATTTCGAGAAATCACAACCTGTGCCATTGCTAAGAGGCATAAGCCCCGTTCCGGGAAGGCGTCCATGTGAAGGTTGCCCGGAAGATATTCTTTCTTCAACTACATTCTCCAGGGTAATTGCGACATCGGATATAGAATCAATAGTTGAGAAGGCTGTCATTTCAGAAAAGAAAATTATCGAAAATCCATCCGATTCAAGAAATATGTCTCTAGGGTTGTCTCATTCAGGTGCTTTAAAAAGGAAGAATAATGGCCTAGAGCAGAGGTCTGGGGGAAGGCTCCGTTCTCTGAGTGCCTCAAAAACTCGTCCTGGTGAGAGGATTATAGGATTACATCACTCCAGGTCAAGTACTATTGAAGAAGACAGCGACTCTGATGGTGCATCGTCTTCAACGAGTCAAACATCCAAGCGGAAAAGCTGGACTGCATCAGATATTTTGGGAGTAAAGGACATTTTTGATTCTTCGGTAATCAAACATGAGATTAGACCAGCAGCTCGCAGTCGTAGCGCAACTGTAAGTTTAATGTCCTTTCTTCACTCTTCGTCGTATCATCTCATCTTTTGTATCTTTTCTCCTTTTCCATCTTCTTTGCTCTGTGTTGTTAGTGTCAAAATTATGTTTTTAGGAGTTGCAGAGAAGGAGATTGCAAAAACAGTGAAAATGTATTCCGGGACAAAACAAGATACTAAAAACTTGAAAAGACCTGAATGAAAAAAGAATGTTCTATGCAGAGAGCAATATGCAGGTATAGGTTCTGCTGTGAAGTTAATCTAACCCTGAAGATAGAGGTATTCCAGTGATTTCAGTTAGTAACTCATCTGAACTTTTGACTGGAAGACAAATTGGAGAATATAATTTAAATAGATAAATAAATAGCTATCAGTTTGCTGCCAAAATTTACTTCTGATTTGCCCTCTTGTGTGCTTACAATATTTTAATACAACCTTGGTTGATTTCAAGCTTACAATGTATTATATGGACAGGCCTCACCGGTTCGTTCCGTGAGATACGATAGCTCAGATGACAATTCAAACTCAACAACACGAAGAAGAGACAGTAATTCCAAAAAGAAATTAGTAAAAGGTCCCAACAAGATCAAGAATCCTTCTCCAGAGTTGATTCCTGAGCAGCCTTCACACCGTATATTTAGCACAATCAACGACAGGAAACAGGCTGAAACTGCTATATCTTGGAGTTCCCTCCCATCAAGATTAGTGAAGCTTGGCAAGGTATTGTGTTACTTTTTCTACAGAAGACTCTCATGTGCTAACTCCTTTATTCTAGAGAAACAGAAGTGATAACTATGTATTGCTTGCACCGCAGGAGGTAGTCAGGCAAAGAGATATTGCTTTGGGTGCTGCTGCTGATGCTCTACAAGAAGCATGTGCTGCAGAGAGGTTGCTTAATTCACTGAGGTACAAAATATATGATCCGTAATTGTTTTACTTTAATCCTCTCTCTGAAGGAAAATAGAGTTTTCTAATTAGAATTTTATGTAGATAGTTATTAGATCATAGTGAATAAGCACATAGTTCATTTTCGCTCCCATTATTACTGTTTCATAAGATGCACGTAGACCAAGTGTGCTTCAGGCTTGAACACATCTGCAATTTTTACCCTTCATCTGGAGTGAATTTAACATAAGACTTAATGTTTGGAGGTGACAACCTCGTTTAGATTAGTCTTCTTACTTAAAAGAACAAAAATATTCCATAAGGATGTGTCAAGCTGTACATAAAATGGCTGATGTTAAGATCTTGGAATGTTTCCCTTTATATCTTAGCCTTCTACATTCTAATATACCATGGCATGTTATGTACTATTGTTTTCTTTTTTTAATTTCAAGTGAATTTCGATGAGATAGTGAATATAAGGTGCATTGCTATTACGTGAGTTGTTTTCTTGTTTTTTCGGGTACAACAATTTGCCAAAGTTTACGTTTGTATTTCTTTCATTTATTCCATTTGCCCTGATGAAAATCAGGGAATTTGTGTTGATCCCAATTCTTTCTAGAGTCAACAATCAATCTTTCTTGTTGATTTTCCAGCACATATTCAGAATTTATTGTGGCTGAAGGAGATGATTTGGAGCCATACGTAGATAAATTCTTTGACCTTCAAGATGATTTGTGTCATACTAAACTGATAATGCAGTCATTGACAAACATAAGTCCTCTCAAGACTTCAGAAACTGATGTACGCGGTACTGCTTCAGTGAAGGAAGCACTGAAAATAGCACTTGAAAGAAAGAAAGATGCAGCTTCATGGATTAAAACTGCTGTGGCTCTTGATCTTTCCCCGTGCTCTATGATCTCTCCCAATCCCACTGCTACTCCTATAGTAGAAACTCACCCAGTGAAGAAGTCGACTACATCAAGACATATTTCCAAACCAAAAGGCACTTCTATTATAAAGAGAAACAAAACTAGTGATGACTTGCCCCTTCTGCTGCCACCAAACAAGGATAACCACATTGAATGGGCACGGGGAAGTAGTCTGCGTGCAGCCACTGATCTGGTTTCCTCACTGCAAGATCAATGCAGAAAATTGTTTTTGGGATACGTAGAGAAATATTTGGACGAAGTAGAGAGAAAAATCTCTTTAGTGGAATCTGATGGGCAAATAGCAGGAATAATGTTTAAGGTGAAGAGAGTGAGTGAATGGTTAGATGTGTTCATTGGTGAGGAACCCAATTCCGCAGGGCATCAATGGTGTACAAACTTAGATGAATCTGAAATGGAAGCTTACGGAAGGGTGAGGAACAAAATATATGGAATCTTACTGAAGCATGTTGAGAGGACTGCCATGGCTCTGGAAACTATGAATGCTTTTCAGACTACTTAATTTTCTTGAATTTCCTCAGGAACACAATACAAAGTTCACAGGTAAACAGCCAAGCTAACAACAATAAACTCTACAGTGATGTCTGCTGCACCGATCACTGAGATGTTGGTCTTCCTCATTTCTTGTTTCTTGTTAAACACCAAAGTTTTGGACCTTAGATGGACCGAGTGATTTGTATAGTTTTGTATAGTGTCTTTTTTTGTGCAACAGCTGTAAAGTTTTCTTCAAATTGTATATTTGTATTGACTAGTATTATGTGGGAGCATGGTGCCTCGTCTATTCAAATTTGTATTGAAATGATGATATATATATATATATAAGTATGGTACTTCCCTTTCGGTGCTATTATTAACAATCAACCACTGTTTTGAAAGACTTCTGTAATGAGAACATTTCTCTCTTCTTTCTCTGTCTAGCCATTTCTCTTTGCCACTGTTCATCATCTTCCTACAGCGCCTACCCTCTTTTGGCCAGATCGGAGCTTTGATCTTGGCAAAAAATCTTTCATTTTTTTGTCTTTTTGTAATCTCACTTATTTTTTATTCACAAACCACAAAAATTCTCTTCTTTGGTTTTATTTGACAAAATCCAACACTCTTTTACATAATTTCTTTGTCAAGATCCTTTCTCTTGGTGTTAATTTCTTACCCAAATTTGATTTGGGTCCCTCGTCCACTCCTTATCTCTTTTTTAAGCGATTTTCAAAATTGCTGCTACATTCAAAATCTTTTAAATTGCTGCTCAAGAATCCATATAAGTTTAGACATTCTATGCCATTGTTGTTCGAGAATGAAGATAAGTTGGTTAGGAAGAAGATTTTTATACGTGTTGTCTTATTTTTATTTATTATAATGTATCCATTAGAGCGTGATTTTTCTCCATTACTATGAATGTAATAATCTATATAAATAACTTGTTCTTTATATTTATTTTATGAATGAATAATTGACTTTATTCAGGGAAAAAGAAAGAGAAGTTGACTTGTTTAAAAAGGAAAATGGTGATGATGCTCCCATTGCCTGGAACTGTTTTTAGTAAAAATAAAACATTCTTTCTCAACTAAATCAAACAGTACTATTTTAACATGAGACTAGAATTTATAGGGCTATAAATGGCAATAATTTGACAAGGTAATGGAAAAACTCAAGAAGCAAGAAAGGCTTTGATCTCACCATTGCATACTTTTAGGCTTTACCTATTTGTAGTACTACTCGAGTCCGCAATTTAATGGAAAAACTACCAAACGGCGACTTTGGTGCACCGATCAACCTATGTAATTGTAAGAATTGTGCTTTTATTGATCGAGATTGTAGAAATTTAAATTAATATATTATAATTTTATATGTCCAATAATTTTCGTTTTAAATATAGTTTTAAATTTAAAAAAATTAAAATAACCGTTACATTTATTTACATGAAATAATATTTATTAACTTCCCTTCTTCAAAGTTTGGAAATTTTATCAATTTAATTTTGAAGCTTTTTTTTCCTTTTCTTTCTTTCTTTTTTTTTTTTTTTTTGCTTGCTAATTCCTTTTTTGAATCATAGTCTCTTAACTATTTTTGTCCGGCCAAGTAAATCACTATCATTAATGTAACAATTAATTTCCTTAATTGTCTTTTTCGTTTCAATTATTTGGTACATTTCTGAGAAGAAAATGTGATACATGTGAGAATTTTACCTCTATATATCCTCAAGGAAATTCCACGTGTATAGTTTTTTTTTTTTTTAAATCTAAACTAGGACCAAACCCCATGTCAAATTTTCATAAAGTTTGAGAACCAATTTGTTTAACCTCTAATTTATACGATTTATTTCGTGTATATTTAAAACTTTTAGAAATTATTTAATTATAAATAAATTATCACTTTACTTTTATTAATTAGATATTTAATAGCGAAATAAATAAATTTTGTATCCTTAAAGTAGAATATTAGTTGTGAACATTTAAAAAAATAAAATATAAATATTTAAATTTGAATGAATAAATTACAATTTATATAAAAGAGAATATAAATTAGATATTTACTTTTTTGGTAATTTATCACTTAAGAAAACAAATCTAACAAATTTTCATGATAGCAAGTGGCATGGCTGCTTGTAAAAACCTCTTCTACTTGTGCAAATTGTTGCTTGCCAACACATTCACAATTTGGTATTATTTTATTTGGAACATTAAAACTTCTTCTCTTTGGAGAGAGAAGAAAGAGAAAAATGGTGGCAGCAAGAGAAAAGACCACAAATATAGTAACCGGTGGAGAGATAAAATAGGTAAAATATTTATTATGATTTTGACTAAAATAATAGTTATGTCATTTGTAGGAAAAATATTCTCGTGGGAGCAAGAACCAAAATCTTGGACTTTATGGGACAAAGTCAAAGGAAAAATATAAAATAAAATAGTGTTACAAAATTCACAAATTTTTTGAGTTATAAATTTTTAAAAAATTAATTTAAAAAAATTTCCTAATTTTTAAAAAAAAATTTGAAGACCGACATCACCCCCACCCCTTCCTAAATCGAGGAGGGAAATTTACCGGCCTTGGATTAATCTTTCTATTTATATTTTTGGCATTATAATAACTCTATTATGGATTAAAATGCACTTCTCAAAATGATAATTTGTGTATTCGAGTCACATCTTCATTTAAGATTAGAATGTCATGTTATTTTTTATAATAATGAATTTATATACAATTTTAAAAGATATAATAGTAAATTTAGTAATACGTTTTACTGAAATAATAACTAATTTATCATAACTTTTTTCTCTGAAATAATCTTAGATTTAATACTTCTTAAATACATATCTATCCACCCCTTATGTTTGTATATGACATAACTTTATTGGAAAGGACATGTTTGGTATTCTTTCCGTTTTAAAATACTTATTCATAAAATCTTTTATATCAATTTAGATAAAGTTTTTATTCTACCCATATTAAAAACAAGATAGCTATTGGTTAGTAAAAATTCCCAATAAGTAAGAAGAAAGAAAAATTTTAAAAAGTTGTACCGTTGACTTAGAATAAATGAGGGTAAAATTAAAAAAAATAATTATTAATTTTAAAAATATGTACATAAACAAGTATTTTAAAATAAAATAAAAAAGTTTCATGAATAAATATTTTGAAACGGAAAAAATATATGAAAAAAAAATCCTCTCTCAAAAAGGAAAAAAAAAAAAAAATCCAAATGGTTGCTTAAGTATCTTGGTGCACTATCTTTATTTTAATTGTTTTTCTCGGTTGGTACAAATCTGTACATTGCCAAATGCCAATTTGCCATAGGTCCAAACAACGCAGAGACCATATAAGGAAAAAGGAAAAATTCTCAAAATATATAAAATAGAATCTTCCACGTGATATTTGCCTAGATCTAGATTATGCTTCATTATTTCTATAGAATTTTTTATCCTTTTAATTAATTTAATTGATAAGGTTTTCTTAAAAAAAAAAAAAAAAGATAAGGTTTGGTGGCTTTTTTTTTTAGTATTTAAATGTTTTTCTTAACTATTTAGTTTCTATTTTCTGGGTCCTATAGATGATTGGGTGCCCATATTAATTTATTAATTAAAATTAATTAATATTTTAAAAAATAATATGAATTAAATAAATCTTTATTATTTCTCTCTCTCTCCCTCCCTCGCTCAGGAGCTATCACACTCAAAACACACAGGCAACCCTTCCAACAACATTTACACAAGAAAGAGTAAGAGGAGCTACCAGAAGTTCTTCGGCTTATATATTTTGCTCATCAAATTCACTTCAAGATTCTCCATTTGTGATTTTTTTGGAAAGCCTCAAGGAAATGGGCTGTTCCCAAAATTCAAGAGCTGTAATCTTTTTAGGGATTTTATTGCTGAACCTGACCCAATCAGTGTTGGGTCGGTTTGTGGTGGAGAAGAACAGTTTAAGGGTGACCTCGCCGGATAGTATCAAGAATACTTACGATAGCGCCATTGGTAATTTTGGGATACCTCAATATGGAGGTAGCATGGCTGGTGTTGTTTTGTTCCCGAAGGAGAACCAAAAGGGTTGCCGAGCTTTCAGTGATTTTGGGATTTCTTTCAAGCCCAAGCCTGGAGCTTTGCCTGTTTTTGTTCTTGTTGATCGCGGAGGTATACATGCCTTTTCTTGTAAATTTGCTTTATTTGATATTTCTGCTTTTTCTTTTTATCTATTTGGCATACCCATTTTAGTATGCTGATTAATCTTTCTGTTCTTTGTTGCTTAGTTGATATTTCGAGGTTAAATTATTGATGTTTGAGGAAAGCGTTCATTTTACTATTTTTGTTTGTTGGTTTACTGGTCTTACGAGAAGTTTATTTTTCATGAAAAGGAAAAAGAAAAAAAATTGAGGTGCGCCATTTTTTTCACCTTACTGTGGCTAAATTTCTTGTTTTCTGCTAGCACTGAATATTTCCTTAGCTAGTATATGAGCCGGTTTGGCAATTTATTCAGTCTTGGAGTGTCATTTAGCCGACTTGGTTAATGGGGGCCTTTTGGAAGTACTTTTTGTTAGTTTGTTAAACTGAATATACTTGTTTTCTGTGGAGCTTTATTGGGCGGTGGTTTTGTATAATACCATTTCCTTGTAAGTTGGGTTGTCAATGCGGCAGGAAAATACTTATCTATTAGCAATATAGAAGTCCAGTGCAACATCAGTGTAATTGTAATGATATAAATTTCCTTTTCTATGTGACAATTCCATGAATCCACTAATCTAATGTGCTTTTGTTTTTTCTTGTTGCACTGGAAATGGAAAACCATCTGTTTCATTAGAGTATAGATGCTGAAATTTATCAGCATTATGCTAGAGTAACTTATGATTCCACCACCCCCCACGTGGGTCTACAAACATTGCTTGAATTTTATGGTTGTTAAAATCCTTTTCTGCCTTTATCCAGAGAGTTGTAGATAACTGTGTCGGAAAATCAACAATGGTTCTAATAATTTTGGCACTTCATTTTCTACTTTCCAGATTGTTTTTTTGCTCTGAAAGTGTGGAATGCCCAAAGTGCTGGTGCTTCTGCAGTTCTAGTTGCAGATGACGTTGATGAAGCATTAATAACGATGGACTCACCTGAAGAAGATGGTTCTTCTGCAAAATACATTCAGAACATAACAATACCATCTGCATTGATTGAGAAAAGTTTTGGTGAAAAGTTAAAGAAAGCAATAAGTGCGAGAGATATGGTAAACGTAAATCTTGATTGGAGAGAAGCTGTTCCCCACCCGGATGACCGAGTGGAGTATGAGTTATGGACTAACAGCAATGATGAATGTGGGTTTAAGTGTGATATGTTGATGAATTTTGTGAAAGAGTTTAAGGGTGCTGCACAAATTCTTGAGAAAGGGGGCTATACTCAATTTACACCTCATTACATAACTTGGTACTGTCCTCAGGCATTCACTGTAAGCAGGCAGTGCAAGTCCCAGTGTATTAACCATGGAAGATACTGTGCTCCTGATCCTGAACAGGATTTCAGCGTAGGCTATGATGGAAAAGATGTTGTCATTGAAAATCTGAGACAGTTATGTGTGTTTAGAGTGGCCAACGAGACCAAGAAACCATGGGTCTGGTGGGACTATGTAACTGATTTTCAAATTAGATGCCCCATGAAAGAGAAGAAGTACGACAAGGAATGCGCTGACAGCGTCATCAAATCTCTTGGTAATTGATTGATTTCTGGTTTTTAAGCATGGGAATCATTCAGTACAATTAAATTTGCTATTGAGATTCTTCACGTGAATCACCCATAATAGTTCAATTGTATCAATGTTCTTCTTTCTGCAGGGCTTGATTTGAAGAAAATTGAGGAGTGTATGGGAGACCCAAATGCTGATTCAGACAATCCTATACTGAAAGAGGAACAAGATGCCCAAGTAACTTTCTAATCTTTTCTTCAGCCATTTGTTGATTATTTTGGTTTTTTTCCCTCTTATCTGCTCCCCCCCCCCCCCCAAGTTTCTAATCTATGTGGATGATAAATTTTCTATAGGTAGGGAAAGGATCACGAGGTGATGTAACAATATTGCCTACCCTTGTTGTCAATAACCGGCAATACCGAGGTCAGTTTTTCCACTAGTGTCTAACTTAGGGATTTGTCAGATGTTTTCCTTTCTTACACATGATGTTACAGGGAAGTTGGAGAAAGGTGCCGTATTAAAGGCTATTTGTGCTGGTTTTGAAGAAACTACTGATCCAGCTGTTTGTTTAAGTTCTGGTACGTTCTTAATGTTAGTTTAAATATAAATATAGAATGATGAAAACTTGTGATTAATTTGAATTGGTTTCTTTTTTGCTGCAGATGTAGAGACAAATGAGTGCTTGGATAATAATGGTGGCTGCTGGCAAGACAACGCTGCTAATGTTACAGCCTGCAAAGTACTTGCTTTGACTAGATGATTTATGCATTTATGTATTCATGTACATAACTAATGTCTTCTGCACAAATTCAGGATATATTTCAGCCTGCAAAGTACTTGCTTTGACTAGATGATTTATGCATTTATGTATTCATGTACATAACTAATGTCTTCTGCACAAATTCAGGATACATTTCGTGGGCGAGTATGTGAATGCCCTGTGGTTGATGGTGTGCAGTTCAAAGGAGATGGCTACAACACTTGTACAGGTATATATATAGAGAGATGGGGGGAGAGAGAGAAGCTAATTCAGATTTGCATTTTTCTTGGTCCCATCTGGATTGGGGACTAATGGTAAATTGTGATGTTAGTAGTGGGAGGTATCTGGTGTAGGACATATTTGCATGCTAGGTGACATAATATGTTGAGTGCTTTGAGGTGGATTCTTGTCTCGTTTATGTGAAATTGATGAAATTGTGTGGTGAAAATAAGTAGAGTTGCATTATGTCCATGGTGCAGCTATGTGTTAGTTTTCCATCGATGCTTCAAACATGCTATTCAACTGGGTTGCCTTAGGTTCTGAAACATGAGAAAATTTTTGACGCCCTGCATGCTTTATGTTTTTTGTAAGTGTTATGAATTGTGTTTATGCTAGTGGAGTCACTTGGGCTTTGGTGAAATAAATGGAGGGACATTGGGGCAAGGGGAATACATATTATTAACCTCAATCCTTCTGCATGGCCCAATTCTTTTTGCGTGAACAAGATGAGGCTGAAATTATTCAATTTATTTAGTAAGGCAGGAGTGAATTTTCTGATAGTTGTCATTTAATCATGTTCTGAAAGTAGCAAGGAGTCACAAGGAGTATTTTCACGTATCTTGTTATACTACCTAGTTAATGTTATATATCATATTATCTTTTCAAGTCTATTGTTCCTTCATTTGCTAAAAGAAGGCCAAGGCATTGTCCAATACCTCCTTTCACCTCCATACGAATCATTGTGGTAGTGGTCCATCCTAACTGCATTAATTTGGTATGAAATCAGGTTGTGTAAGTAAGGCACAAGTTGACCTTACTGAAACCACTTCTTGATCTTGGAACAGAGTCTGAAGATGTGGTTTAGTTAGTGGTTTGTTTGAATGATTAGTCTTGTCTGGTAACCCCCCCCCCCCCCCCAACACCCTTTTTTCCCCATCCTTTTTTCCTTCTTTCTTGGTAAAGCATTAACTAACGCTATGTTTAGTTGGAGTGAAAAGGGGAAGTATTTGGGGAGGGAAAGTAAATCTGGAGATAAATGACAAAAAAACTCAAGTTTGGTTGGAGGTAAATCAGCAGTGGAAGTAAATTGGGAGGGAGAGTACACATCAGCAAGTCTTCCCTTCCAAAATTGGTGTATATGAAAGTAAAATACAAATGTGTCCTTCCCTTCTCACCTTTCAGTGGTTAAAGTAATAAATGTAATAGATACTGTATTAAATTTAATACGATGATGAAGCTTTTATTTACTTTTTCATCCTCACTAAACAAGATGGAATTAAATGCAATTTACCTTCCTTCATCCTCACCAAACAAGACGGAATTAAATGCAATTCACTTTCCCTGGTGGAAGTAAAGGTGCTACTTTCCCTCCCCCTCCTCCTTTGCAAACCATATAGGTGTAAATAAAAAACTTTGGTGGTTCTGATGATTTAATAACACAGATTCATGCTGCAGTTTTATATCTGGAATGTCTACTCCTTTTTAGTGTATGTCTTACCCCTAGAAGGGGTATTTTAAATTTTCAGCATTCTTCTATTTAAGCATTTTCCTTCTAAATTGATTTTGGGGTTTTTAATGACATAGAAAACATGTTAATGTTCTGTTTTAACTTTCCAAATGTCTTGTTTTCTTTGAGTGTATATTAAAATCGATAAGTTTGTTGCCTTGTCTTCTATTTGCGACTGCTGCTTTTATTCAGGTGTATATGATGTAATGTCTGCTGGTTGTTGGTAGTTTGCATCCTGAAATCTTACCATGTTCCCATACTAGAAAACTCTGCTTGCCTGCACGTCTTTCAGGTGTCCTTCAGTGTATGCTGCTTTCAAGGACAACAAAAGTAAAATATTATAGATGAAGATTTTAAAGCTAACCAGGAAAAACTTTAGGAGTCTTGCATACTCCATAACTACTAGGGATAAGTCAACTCGAAACCTCTTTCGGATATATAAGATTGTAAGGAATTCACCAAGGGTTCTATTTCAGCTTGTTCTATCATACTAACACGAGAGCTGGGAGATAAGCACTATGGAATTTTGTTCTCTCTCTTTCTGTTTGTTTTTTATTTTGGTAACTGGTAACCTTCCTCTCAATTTGCTTTAGAGCTTTTTCTTATTTGGCTTTAATTGCTACTTTGTTTAAGACTATTGCTTCACATTTTTCCTGCTGGCACAGCTTACAAATATCCTCCAGCAGAAAAAAAAAGGGGGGGGGAGAGAACAACAGTCAATGATGATGCTGTTGAAAAGAGTTGGAAGCTTTCCCAGATTTAGGGTTTCAGGGAAGGAGAACGCCCATGGTTCTCAAGGATCCACTCCTAATCAGTGTTTGGACAACTATCTCTCAACCCCATGTTTAGGTTTATCCTCAACATGGAAGTGCAATGGAGCACTGATCATCATAGACCAAGTACATGTGTATAGGCTTTTGTTGGTTGAGAGAACTCTCTAATGCAGCCTCAACACTCCACTAGGGATGGGTTTGCATTGCTCAAGGAAAATCTTTTAGGCTCGATATATGAACCACCTTCTTTATTTTTGGGCAAAGTAATCATCTATAACTATATACTCAAAGCTTGCATGTTGCTAGACTGGAGATGAATGACCCTTCTTATCCAGGATACTCCATTTGAGATTTTGAAGTAGTTCTGTTAGATAAATTTGTTTTTGATTTTTCTGAGTCTAGCTTTCTGTGGATAATTCTCATTCCTGCATTTACAATGTTTAATAGGACAGTTGCAATTTCTTTCTAGAAGTGAAGGTCTTGTTGTTGCTATTTTGTTGAAAGTCTGGATTCACAGACCTTTCTTTGAAAGACATGCTCAGTTATGACATTAACTCAAATGAGTTTTCCATCTGCAGCAAGTGGGCCTGGGCGCTGCAAAATTAATAATGGAGGTTGTTGGCATGACACTCGAGATGGACACACTTTCTCTGCCTGTGTGGTGTGTGGTCATTTACTTTCTGCTTCAATATCACTTTCTTTGCAAAGTGTTTCACATGTACACTATTTATTCAATGTGAACAGGATAGCGAGGAAGTAAAATGCAATTGCCCTCCAGGGCTTAAAGGTGATGGTGTCAAAAGTTGTGAAGGTAAGAGAGCCTTTCTCTCTCTCTCTCTCTCTCTCACACGAGCAAAGTTGAAGGTGTCTGTGTTGTAGCCTGGTATTGAGGGAAACTGAGTGCAAGGAGAGACAAGAAGCAAAGGAGGAAAACTCACAAGATAATCTTCACTTTGATATTTCCTAAGATACCATATATTACTCGTATGTCATATGTTAAATAAAAGAATTTTAGGGCTTTTTCTTTTCTCAGAAATAATGTGGCAAATTCTCTGTCAAATTTCATGTTTCCAGAATGGCCAAAAGAAGTCAGCCTGCATATTCAAAGATTTTCATATTATTGCTAACCTACTTGGAGAAATCATAACTAAAGTTTTCTTCTGGTATGATTCTCTCCTACCTTGTAGATATTGACGAATGTAAAGAAAAGAAAGCTTGTCAATGTGCTGAATGCAGCTGCAAGAACACCTGGGGAAGTTACGACTGTACTTGCAGCGGGGACCTGTTGTATATCAGGGAGCACGATACCTGCATAAGTGAGTTCAAACCTGGAGTCTCTAGTGGCATATGAACGTCTTTATTTGTCTGCATATGAAATGTTCAATCTGTCCTAACAGAAATGTCTTATTCAGGTAAACGTGCTACTGAAGTGAAATCTGCATGGACTGCTGTTTGGATTATCTTGATTGGGCTAGCCATGGCCGCCGGCGGAGCATATCTAGTGTACAAGCACAGATTGAGGGTAGGTTTCATAAATCATGCTTCTTTGGCAAATTTTAGTTTGGTTAGGTCATCATCTTGCTCTGGTACCAAGTTGTCTGCATATTGTGGCGGCCTTTTCAATCATGGGTCTTTGACTGTTAGGATGACTCGTCATGAGGTGATATAATGAGTACATGAAACATCTCCAGTCCTGCTTATATGATTGGAGTTCTTGCTCAAAAAAAGCTTCTGTCTTTTAGTTGATGTGAGCCTTTGGCTATTTGCTGGTAGCAGAAGCATCAAAATCATCTTGACCTGACGATGTCTGCTTCCTATATTGCATGTGCTGTCTATATATGTTTTTCATTTAAGAACTAACTGATAACCTTAATTTTGACATACCCGTGCATACCCCTGGACACTCGAGAAGAGAAAAGACAATAGAATCAAAGACGAAGAACCTACTTCTCATGGGAAATATTGGTCGTCTCCTATGGATATCCTTTCAATTGTTGAAATGTTACACATGATGCATGAAGCCTTTGCTTTTCCCGTGTCGTTATCTTCCTTTATTAAAGGCACAAAAAGATAGTTTGATTTAAAAAGAGATATTTTTATTAATATAAGTAGATGGTTATCTTATCTTGTAATCCATTGTACAGCAATTTATTTATATTGTTGCACCTGCACTTTGTTCTGGGTTTTCGACTCCTGATGCTTCTTTGTGATTGCAATTTCAGTCTTATATGGACTCGGAAATAAGAGCTATTATGGCACAATACATGCCTCTAGACAGCCAAAATGAAGTTCCAAATCATGTTAGCGATGATCATGAACGTGCTTGAAAATGGATACTCAGTTAATTTCCTGAAACAAATTCAGGCGATGCAGAGGATTTTTATTCCGGTCTTTCTTGACAAGATTCTTGAAGGTAGTGAATTTGTCTCTCTGTAAATTAAACTGATGGATAATTGGTGGGAATCCAAATTATCTTGAGGGCTATATGGTGCATAACATGCTGAAGTGTAGGGATTAATTTGGGTTACAGAAGATCTGGAGTGGTGGATCATATTGTCTTATATCATCTCCCCTAACTTATGTATGACAAAGTAATTATGTACATTTGTTTTCTGATTACATCTCCTAGACGGAGCTTGTTTTCACTGTTTGAGGACAGTTAAACATTATTAGTCATAGTCGTGAGTATAGTTTGTAGTAGAATACGAGAATGCTGTGAAACAACTTAGCCTGCCTTTGTTTTTCCTTTAGTTGGGCATGTTCTAGCCACTGATTTTCTTCTTATTTTTGTGTTGTTCTTTTCTTGGATATTGTTTATCCGGTACCGATTTTGAATTAGCATATGAAAACTTACTTCAAAAGAGGAGAGAGGTGACAATTGAATGTGCTTTCAGTGCACAGATCATGAAATACTTGAGGAAAGAAACTAGGGTTGAGGTGGGAGTTACAGCAGAAACTCATGAACTACATGCATAGATCTTGCTAGAAAGTGCAATGTGCCATGCAAAAGGTTTAAGTTTTCACTGCGGCGTTTTCTAAAGAAAGTGTGTATATAAGTAAATTTTGGCATGTGAAATTCTACCCTATTAGTTATAATCAACATTTCCAGATGGTTAAAGTAAAAAGTTTGGAAAGACACAGGGGGGGAGCATTTGGTTCTATTGATGTCGGTAAAACAACTACTTGTCGAATAGGTTTTGAGTTCAATGTTGGTAAAGAGCATGCCCTTGTACCAGAATCATGTCAAGAATTGTATTATAAATTCTGTTGCGATCTATTGATTTAGATCTACAAAATTACTGGAGTTTACCTTTCTTACTGTCCATGCCGAGCTTGGTTGAAATTTGTCTGAACTTGAGCTTTGCCAACCTTACATTTACAAAGCTCGAGTCTAAACTCATCTCGAACTTAATAAAAATAAAATAAAATGCTGGTTCTGTTGACCAAGTAGTAAAAAATGCAGGTAAGTAGGTCGGCATTTGATTGCTTATAAATAATGAGTGTGTGATATTTACAGGCAAAATGTCAGAAATATGAATCTGAAACATAAGTGGGAACCGTGATATGATCATCAAACACATGCAATTAATAAAAATGTCAATAATGGTTTCAGAGAAAACCCGATTCGGGTTTCTACAAATGCCATCAAATCATTGTCTATAACAAGAAAATTTCCTTTTAGTTTTGCGACAAATACCCCCCCCCCACCAATCCCCCACCTTCATGGGGAAAGTTATCCCGACCATTTAAATGGCAAAGATGTCTCTCTATACAATAATAAATACTTAGTGTATTTATTGAATAAAATTGGAGGCGGCAACCCCATGCACGATTGATTATGATGATGCCCTTCATCATCTTCTAAGGATCATGATTTGGAAGTGCCAATTTTCAAATCCAGACCAATGTCCATTCCATTGTAGGCTATGGGAGCATACATCCACAGATCATCAGAGCTCAAGAGCTGTGGACAATAGAAGTGCAAAAGGCCAGAATTAGGAGCCATTTCAAAATGCAACTAAAGATTCAAAAGTCATATATAATGCATTAGATCACAAGTTCACTGGCTAGTATGCTAGTTTAGTCTTTGATCAAGTTATAATGAATAAGAAAAATAGGTATTTACTTGTTAACGAGTGAAACAAAAGAAACTGTGTCGTGACGCGATTGCCAGTGTCTATACAAGATTGAGCTGCAATTGGCAGTGTAGCTGATGGTCTTTTATAAAGTAAGAGCAATTACTTGAAAGGGGGATTATCAGTACCTTGATTTGGAGTTGCAAAAATTTCACATACTGAACAGCCTCTTCAAGCATGGTGCTAATGTCAACCTGTCAGCGCAGAAAATAAGTACGTGTTGATGAGATTCTCCTCAAGTCCGATGGTAAATGATCCTTTTTTCTTCCATTCATGTCATGCAGTTCTAGTTAAAGTGTTTACCTTTGTTCCATTAGGGACAAGGTTCTGCAAGATTCTCAATCTCTCGTTAATTCTTTCTCTTCTTTTCTGTAAGGAAGAGAAAATCAATCAGTAAAATGAATTCAACTTGTGGCTTCAATTTTCTGTTCAAGAAAGATAGTTACCCACCCTAGCATAGAGGCTCTGGGGATCGATTGCTGAGCCCCGGCTGGCCCTCATTTTGCCATTTAAGTTGAGTGCTGTTGTAGCAGCTTTTGAGTTAGACATTGAAGCTGCTCCTCCATCGAACTCATGAGAAGCGTTGGAGTCATCCTCTGAAAGGCAACTGCTTGAATGCTGCTGGTGAAGTACTGGATTTTTGTTACTTTCATCATTGTTGTCAGTCGAGTTAAGCTTCCGATTCTTTTTTGGCCTTACAATTCTCTTGTTCTTGACCTATATTAAGAAAATCAAATAAGAATCACCAAGAGATCTATTTCAAACACATCACATACTTGCACTAGATAAGAAATGCAGATTGAAAATGCTCAAACGGTGCTCACATCAAGAGGTATCCGAGGTCTTTTCTTTGATGTCTCGGATAGGCTGTCTTCTTTATCTTCAAGAGATGTTTCTGGAACTGGCATTTCATGCTTCCTGCCGAGCTGCAAAAGTTTTCCTTCAGGAACAGCTTCAGGCAGGTCTCTAGCAGACTCCATACTGTCGTTGCTAACGTCTTGGTTCAGAAATTCATCCCCAGCTTCCATTGGACTAATGTTAGCATACATCTGATCAGAAAAGCTAGTGTTCTTGCCATCCGCAGCATAGTAACTTATGGAGATCGAGCTATCGTTTCGCATCAAAATCGAATGAGGATATTCACCGGGATAGTAGTTGTGAGTCGATGAAATGGGAAAAAATGCACTGCCACCGCTGTAACTGCCCCCTTGTGAAAATGAATACATGTTAGCACCGGTGTCATCTGAAGAATACATAGGACCTTCGGATTCTTGACAAGGCCAGAAAACAGAGGAGAGCCCAAAGTTAGAACTGCTCAGCACTTCAATGGGAGGTGAACAGTTTCCAAGCAACTGTGCCATGAAATCAGTCTCTTCAGTGGAGTACATTCCGTTGAAGGAGCTCCATTCTCCATCTGACATTGCTCCAACAGACTCCATATGTTTCTCTGCACCAAAATTTGATCTTTACTTTTAAAGAGAGAAGCCCGATTTGCTCGATGCTCGGGAATCGTGGAGAAGAGATGACCTATTTATATGAATCGCCCAGAAACAATGTACAAAACGATATTGACTTTAACTCCAAAACCATATTATAATCCATAGAAAAATGAATTAACCATTTAAGAATTGGCCCTGATTCTTACAACTTAATAAAATTATAGCCTGCAGAATGGCCAAGTACAACTCAGATAGGAATCAAATTCAAAATAATGCAGCTTGAAACCTAAAAATGGCTCATTCCTGATAAAAATTTAGAACGGGAATGATTAAAATCGATCATCCAATCATTGAAAAAGTGACTAACTGTTTGATCAGTACTTCCGAGTTCCTTTATTTGCCAAAGTTAATGGAGATTTGGGATGAGAATCACATCTGGCATTCTATAGAGAACGTGGGGGTCTTTTTCATTCTACAAATGATACTAATAATTTAATGAATGAATGAATGAATCTGACATCACTTGGAAGAGAGATCGTGGAGATGAGTCTTACATTCTGTACATAAACTATCTGCAACTAGACACAATATCTTCTCATCTGTTCCTGTCTCCTCCACTGTTCTGTATACCTAACAACTGTCTGTTCCAGCATTACTTGGAACAGCTACATATTTAGCTTCCTTTTTTTTTTTTAATCGTATCTTTAAGTCGAGTAAGACAATCATGTATATCGTGTTGAATCTGGCTATATTGATGGATGATATTCCAAAAATCGAACGAAGAATAACACAGCAAGACGAGAGAGAGATTTCAGGGTTTTTACTCGTAATGGTCCTTTTGGGGCTTGCAGGAATCCACTGTAAAAGTGCTCAATTGGTTTAGGTGCATATCACAAATGCGTCCTCATATAACATGAGAATTCTGCATGCAATTCACCTAGGACGCTTTGAGAACTTCTTTAGGCAGTTGGGCCAGTTGATTGGGTTATTCTGAAGAAAAAAAAAACGAGATTTCAACACACATTTTCTATATTTTCTCTGTTTTTACCATAGCGAAAATGAAAGATTGATTGCGATCATTTTCCGAGCAGGGTTTTTGCATATTCGATGGTTAAGAGAGAGAGAGAGAAATCATGCCAACACAAGATGGCATTTTTGATTGAGTGAAGTTAAATAATGAGACCGGACTAAGTACGTCACAAAGCTCATTTATATTTTAGAGTCTATATCATAGATATTCTGGAATTAAATTTTCTTGAATCAGATCTGACTCTGTATATTCTTAAACAAGGAAGGAGGGACATATCTCTTGATCCTGAATCCTGATCCCATCCAAAAATCTTCCTAACCTATGGAATACAGACACTGTACGCTGATAATACTATAGATTTAACAGGAAAAACTAACATGCATTCATTGTACTCGACCTTCAAAGTCTCGTCAACCACCACGAAAGAGTAGAACAAAATTTTTCTCTGGGCTGTAGATTCAATGTCATGAAGCTCACAAGCAGGAGAGGTTTGCATGCAGTGAACCCAGAAAATAACCTCAAAAACGAAACGAAAAGACACATAGAATGGAGTTTGAGTTCTTGAGTTTGCCGAGGAGTTGCATTAGAATGATACAAAAGCACTGAAATCAAAAGAAAGAAATCTGAAAACGTAAATAATCATCCGTGAAAGCTAGCTTTGGTTGTCAGCCAGCCACGAATGACAAGTATAATTCGACACCAATTTCAATTTTCTCTGTATCACTCACACAGAAAACCGCGTCTCCATCTCTAACCTCTGCCGGAGACGGTGCTATATATGTACTCTTTTTACAGCCCTAGCCTTTCGTACTATCTACTGGTCTAATAGGATTTCAACTTTCAAAGGGGCAAGGATCCGTGGTAAGGGTTACAAACCTTTGTACAATGGGTTTACAAAAAGCGAGGAAAATAAATTAGTTTGGGTGGAGAAAAATATTGCGAAATTTAATTTTTGCACTCCAACTATTTGTAAGTAGATGATAAGTTTAATAAATTAATTTTTTTTTTTTTGAAAATTAAGAATAAGGTAGATTGAATTTTTTTTTTTCAAATGAGTGGAGAAGCTTTTTTTCACTTGATTGCTATCCAAGTATACTGTAAACGTCCCAAAAGGGATAGTCGAGTTGGTCAAGTAATGAGTGCACCTATTAGAAGATCACGAGTTCGAATTTCATAAAATATCTATTGGCTTCGTCAAGACTTGCCTAAATTGGTTTCTATCCTTATGCGTCTTTGTCATATATCTAAAAGAATAGCGATCGTGAATTTATTCTCGACTGATCTACAAAACTATCTAAACGAATAGCGACTGTGAGTTTTTTTTCGACCTACAAAAGTATATACTCTAAAGAAATTGAGTCACTATTGCTGTAGAATCAAAGGGAATATTGCTATCCAAAATCTTTTTATTGTTTTAAATGAAATTTTCTACTACAACAAAATGGAGTGGTCAAATAAATATTGGTTACAGAAAATGACCAAAAGAAAAAGAAAAAAAAAAAAGCATGCATGAGCTAAGAAAATGTGGAAAACTTACAGGGTGTGGACTATGGGATGGCCTCAGATTCCGGCGAAATTCACGCTTCAACACGCGTCGAATGGCAAATTAAGGAGGCCAAGTCTTTTAGTAGTAGTTATTTTCATTTTTGGGTTTTTATTTTATTTTATTTTTTAAAATTTTCTTAGCCCATAAACCTTTTACAAAATTAGTCCTTAAAATATTTTTGTTAATCTTTTTAGTCCTTATTTTTTTTTTTTCAAATTATTAAATTGATTTTGATCACTAACTCCTTGGAAAAATGCCAAATTCCAACTATCCTTTACATTTCATCACTAAATTTTACAATGATAATTTCCTCTTGGAAAATCATATGATCCATCTCTTTTAAACTTCTTCTTTATATGATTAAAGGCAAATTTTACCTAATTTTTTCTCAATTCTTAGATGCCACACTCATGTAATTTTTAAAAACCTCCTGAAAATCTATAATCAATTTCAATTTCAGATCCTATTCTTCTTCAATTAGGGATTTAGAGATTAACAATTAGTGAGCCAATTTGGCAAAGTTTTTGAAGTAATAAAAGTTAATTACATTAATTTAAGGACTAAAAGAATTATTAACATAGTACTTTTGAGGACTAATTTGGTAGCTTGAAAAGAGTTTATGGACTAAAAATATTTTCAAAAAATCAATTATATATATATATGAACTGAAAATCATAAATAGTTTAAGAACTAAATATGTAAATTTTCCAATAGAAGAAGGGAAGTTTTAATCGAATTTGGAGCTATACATGAAGTGCACACCAAAATTGCACGGTCATTTGATAGTGAGATTATTTTTTAAAAAAATTAGTCGGTCTAAAATAAATTGTTCGTATTTATTAAAATTTTAGTAAAATAATATTATATTACTGATATGTACTTCCTCTATCCCAAAAATCATGTTAATGTAACACATAACATATATATTAAAAAATTATTAAAACTTATATAATTATAATAAAAAATAACTATTGTACCCCTAAATAAAAATAAACAATCATTAATTATTTTCTTCTATACATTCATTAATGATTTATTAAGAATGTACATATTCTTGATTAAATGGGGAGAGGGCATAAAATAAGAATATAAGTAATAAATTTATTCTTAATTTGTGAGATTGACATGTAATTTGGTATAATAAAAATATAAATTTTTTACATGATTTTTAAGATAGAAAGAGTATAATATTACGACAATTATACATATATTTATGATATATGTATATATATATAATGTAATTTTTATACAAAAATTACTCGAGACTATAACCATTTTAGTTTAGTAATATATATATATATATATATATATATATATATATATATATGTATGTATGCGTTGGTTCTTGGTGTGAGAGCCGGCCATTGCACGTTCTAAATTAAAATTTGAAGGTCCCATAACAATAACACATGCATAATTCATGTAAAAATATTAACGTCATGGCCTGAAGGATTTTGGTAGGGAGTTAAAAACCTCTGAAAATCCGATTACGTTGGTTGCCCGGTGGCCGGTGGGCAGGGAGAATATTCATTTCCATGGGCTGCCCTGCACGTTTTGCAGTGTCTTCTGCCATCTCTATTCTTTCTTTACTTTCTAGGGTTTCCAACATCGATCACTGCTATATTCTAAAGCACTAAAACCTAAAGAATCGCTCCAACTTCTCGGCCTCAACAGAGAGACCAAAGTTTTCTCTAAAGTCATATATATGATTGATCATGATCTTGCGGATAACATTTTTCTTAACATTTCTTAATTGATTGATTTAGGTTCCACCAATAATCAGTTACCATCTCTGGTTCTCATTGGTATTATACATATTTATCCCATAATTAAGTCAACTCGTCTTGAATTTTCGAGATATATATATATATATATATATATATATATATATATATATATTTATATTTATATGCTTTTGCATACTAATTTTTTTCATTATTTCTCATTTTAATCCGCTTTCCAGAGGTAAGAAGCTTTGCATGCTACCCAGTTTTGCATATATCCTTGATCGACTTGTAATATCCGCGTTTCTTTCAAGTATTATATATTATTTGACTATTTTTACAAATATAATACTATTGTTTTTTCGATTCAAATTTGAACGTCTTATTTTAATTTAATACAAGAATTGAGAATATCATTATCAATTAGAAAGGTCAGTGATATTCTCAATCTCTTAAATAATTAACAGAGAAAGATTATGTTTTTCTCTAAATTGAATATTCATTTCCCCATATCTCAAATTGAAATGTGCATTTCAGTTAAAGATAAAGAGAACACCCATCCTATTTCAAAATATATGTCACTATTATACAAATTACATATATTAAGAAAACTCTAACATCGATGAAGTTTTAGAGAAAAGGCTTAATTATCCTTATTAGAAATTGTAAAATTATATCAATTAATATTATCATTTAGTAAAGTAATTATAAGAGTACAATTAGAAAAAAAAAAAAGAAATACATCACTTATTTCACAAAATAACAAATAATTTGAAACAGAGAAAGTCTTTAAAAGTAACGGATATTTTAAAATAGAGGGAACACTATATTTTAAAGGACAAAATAGGCCAATCACCATTGAACTAACATAAATTTTGATTCCACATTCGAATTTTAAAATGTGTGATTTTAAGTTTTAAATTTTTAAAATACCTAAAAAATAGTCTTTCTGTCAATTGAAACTACTAAACACTCACGAAAATTCATCACATGACCTGTTTTATAAGTATTTTCCTCCACTCAAAACCCTCATAATATAACGTCAAGTTTTCCTCTAATTCTTATAAAGTAACTTCTGTATTTGTAGAAAAAAAATTGTTGTAATTGCACATTTTCCACTTCTCCTTTCAAATCTTTTTTGGGTAATTGACTCATGTTTCTTTCGGATCTATTATTTCTTTTTGTAAAGATACTAAGAAAATTACTATTTATTGATAATTGAATTTAAATTTCTTTGCTATCCATCGAGAACTAAATTTTGTTTCTTTCTTTTTTTTCCCATCTTTATGTTTGTGTTTTGTTTATTAAAATGTGAAATCTATAATTTTTGTTATATGAATTGATTCGAAGATATGTAAAAGAATAATACCAAAATTATTGAGCCATATAAGAGTCATGTAGTCCGAATTTAAAATTGCTATTGATAATATAAAGAAATTTGAAGAGAAAGGGAATAAAATGAAATAAATTTGTGTATGCATAGTTGTTAAGAACCGAAAACATGGAATACGGAGCTACAGAGAAAGGAGATATATATTCCGGTCGTTCCGATCCATCAAGAGGAAGATGAGGACGGATTTAGATCTCGCAGAGACAAAGAAGAACAATTATATATTCAGCAAAGCGTCTTATGTTTACTTGACAAGGCTTCTAAACCCTTTGCTAAATAGGAGTTGTGCTCTATGTAACGAATTTGTTTCCATCTCTGAAGTCTAATAACCCGTAGTATAAATTATGGTGATTTTTGGAAGAAAGGGGACAGGGGGTTACTCATGTTGCTAGTGATCTTATAGTTCATGATTTTAGGGGGAAAAAATCCTTCGGCTACTCTTTATTATAACAAGGAAGGAATTGCAGAGAAATGGGAGAGGGGGAGAAAATGATCTTTTGTATGTAGAAAATCTTTTGTATTCGAAATTTATTTTCGTAAAACCTAAATGGTATATCATTAACGATATCTGAAAACCCTTCTCTGGATTTGATGAAATATACCAACCGAAATTCTAGTTCTAGTAGAGAAACAAAAGATTCTACGAGAGAAACCCTAGCAGAGCCTCAGTTATTGCCCATGCAGTCCGAACGTTCTGCATATATATATATATATATATATATATATATATATATATATATATATATATATATATATTCCAGCATCTGTTCTGTTCATATATTCTAAGCTCAGACAGCTGCAGGTGACATCAGGTTAATCATCACTTATTTAAATAAGTGTTTTGCAAATTTTTATATTCTGTGAAGTAGGAGGGACGAGATAAATAAGATTAAAATTGCTGAAACGGCTCGCCGCAATTGACCTGAAATTAAAGCACCAGACGGAGGCATGCAGTAATGTAGAATGCCAAATACTCTATAAGAGAGAGAAGGAGAGAACCAAAGAACGTGCAGGGTCTCTTTTTTGTAGTAAAATATTGGGTCTTTGGTCTTTGCCTCTAAAAATTGCTTTGCATGTGGTTTTGAGTATCTCAAAACAAACCCTAGCTATGTGCAGGATAAGAAAAGAAGTGCTTTTTCATTGCAAGAGAAAATTTGGTGCTGATTGGAGAGGGATGTGATAAAGCTGAAGACATGGTTGATTAATGACACATTATATATCCTCTTCGTTCGTATGATGAGTAGAAGTCCTAAGCCTCTACTCATTGGGTATGTACAGGTTAAAATTTGTTTCGTAATTTTAATCGGTAAAGAATTAAGAGTATATAAATTAATTTATAACTATCACCTATTAGGTATGTATGGATTGAAATCCATCTCGTGACCTTAAATGATAAAGAATAACATGTATAGTTTAAGTAAACGTTGACTAAATGGTTCAATCAAAAAAGTTAATAGATAGATTTCTATGAAGAATTTGAATTCGTAATTTTTCGATCGCATTCACTCCCTGACAACTCAATTATCCTTTTCAGAACATCATCTTCTTCGTTTTCTCTCAATGATGATGGTTGCTAACGCCAACACACTGATTAGTCTAGGGTTATCTTTATCTAAATTCTTATTCGATCCACAATGAAGAGTGTAGTTTGATTCATATATATATATTATGATCTTCTTATTTGAATAATAAAATCATCAATATTTCACAATAAAATTCGTTTACATTGAATCTATTAATTCTTCATCAAGACAAGATGTATTTTTTTTTTTTTTTCAAATTCTAGTCCAACTGGAAAGTCTCTTCCTCCCCCCGCCTCCTTTTTTTGGGGAAAACCTAATAATTTTCACTCATTATTGCTATACTGAGCAAATGATGGAGATCAATTAAGCATTTTTTAGAGCTGGTGACCAAGCATGATATACCCTCTCGGAAGACAAGGGGCCAAAGCCAGAGAGCCTCAACTTGGGATCTTCATTTAATTACTGAAAATATCAAATAAATATATATAGCCATTGCAATATGAATTGATAGGTCTTTGCCTCGTAGCATGAAACATGGTGAAGCTACTATATATGATAAAACTCCACTGTTCGATGATTTTTCAATAAGCAGAAGGATCAAGATAGATCAAGGACTCAAACTTTAAACACTGCACCAAATCAAAGATTCATATCGTTTTCTTTATTGGCACAAGGCTTAAGAAAATACTAGATGGCTTGTACATTACGTGGTCTAAGATTGACGTTACTGGAAAAATGTACTTTTTTTTTTTTTTTTGGTGGGGGGGGGTTGGAGTGGGCGTGGCGGAAGGTGTCTAATTAAGCTTCCCTATGTCCTTGAAATGAAACCATTAGGAAGAAAGAAATAAATGTATGTTTCATACTTGAAATGCAGTTTATTTCGTGTTCTTCCCAAAATAATAGTTCAAACAAGAGAAAAGAAATTTAGATATATACAAATATGCTAGAATTCCATGCATTTTTAGGATAAAATGTTGTAATAAATAATAGAAAACTAGCTAGGATCAAATACAAGTTTTTGATCGAAGGCATAATTAAATTTGATCAATGGCATTTTATGGGTGTACTTAGATAGCAATTGCTTTGATATTAGTTTGTTTAAATATAATAAAAATTATAAAATATGTGGAGTCAAAATAAAGAAAAATTTTACATGCACCGTAGATACGTGAACTACATGCACTATCATACAATTTTTATTGTATGAATTATAATTCTTCAATACATGTGATCCACGTGATCCATATTATAATTGTTACAAAATGAAATCAAAGTACAAATAAAGAGCGTAAATATGATATATTATAAATATATAATATTTTTATAAAATAAAATTTATTTAAATTAAAATTAAATTAAACTTTTAGATCGAGAAGAATCTCAATCCAATTACATATCTTGCCTACAGGGAAAGTCAAGAAGGGAGTACCATCCTCCCATGATCAGTTGTTAATTTCCACCAACTTTGATTTTCATTTATTCTGTAAATATTTCCAAATGTCATTTCCTTTCAATACTGTACAGAAACTTGAATTAAAAATTTCTAAATAATTAACTCGAAAGGGCTGCCACGCCACTAATAGGCCCATATTGGCAGACAAAGTCCATGACCAAACCCACTCTAATATGCTCTCATCTCCAAGATACTGGTCACATGTCGCAACACTCAGTGGCTAACCACATAATCACTGCTACCACAAAAAATAAAAAAAATAAAAAAATAAAAACAAACAAACAAAATCCCTTGAGTTGGCTTGATTGATTAGTGTGAGTAATTCCTACAACACTGACTAGAATTTAAATTTCTTCTGAAATATGAACTAATCGTACAGAACTTGTTTAATGCATTTTATATCTTTTGTGTAGTTTGCACATTATTGTATGAGGGTGAAGTTTACTTAGAACGTAACTGTAGATAATAACTGCGAGTTTTTTTGTAAAAAAAAAAAAAATCTACTTATATGCAGCATATGGGCCTGCATGGGCATATTTTCAACTATTAAAGCGTTAGGTAAACCCCTAAATACCCGCGGCCACACGCTTAATTAGCTGAATTATACTAAATTATGTTTTAAATATGTTGAATTAGTGGAAACTTCACTAATTATGAATTGTTTATTAAGGAATTAGCGGAAGCTCCATTAATTATGAATTTTTATAAATACCCACTATTTAATGGAAATACCACTAATTAAGATTAATAGAAGATAATGTATTCCACTAATTAAGAGTTCTATAAATAGAGCTATTCTCTAAGCTTTAAATATACCATCATTTTGTGAAAGAATTGTGAGAAAATTGTGAGAAAAAGAAAGAGAGAAGTTTGAACAAATTCTTGTGCAAAAAATAGTTAGAGTTTTCTTAGTGTGTAGTGTGTAGATTTTATTCTTACACTAACCAAATTTTATAACACGTTATCAGCACGAATTTCTGCCGTTACAAAAGTCAGAAGACTAAAGCACGAGTCTCTATAGTTACATAAGTCAGAAGATATGTACGCATTTATTAATCCCTATGGCTAACCTTACTAAACTCGAATTTGTAGCCCTTGATATTTCTGGAAAAAATTATATGTCATGAGTTCTCGATTTAGAAATACATCTAAATGTTGAAGGCCTTAGTGAAACTATTCAAGAAAATAATAGTGCATCTGCACAACAAAAAGGCCAAAACTTTGATTTTTATCTGTCGTCATATTGACAAAAATTTAAAAATAGAATATCTTATTGAAAAAGATCCATATGTCTTGTGGGTAAATTTAAAAGAAAGATTTGACCACCTGAAGATGATCGTACTACCTACTGCACAGTATGAATGGTTACACTTGAGGTTACAAGATTTTAAAACCGTGAATGAATATAGCTCTGCGATGTATAAAATTACTTCTCAGTTAAAATTATACGGAGAAAAAGTTACTGATGAAGATATGTTGGAGAAAATATTCTCCACCTTTCATGCCTCAAATATTGTCCTGCAATAACAATATCGCGAAAAAGGGTATACAAATTTTACAGATTAATTACTGCCCTCCTCATTGCAAAGAAAAATAATGAGTTATTATTGAGAAATCATGAAGCCAAACCAACTGGCTCAACAGCACTCCCATAAGTGAATGTTGTTGACTCCAGCAGAAGCCATCGTTATAATCGTAGTCGTGGTCGTGGCCGTGGCTATGGCCGTAGACATGCTCGATATTTCCCTTATCACAATCATAATCAAGCCGTGAGAAATACTAACCACCTGAAGTGGAACAGAAAAGATCATAAGGGAAAAGAAAAAGAAAGAGAAATGGAAGAAAATTCTGAGGATACATGTTATAGATGTAGCATAAAAGGTCATTGGTCACGTAACTGTCGTACGACCAAACATTTAGTGGAGTTATATCAAGCTTCACTGAAAAAGAACAATAAAAATGTTGAAGCAAATTTTTCTCAACATCCAGTGAATAATGCTGATGATGATGATATTGATCCTGAAGATCTTAATATCAATATTACCTATATGGATGTATCAGATTTTTTTGAACACCCAAACGGTAGGATAGACCATTTAATAGGTGATGGCAATGTCCAGAAGAACTAATGCCTCACCCTAATATTTTTGAATTTTCATTATATTCTAATAATATTTACGTTTGCATATATATTTTTGTTCAGATGGCTGTAGTTAATGATGATATATGTATTATTGATAGTGGAACTACACACACCATACTCAAAAATGATAAATATTTTTCTTATCTCAAAATGAGATAAATAAATATTTATACGATAAACAGTAATACAAATGTGATTGAAGGCTCCAGAAGAGTTAGTATATTGTTGTATGAAGAAACAACAATTACTATTGATAAGGCGTTATTTTCTTCAAAATCCAGAAGAAATTTATTGAGTTTTAAATATATCCGCAGAAATAGGTATCATATTGAAACAAATGAGGAAAATGGTATTAAGCATATTTATATTACTCAAATTAATCTGGGTAAGAAATCTGTATTAGAAAAACTGTCGTTTTTTTCTACTAGCCTATATTTTGCAAAAATACGTACAATTGAAATTCATCATCTCGTAAATCAGAAGTTTATTGATCCTACTACTTTTAGCATTTGGCATGATCGGTTGGGTCATCCGAGATCTACCATGATGAGAAGAATAATTGAGAATACACATGGTCATCCATTAAAAGATAAAAAGATATTGATATCAGAAAAATTCTCATGTATTGTATGTTCCCTAGGAAAATTAATTGTTAGACCATCACCAGTAAAAGTAGGAGCTGAAAATCCTACATTTCTTGAACGAATTCACGGAGACATTTATGGACCTATTGATCCACCATGTGGACCGTTCAAATATTTTATGGTCTTAATTGATGCATCATCCCGATGGTCACATGTGTGTTATCTACTCGCAACCTGGCGTTTGCGAGATTACTTGCTCAAATAATTAAATTACGAGCACAATTTCCTGACCATCACATCAAAAATATCCGTTTGGATAATGTTGATGAATTTTCATCACATACTTTTGATACATATTGCATGTCAATTGGGATTAATGTTGAACATCCTGTAGCTTATATTCATACACAAAATGGTCTTGCTGAATCTTTTATTAAAAGATTACAATTAATTACTAGATCATTATTAATGAAAATAAATCTCCCAACATCTGCCTAGGTACATGTTATTTTACATGTTACAGCACTTGTACGTATAAGGCCAACTAGTTATCATAAATTCTCTCATTTGCAATTGGATTTTGGTTCAAAACCAAATATTACTCATTTAAGAATTTTTGGATGTGCTGTATATGTTCCAATTGCACCAAACCAATGTACAAATATGGGTCCTCAAAGAAAAAAGGGGATATACGTTGGATATGATTCTCCCTCTATTATCTGGTATGTTGAACCCCTGACAGGAGATGTATTTATAGCAAGATTTGCTGATTGTCATTTTGATGAATCATTATTCCCTAAATTAGGGAGAGAACATAAACAGTATAAGAAAGATCTTACTTGGACAACATCATTAAATTATCTTGATCCGCGTACAAGCGCATGTGAACTTGAAGTTCAAAAGATAATTCATTTGCAAAGTATTGCAAATCAAATATCAAACGCTTTTGTTAACTCTAGAAGAGTTACAAAATCGCATATTCCAGCTATAAATGCTCCTATTCGAATGGAAGTTCCAACAGAACACAATATGATACCTATAACTGCTGAGTCAAAAGCACGCCAGAAGCGTGGCCGACTTCTTGGTTCTAAAGATAAAAATCCTCGAAAGAAAAGAGGACTAAATGATTCAGAAGATCATGTTGAAGAAAAGAATGACAAAGACCAAGGGAAAACTAATGACAAAGAATTAGAAGTTGATGAAAGTAACACTGAAATTTCTATCAATTATACCACTTCCGGTAGAAGCTAGAATCGGATAGAAACAATTATTGATAATATGTTTGCATACAATATATCTCTTGATGTTATACAGGATAGTGATGATCCTGAACCAATATCAGTTAATGAATGTTGGTATAGAAAAGATTGGCTACAATGGAAAGATGCGATTCAATCGGAATTAAATACACTGACAAAACGTGAAGTCTTCGGACCTGCAATTCGAATACCGGAAGGTGTAAAATCTATTGGCTACAAATGGATATTTGTGCCAAAGCGCAATGAAAATAATGAAATCGTACAATATAAAGCACGGTTAGTAGCCCAAAGTTTTTCACAAAGACCAGGTATTGATTATAATGAAACTTATTCTCCTGTTGTTGATGCTATTACACTCCGATATCTTATCAATTTGGCAGTACATGAAAAAATAGATATGCGCCTATTAGATGTTGTCACTGCTTACTTGTATAGAAATTTAAAAAATGATGTTTACATGAAAATCCCCGAAGGATTTAGCATGTCTGAAGCATATAAACATTATCCTCGTGAAAATTACTCCATCAAGTTGCAGAAATCATTATATGGCCTGAAGCAATCTAGGCGCATGTGGTTCAATCGTTTTAGTGAATATTTATTGAAAGTGGGATTTAAAAATGATTAGGTATGTCCATGTGTTTTTATTAAAGAATCTGGTTCTAATTTTGTAATATTAGCTATATATGTTGATGATATTAATCTTATTGGAACTCTTGAAAAACTTCAAGAAACAATTGATTATTTAAGAAGAGAATTCGAAATCAAGGATTTTGAAAAAACTAAATTTTGTCTTGGTTTACAAATTGAACATTTGGAAAGTAGAACATTTATTCATCAATCAACATATACAGCAAAAGTTTTAAAAAGATTTTACATGGACAAAGCACATCCATTGAGTAGTTCAATGATCGTCCGGTCATTAGAAGTGAATAAAGATCATTTCCGACCTCAAGAAGATGATGAAGAACTCCTTGGTCCTGAAGTACCATATCTCAGTGCAATTGGCATATTGATGTATCTTGCTAATAATACACGACCTGATATTGCCTTTGCTGTCAATTTATTAGCAAGATTTAGTTCTTTACCAACACGATGACATTGGAATGGAATTAAACAAGTCCTTCGATATCTCCAAGGTACAATTGATCTCGGATTATTTTATTCAAATAAAACCAGTCCAACATTGATAAGTTATGCAGATGTTGGTTATTTATCTGATCCACATAAAGCACGTTCTCAAACGGGTTGTCTATTTACATGTGAAAATACTGTTATATCATGGCGTTCTACAAAATAATCTATAGCAGCTACTTATTCAAATCATGCTAAAATTATAGCCATTCATAAAGCAAGTAGATGATGTGTATGGTTATGATCAATGATTCATTATATTCGAGAACGTTGTGGATTATCATCTATCAGAGATATTTCAACTCCTCTTTATGAAGACAATGCAGACATAGCTCAATTACGAGGAGGATATATTAAAGGAGATCGGACAAAATATATTTTATCAAAATTCTTCTTTACTCATAAACTTCAGAAGAAATGTGAAATTGATGTATTACAAATTTGGTCATGTGATAACCTTACAGATATTTTCACGAAAACTTTACCAACTACAACATTTGAGAAGTTGAGATATAAAATTGGTATGCGTCGATTCAAATATTTAAAGGAATCATCTCATTAGGGGAGTAATAAACAGACATATAGAATAATGTATTCTTTTTACTTCACTAAATTTTTTTTTTCCCACTAGGTTTTTTTTTAATAAGGTTTTAACAAGGCATATTCTTTATATAATGGATGGACATCCAAGGGGGAGTGTTGTAAATATGTTGAATTAGTGGAAACTCCACTAATTATGAATTTATGTGAATTATTAGGAAATTAGTGGAAGCTCCACTAATTATAGATTTCTATGGATATCCACCATTTAGTGGAGACACCACTAATTAAGATTAGTAGAAGATGATGTATTTCACTAATTAAGAACTCTATAAATAGAGCTATTCTCTAAGCTTAAAATATACCATCATTTTGTGAAAGAATTGTAAGAAAAAGAAAGAGAGAAGTTTGAAGAAATTCTTATGCAAAAAATAGTTAGAGTTTTCTTAGTGTGTAGTGTATAGATTTTATTCTAACACTACTCAAATTTTATAACAAATTATTAATATTTATGATATTCCTTAACAAATACACGTATGAATATTTCAGTCAATTTATAAAATTATCATTGTTATTTTGGAAGGAAATTATAAAAGTATTAACTCCTTTGATCATGATTAGCACTACGTCAAATGCTGTAAGTTTTTTTTTTTTCCTTAATAAACTAAATTATAAGAAGAGTCCGGTTTTTTTAAAAAAAAATATTTTAGTGGAAAAAACAAGCAGCCAATCATAGGATTAAGAAAACAGGAAGTGGCTTCCCCGTGTGACCATAAAGAAATAGAGTCCATAATCATAAATCATAATTGTGGAAAATATTCTTATTGGCCAATAATTGACCCCTCAGACCTCTCAGCTCACCAAGACACCAACTACTGAGGAAATAGTCTCCATTCTTAACTTCTCATAGTATATCAATTATATTATTCCATTTATGTATATGTGCAAAATTTAAAAAATTAATAATAATAATAATAATAATAATAATAATAATAATAATAATAATAATAATAATAATAATAATAATAATAATAATAATAATAAAGACTAATAGAATATATGTTTTAGATTCAATATGAAATTGTGTGAATGACTGGTAAATGGTAATGTTTGTTTTGGTAGGAGTTAAGATAATTTATTGTTTTTTAACAATAATTTTGACTCAAAGTGATGTTACAATAAGGAGAAAGACTCTTGTGATCATACCTCAAGGAAGAAGTTATATTAGTGGCTCGTCTCCTCTATTAAAATCATCAAAAAAGAATAGAAAAACAAAAAATGATCAAGTTTGCTTTGGGGTCTTGGAAAGGTCATCCCCAAAAGTTGAAGAAGAAGGCTCTAAATGCCTCTACATTTTGTGAGAAGTTCCTGAATAAATGTAGTGGAGAAATGGTCGAATAATGAGTCATGATAGAGAAGCCAAAACATCAGCAAATTTGACCCCTTTATTATTAGCACTGACTTTCTAGAAATTTGACCATGCACTCGTCGCCGCATCAGCAAATGAATAGGCTGAATTATGATAATGGTACTGTCCGAGAACGCAATTATGAGATTGATTGTACCACGGAGCTGGTACAATTATAGACATATTAACATCTACAATCAACTATTTAATTGTGGTTTTGTTGAATTAAAATAAATAAGTAATTAAACCATCACATTTCTCATCCTTATCCAATAAGTATCACAATAATTGTCCGAAATCATGCAATGGAATGGAGTGCGGTACACTGAGATATTGGTGTTGATGGCTTTTAATTTGAGGCTCTAAATGTGATTGCCGGTGTTGTGTTCCTTTGGGATTGCTTTCACATCGTTCCCCTTTAGACTTGGAAGTAAATTGGTGTATTTGCAAAAGTTCCTACTTTTGAAACCACGACAAAGAACACTTGTACCGTTGGAGTAACAGCTTCTAACGTGAATAGTTCGTGTAATAGCGGAAGTGGGTACCTAGTCTCAAAAGAAAAGGCAGGGTCGGTGGGGGATCGTTGTCATCTTAGCAGAGAAACGCCCGAGAGAAGAGCAGGCAGCCATTTGCGAAGCATAGATTTGCACAATCTGCCCTTTGATACTGTTCTGGTGATTCTGTTTCTATAAATCTATCTAGATACGATGCGGACACCCTTAACTTCTTTGACTACTAAAACTACATTCCAAACACGGTGGCATGCCGAGGAACGAACAGCCATCTCTGTTTAGAGGACCTCCTATGGGCATTACAAATCCTGAATATGAAATAAATATATACATGTATTGCCATTCTAAACCCCTTGCTTCAAATAGATTATTAGGTTTGTGGTTAGTTCTTGAAATCAAGCCACCCAAGTGCCAAAGAGGGTTTGATACATTCACTGCAGTAACCCCGACGTTACATTTATAAAAGTAATAACCAGCCCATGTGATATATAGCAAAAGTCTTACACTACTGCGCCTGACCTGAATATGCACATAATATTGAAATTACTAAAGCTAGAGATGATACAACAAGATAGATGGATAGCAGGTTTCTCAAAAGCACGATTGATGGTCTGATACAATGAACATTCATCAAGATACGAGATTAATATCAAATCCCATTCTCCATCCTCCACCAACAACAACCCCCTCGCCCCCCCCCCCCCCCACAAAAAAAAAAAAAAAGGGCAACACCCACCACCATCAAAGTGATCATCAGTAATCTAGGCAGTTTTTCCAGAATATCAAAGAAAGGTGAATTGGGCTAGAAAAATGTAAGATGAATAAAAATCAATATGCAGTCTCAAAAGACTCAAATGAACTCCGCTCATCTAATTCAAGCCATACTCAAGAGCGTCACTACTGCTCATCATCGGCCAGCTGCTCCTCACCAAGACCGCGCTGTGAAAGCCTGTAGTATAGAATACCCATGGTTGCCATGCAAGCCCTGCAATAAGGAGCAGGAAAAAGGAATTATTTTTTTTTTCCCCTGGCTTAATACGAGTATGAGTATGATAAAAGCATAAAGAGCCACTTCACAAAGGTATTTTCCCTCAAATCTATCCTATGAAAGTTTGAATATCATAGTTTATAACCTATAACTATGATTTCAGCTGATCAAAGAAATATCAGTATCACTTTCCAGCTACCATAAAATGTTTTCCCCAACATCAAGAACTTAATACCATATCAGAACATTGTTTCTGGTAATTTGTAGTATGTTGGTTCTTTTCAAATGTTTACAGGGATTTGATCAGAATTGAGATGTACGCACAAAATAGTATAACCATTCATTGGACTGTGGAAACATTACATGATTGCTATGATAAGGAGAAGCTTTCTTGGATCCATCCTTGATGACCTATGATGCCTCATGCGACCTTCTGGAAGATCATCCACATTTGAATTTTCTTTCCTTGGCGGTGCAGTCACTGGTAAAGTTGGTAATGCACTTGACCAGAATGGCAATAAGGACCTAAGAAACTTGTGGCGCAAGGATCCTATAAATAAGAGCGATTAGTTTGACAAAATAAAAGCTGCCCTGACAAAATCCCCCAAAGATTACGACACTTGAGTTCTTAGTAACCTAATGTTGGCAGTTAAGGAAAGTAAAAGACATCATAACATTTAACAAGAAGTTTCAAAAAACACAGTACTGAAGTTTAACATGTCCATGCATCATTGCAACACTAAACCAATAACTATAACAAGGAACAGTGAAAGAGCTTTCACTGGCAATGAGTACATTCTGAATATCACCCATAAGTTTTTACTCACCCCTTCGTGAGTACTTTTTCCTGTTCCCATCTTCGTCATCAGCATAATACGAAATTTCAGAATTCTGCCTATCAACTTGAATTGCGCTCTTCCGGGTTGTTGCACCAGGCTGTGAAATTCTCCAGCGTTGCACAATAACATCACGTAGCATATAAGAGAAACATATTGCAAATGGTTCAATGTAAAAATTGTAGATGAGAAACAAAAATGAGAACAGCAGAATCCCCTTACCCCTGCAGGACTCGAGTTTTTCATAAAACTGGGTTCATGATTAGGTAGAGATGGGGATGCCGAACTAGGGTCATCTATCTCCACAATGTCAGAACCACTGGCACCTGCCTGCTGTACTTCAGCATCTTTTCCAACAGAAGATGACAAGCTTGCAGTATATTCTCTACCACTAGTTGGCAGCAATGGATCTGAGGCAAAAGCAGGAGGAGGAGACCGGGATTCTGCTGCAGGCAATGAAACCGGATGGTTTCCAAACAGATTCTTCTCCAGACCAGTCTGAATCAAACCCATACTTAGTAACTATAACTGTCTCTCTTCTGGTAGCAAAACAAAATAACCCATGCACAAGAAGATGATGCTTGCAATTGAAGAATGAGGCAAAACACAACAAACATATGTTAGGAAATTGAAAAGCAACACAGGAGATCAGCAGTAGGATTAGATGGGAGCCATCTTCTATTGATGGAGCCAACTCCATGAAGCCTTTGTACTACGTAACTTAAGCAGCAAAGGAATGCAATCCTCTCTATAGCAGTGAATGTGGTAGGTTTTAAAATGCTCATTTAATAACATCACAGTCAAAAGTAGACAAATGACACCACCATGCTATAATTGGATTTAAAACACAAAAAAGGGAACCCAAGGCCCAAATTCATTCATCAAACTGGAATCCACGAAATAGCCAAGAAGCCCAGACATCTAGCTAAATTTTTTCAGCATTGATGAACAAAGTACTCAATCACACATTAGCACAAGACAAAACCCCAATTCGCACCACATGATTGTATTTGTGAAAGAAGGAAAGAAAAGTAGCCATCTCAATTTTCACTAGGGAAACACAATTGGAAGAAGTGACAAGAGAAACATTTCTTGAACTCCAGCTTTACATTTTAATTACCTTCATGAATAGCAACAGATTGGAAGGGCAATTGTGTGATAAATAACAAGGTTAACAGCCTATATAAGTATTTGACCTACAAACTTGCACAGAAACCAATGGAAGAACATAACTCCTTTTTTTTTTTTTTTAAAACAAAAAGATGACTAAATATTTATGCATGGGATATCTCTAATTTCACTGAACTAGGTTTGCAAACATGCCCACCTCAGGCCACCACAAAAGTAATTGAAAAACACGGACTTCCCAGATAATTGATATCTTATTTTGGGGTTAGGCAACTGAACTTAGTCACAGGTATTCATCTAATGATGTTTAAAAAATTGGGTAAATTATCATAATACAAGTATGATTCTGAAAAATGTCAGCACAAATAATCATCAACCAAGGTTGCAAACATAAATGAAAATAATCTCATCATACACCAGCTGTTGTATTGGAAACAATTCTGCAAAGAAAATGAGTGCAAAAAAAATAAAGAAAATAAAAGTAAAAATGCTGACACACATCCAGCCCTCCAATGTCAACCAAGTGAAGAAGAAAGGCCACATTATAAAAGAAAATTCCATGGGAATTATCGCAACCAATGCCCAGTTTCTTTTTATAATAGGATGAATGCCAAGAGATATATGCAGCAGTTTAAATCTTTCTCTGCACAATTTTGGGTAAAGGCGTCTTACCTGCACAATAGCTTCTTTCAACTTTGAATGAAGACGCGATCCTGAATCTTTCACACTTTTAGGAGGCCAAATCTGCACCACAAAACCAAGTCAACAATCATTATATAACAAAGCAATCAAGTAAACACTAGAAGGCTTTCTAACATCAAATAACCAAGTTCACAAACATAACTTAGTCCTGATTGATAAAAAGATCCAGAAGACCACAACATCTGCAGTGAATTTGCACGATACCCAAATCCCAAGTGCCTTCTAGTGCCAGGGGTTTCTGGCTCTAGACACGATAAGGTCACAATGGGCAAAATTGAATAATGATACCTTCTATCCTTGGTCAATGTGGTACAATTTGATAATATTTCATGGCAGATAACGTGGCATAAAACGATCCAAATTAGCTAGAATATTAAACTGAAGAAATTTGGAATACATCAGAATATCTTTAAGTTCATGCCAACCGCTAGTTTCAACATTTGTCCAGAGATCTGATTAAGCTTACCTAAACTTTTATGAGGACTGAGAGATGCAAACAATTAATCCAATTCAAAATCAATTACTACATGCAAAACCCACATTTCTTTGTAATTCATTGCTTTGTTTCTTTAAGAGATAATCAACGAACCCATGTGGAGAAACACTTTACAAAAAGTGAAAATCATAGTGTTCCACATACTGAAGTTGAGCAGGCTGGACAGACATATCCAGCAGGAGCAGTATGGGGTGGAAATCCTTTAATATGCGAAACCAAACAACTTGTATGTATGACATCTGCACAAAGAAACCATGTTAACAACATACTACAACAAACATGTGTGTGATTTCCCCAAGGGTCATATTGGAAGGTATTGGCATGAAGACATACGCAAGCAACCCAGTCGGGTAGTTTGAGAGTCAGCTCCATCTTCAAGCACAACCTGACAATGGCAGCATTTTGGAGGCCACTCATACTCTCCATCTATTACCCATTCCGAGTAGGCGCGTACCTGATGTAAAAGTTTCGTTTGTTTAAGCACAACTAAGAAGAGAGCAAATGCAGGATCTCATAGTGAAATACACTCCTAATTCTGAACACAACCTTCAAGACAAAAAGGCTGCAAAAGAAACAAGAAAGCTGAATGCCTCAAACACCATCATACTTGGGCTTTAGGTACAAAAGATATGCTCCCCACCAGAGCCACCTCATTTCACATGTGAGGCAACTGATATGATCCTCAGTGCATATAAAAACGTAGGCATATAATGTGCATTCCTTTGATATCCATGGAAGCCTATAAGGTATCAGAGTCCAGTATTCTTTTAAAGCAAACAACTGAATCTTAAAACCCTACATCGGGAATTACTGACTCTACATTTGGGAAATATTGACATATCAACTAGTTTCTCCAATAATCCAAAAACCTAATTGTCTTTTGGTGGATAGCATCCCATTCTGCATGCTAAATTAGATTTGGGGATCCAACTCTTGAGACCATTGACACAAAAAGAACAAGTACACCATAAATAATTCGCTACCACATGGATACACAAACTCGAAATAATCTGAAGACTCAGCAGAGATCATACCACACATATTTGGTGTTCAGGAAAGCATATGCACTCTCCACAGACAGGGACCTTGTGCACAAAGCAGTATAATTTAGTTGCCTAGAACAAAACACAAAAGAAATGGTTAGTTCCTCTTACGAGCAATGCATAAATCAAATTTCAATATCAGCTAGAAACCATAAACAACTCAGTTCTGCAGCCAATTAACCGGAAGGATAGAGCTTTAAAAGATAATGAGTTCTAAAGCAAGAGTACAGAGAAAATAACACAATCGACTGACTGAACAATATAAAAGCATGATGCTCTCAATGTGGGAAAAAGAAAGGAATATATGCAATTCGTTGTTGCCGGAGCAAGCATTCCACGTCCATGAATAGAACGTAACAAATAATTCTAAGAACACATAATTCACCAAAAAACACTCTAATTCAATTCAATGAAAGAAATCTTGGCAATTATCAATCAAAATCAGGATCTGATCTGTGCCCAATAGATTAATGCAACTAAAATTTAACGGAAGAAATTCTAAATAAACAAAAACCATTAAAACATCTATAGATACACAAACGAATCCTAATATACTCTGAGAGACGAGAGGCAGAAGTACCTTGCGGCATTTGCAGACCACCATTTCATTGACCGGTGCAGCAGTTACAGATGCAAATTTGAGATCGGAACTTCAAATAGCACACCTTTACGGCGGTAGAATCAAATTGAGGTAGGTTTGGGGAGTTTCTAGGGTTTTAGCTTGAGCTGAAATTGTACAATTCACAAACAGATGGGGAATCCACAGAAAGACGAAGAAAGACAATGAGAAAATGTGAAATTCGAGGCACAGAGCGAAAACATTAATGGATAATGAATTCGCTTCACCCGCTAATTCAACAGAATGAACCACAAATGAGATTCTGTGATCTCTCGCTGTTGGAAGAGTGAGTATATGAGCGTTGGATCCGTCTCGTTTCAGTGTTGTGTGCCTGCGGACTGGCGTGGGATGGGGTGCGCTGGGGTGGGTTGTACATGGAGAATTCGATCGTCTGTGTGTTGTCCACCTGGATGCTTGTGTGTCTATGGCTCCTTGCTTCGTTGTCTTTTCACTTTTTTTTTTTTTAAATCCAGTTCCCGGTGTGGGGGAAATAGTAACGGTGAAGCCCATACCTGGCGATGAATCTAGGAATGGGCTTAGCTTCATCAATGCGAGGCCCTTCCGGGCCAATAGCTTGGCACTTCTTTTTTGAGGAGAGAAATTTTGAATATACGAACGTGTTAATATCGAAATAATTATAATATTATAATTGGACAAGAATTGAATTGAAATGAGTATATTAAAATTTAATAAAATATTATTAAATATAAAATAAATTTATGATTTAATAATTAATTAAAAAAAATATGATGTATTGTAAATATATGACAGTTTTTTAGAAATAAAAATTATTTAAATTAATATTATTTTAAATTAAAATTTTGATTTGGATTTGAAAGAGTTTATTCCTAAGTATAGCCTAAATTTCTAGAGATTTTTCAAGCATTTCAACTAGAATGAAATATATATATATATATATATATATATATATATATATATATATATATCATAATATACGATAGAAATATAATACAAAGACAAAATCAGAGATTTGGAGTTATGAGCAACTAGGTTGGTGTCCGTGCGTTACACTGAATAATTTCAATAATTTTTTTTAATTTCTTTACATTTAAAAATAATTCAGATAAGAAAGTAACTCTAATATTTAAAAAAAAATCATATAACTCTGATTTAAACAAAATAATTCAAATAACCATGATATTTTTTTTATAAAAAAAACTTTTAAATTTGTGGAGGGATGAAATGTATAAATATAAAATAATACTTTTGAAGTTCCCAAAAAGATGAAAAATAAGAAATTAAAAAGAATAGAATTTTAGGAGGTTCAAAAAAACTGACATAAAAACTATTATATTAGTTTCAATAGACATAATAAATCAATCAGCAAACATTCTAACTCTAGGAAATGTATCTCACAAAATCATGGCACCTACAACAATTGTAAGTCTTTATATCAAGTCATGAACTTTAAAAGGGGAAAAAAAGTGTGTGAATTATAAAGGATTGAAAATGGAAAATGTATGATTCTATCCAATCAAATTCAATTAAGTTAATAGTTTTTCCAAATAGCACTGACTTAAGACAATAACTAAAAAGGAGTTAGGCAAATTGTATAGCTGATTTTCAAAGGCATCTATGTCACACGTTGCGTGAGAGATATAGAGAGTTACCCTAAGCCTACTACTTCTTTTCCTTGTTTAGAGGCCTTGGAATATTTGTCAATACTTTTTCATCGAGTTCCCTATATTATCTCTGAATGACATGATGGGGTACAATTCGCTTCTTATCAATTTCATCTTGATGCTTCTCATACAACAGTAATACTGATAGACTTATAAGAATTCTTGAGTAAAAGACAAAGTAGCCACATGAATGACAAATGTGATAGGACTCTTTGTGGTGGTACTGGTTATGGGTTGGGATCTTTGTTGTTGGAACGCTTGTCTGTGGATTATGGAAAGAAGTCAAGCTTGGGTTTACCATTTATCCTTCACCCCGGCAGTTATCAGTTATAAACATAAAAGTTGTTAATGGAATTAAGGTCATTCGGGATTTGGCACTTTCTTCTGTTTGTATGCTTTTTCAGTATGATCACATTTGTTAATTAGCTATAATGAGCTTTTAATGAGCATCAAAATTTGGGAATGAGAATATTCAGTAGAGTTGAGGTCGGGAGTTTTATCGGTTTCTTTTCTGTGCATTTTCCAGAGAGTATGATCCTATGATTGCAACGGCTTCATGGCGTTCTATCATTTTTTGCTAATGAGTTCAGCTACCAATGTGAAAAGAGGTAGGAATGACAGCTAGCTTTGGCATGGTTGCAGGTTTCCACTGTCGTGGTAGAGCCGTACAACAGTGTTCTCTCTACTCATTCCCTCCTTGAACGCAAGATGTGGCTATACTCTTGGGCAGTGAAGCCATTTATGATATCTGCAAGAGATCTCTAGATATTGAGATGCCTGCATATACTAACTTGAACCGATTGATTTCTCAAATCATTTCCTCTTTGACCATTTCTTTACAGTTGATGAAGCCATTAATGTGGAGATTACTGAGTTCCAGATTAATCTTGTACCATACCTTCGTATTCATTTCACGCTTTCATCATATGCCCTTGTCATTTCAACGGAGAAAGCATACCATGAGCAATTCTCAATGCCTGAGATTACTAATGCAGTGTTTGAGCCCTTAAGCATGATGGCAAAATGTGGTCCAAGGCATGGGAAATACATGGCTTGCTGTTTGATGTACCGTGGAGATGTTGTTCCCAAAGCTGTCAATGTTGTTGTGGCTACTATTAAAACCAAAAGTAAAAACGATGAATTGCCTAACCTTATGCATAGAATCAAGATTGGAAGGATCACAGTATTAAAGAGGAAAATACAGGTTTTTATGGATAGGACTAACCCTTAATGGACAATGGAGAGAAACAGATATGCAAAAGATCCTTAGTACAGTAGACCTAGACTCCAAATGATATTGGCTTATCATTTCTATTTTATAACTTCGCATATCTTTGCATTAAGGCCTTCAATTAAAAGCACATGCTATGGTACTCTTCCAGTCAAAATGAATCCTCAACATTGTCATATGTTACATCTGTAAAAGTACAGAACTTGAAACGGATATATTTGTAGACAAAGAATTTTGGGATAAAATATATTTTTAAGATTAAAAGAAAATTACATATTTTAGTCTTGATTAATTAAAATTAATTCATAAATAAATATAATTATTCTTGAATTAATATAATTGGGTTATCATTAAAAGCCCATTAAATACAATGGATTATAAAATTGGACCATTGAAATTGGGCTATTGTTAATGGTCCATTTTACATTAAATCCAATATATTATGGATTAAATGAAATTGGACTAGACCCTAAAGTTGGACTTTTTAAAAATCTCATAACCCAAATATAATGTGGATTAAATGAGATTGGGTTAAAATATAAATTAAGCATAGGTCATCTTAAACCTAAGTCCATTAAAGTTTGTTGGGAGACTCCTTCAAAATTCCACATCGACTATTTATGCTAAAGTTAAGAGATTTTTTGCCTATAAATATGGTATTCCCTTAATGGTTTAAGACGCATTCCCAGATCCTCAAGCTTCAACAAACAAGAGGCATCTCAAGTTTCAACAAGCTCAAACATTCAAGCTTCATCAAATTCAAGATTTAGAATCGTCATCAAATCAAAGGTTTAGAATCTTCCTCAAATTTCAAGGTTCAGAATCTTCATCAAATTTCAAGGCGTTTATCTTGCACTACATCAAACAAGTCTCGAAAGCTTGGCAATCAAGTGTTCGTCATCAAATCCCATTCGATTCGAGATCAAGCTCTTTAGCCCTCGAATCAACGTTTTTTTTTTCAAAAAGAGAAAAATCAGAAGACTTATCTTACAATTTAGGACTTCTTTGGAGATTTATAACCACTTTTCATATTTACTAAATATTTTGTAAATTTTGATATTTTTCTTGTCTTTTTTGCATACTTGAAATTTGTTGTCTACAAATTTCTGGCATGCCCAGTAGGATCATCTCTGCCTCCCATCTCTTCTCTTCAAATTAATCCCAAGTTCAAGTACAAACACAAATTAACTCAATGGCCCCAAAGGACAGTAAAACTACATCTGCTCGTTTAAAGACTGCTAATATCATGGAGGCTGCTACAATTGTTGGCAAGGCTACACAAGCTTCAAGCTAAGGTATGCTGACAAGAAGTAAGACTCAAGCTCTTTTATAAGGCGAGGCTCAAAACTTCAGCATTGTCTCATCGCCTGCAACTGCAAAGTTGAAGCAAGATGCTGCTTCTACAATGCTCAAGATGTCACCTTCATTGGAGAAGACCAACATCTCCAAACAAGTTGACCAAAGTTTAAGTACTGGCTCTGCGCCTCAATCCCCCCATAGGGACCTCAAATCCAAAGCTTTATTTAATGAAGATTCTACTGCTTCTTCTATGGCACCGGTTATGATAACAGACACACAAAATTTGAAAAAGCAACTCGTGCACCTTACAAAATTGGTGGAGAGACTCGCCAAACGCTCCCAAGAGCAAAATCTTACCATCAGGCACATCATCAATCGCTTTGAAAAGACTGACAAAACAAGTTAAGCTCTTCTAAAGAGATCTAAAGTGCAAGAAGAAGTGGAAACTTCCAAAAAATCACAGGATATTCAAATATCCTCCAAAGATATGATTCCTACGGAACAACTCAAAGACTTCATCATGGTTACGATTAAGGATAAGTATGAAGGAGGTAGCAAATCCACTTTCACATATGCAAAGCCTTATTCGCAAAGAATTGATGATATGAGAATACTAGCTGGATATCAGTCACAAAAGTTTCAACAATTTGATGGCAAAAGAAATCCCAAGCAGCACGTGGCTCACTTCATTGAGACGTGCAATAATGTTGGAACTTATGGGGATTTACTAGTGAAACAGTTTGTACAATCCCTCAAAGGAAATGTATTTGACTGGTACACCAATTTGGCACCTGGTTCCATCAACAGTTGGGAGCAACTTGAACAAGAGTTTCTCAATAGATTCTATAGCACTCATAGAATCGTTAGCATGGTAGAGCTCACCAACTCTCATCAATGGAAAAACGAACCAGTGGTGAACTATATTAACATGTGGAGGAATTTAAACCTCAATTATAGAGATCGTCTAAATGAATCATCTGCAGTTGAGATGTGCATTCAAGGCACTAGGGACTCTAGTATATCCTTAAAGGGATTATGCCAAAGATTTTTGAAGAATTGACGACCCGTGCTCATAATATGGAATTAAGCATCGTCACACATGGGGGTAAGGCACATGTTCAAGACCCCAACAAAGGCAAAGAAAAACAAGATTTTAGAAAATGAAGTAAATCTTTTTCTAAAATTGAAGCAAAAGAGTCCATGGCTACAGTCGCGGTTCCAATAAAGATTTCTTCAAAAATAACTCAGAAGGTGACCAAGAAGGTGGATTCTCAGCAGGAAAGAAAAAAAGATAACCTTAGAAGAAAAATAGTCTAAGGAATATCCTTTCCTCGACTCCAATGTTTCTTCAATATTTGACGAATTATTAGCTACTAAAATTATAGAGTTGCCAGAAGCAAGGCGTCCGAATGAAGTTGGACAAATAAATGATCCCAACTACTATAAGTACCATCGGTTGATTGGTCATCTAATTGAGAAATATTTTATATTTAAGAACGAGATCATGCAGTTGGTCCGTAAAGGACATGTAGTCCTCGAAGAAGACAAAGCATTTGCAAATTTGACAACTGTTGTCATCCCACCCGTTGAATCCGTTATTCTGGAGGTTAAGTTTGGAAGTTTTGATCTTATTAAGATCGAAGTTGACAGACAAGTCCTTCCTACCGAAGGATATCAACAAGAAGTTGAAGAACTTCCTATCCATAGCGAAAATGAAGGTTGGACGCTTGTGACAAGAAGAAAGAAATGCACCAAAGCCTCAAGAGGTGGAGCTTCACTGGTAAGAAGCAGATTCACAAAGAAAAATATGAAGAAGGTCAAAAGTAAGAAGACCAAATCTGCATCAACAGTAGATAATTCTTTCTGGAAGAAATCTTCGGCACCTCTCACACTAAAAGATTTCATACCAAGGGAATTTGCTGAAAAGTTCAACATTGTTTCATGCAATGCCATACATGATGAGGAAAACAAAGAATACAATGATAAGTGTATAAATGAAGGAGACTTGGAGAGAATTGAAGCTTCAGTAGACTTTAGTAACTATATGGCTGAGATCATATTCACTGACGATGATTTGCTGCTTGGCTCAACACCTCACAACAGACCGTTATTTGTAGTTAGCTACGTGCAAGAATAGAAAGTGAAAAGGATACTGTTAGACAGAGGATCGGCAGTAAACATCTTACCTCTATGAACATTAAGAGAGTTGGGCATTTCTATAGATGAATTGTCCCAAAATCGCCTTATGATACAAGGTTTCAATCAAGGGGGGCAATGAGTTAATGGTACTTTCCAATTGGACATATTAATTGAAGATATGCTTTCAATTGCTGTTTTCCATGTTATTAATGACAAGACCTCCTACAATATTCTGCTAGGAAGACCATGGCTCCATGATAATGGTGTAGTGCCATCAACCCTACATCAATGTTTCAAATTCCTTCGATATGGGGTGGTGAAGAAAATAGATGCTGATGGTAAACCATTCACTGAAGCTAAGACGCATATTGCTGATGTTAAGTAATATATTAAAAATGATGGTGAATCAACTAAAATTGATTTATCAAGAAGGGAGGAAGATAAAAAGGTTACTTTCTCCAAAGATATTAAAGCTACAGTATGTACAGAAAGCTCTACTAAGCAACCTGCATGCAATAAGCCACTAGGGGGGCTCACTTTGCCTCTTACAAAGGTTGATCCTATCAAGTCATCAAATACTTCTATAAAATGATTTGTTCAGCAAAAAAAAGAAGCAAAAGTAGAGCATGGTGAATTACCGACCTCACGTATGGAAGAAGGATTTGACCCAAATGCTTATAAACTCCTAGCAAAGGCTAGATATAATTCGCAAAGTCAACATTTGTTGGAAAAGCTTCCTACTGATATCAACAAGGAAAAGGGTCAAAGCTCGGGATCTATCCAAAGATGCCAACAGGAAAAAAGCGTGCTGGCCTGGGTTATAAACAAGCATCTCCCATCCGACTCTACATTATATTACTGTAAACGATGAAGTGACATCAAAATTGTGATTTATTTTTGGTGGGACAGGAGATACAAATTCACGTCCATCTGTCTTCACTATGTTAGGCTCAAAGAAATGAAGAAAATCTATTTTCAAGAGGCTTGGAGTCACAGTCACTTCAAAGGCAAGACATCATAGCAAAGTCTCCTATATGGTAAGAATTGTGGTAAATTGTAATGAAATCTTAAAAATAATACCACAAGTGACACATGATGTGCCTTGTGATGAAGAAAGTGTAGTCTCTTGTAATCACATCACCATCTATAATGAAGAGTGTATCGAGGAAGAAGATGCTGAGCATGCTCCAACAAAACTTGAAGAAGGCGCAAAAGCCATAGTTGATGAACTCAAAGAAGTAAATTTGGGCACTATTGAAGATCATTGCCCAATTTACATAAATGCACTCTTATCGCCTGAAGAAGAAAATGCCTATGTTGACCTGTTGAAGGAATTTAGAGACGTCTTTGCTTGGACATTTAAAGAAATGCCGATCTTAGACATTAAATTGTTGTCCACCATTTAGCTGTAAAGGATGGGGAAACACCAATAAAGCAAGCCCAATGGCGTTTTCGAACTAAGCTGGTTCCATTAATTGAAGTAGAAGTGAACAAGCTAATCGAAGCCAAATTTATTCGAGAGGTCAAGTATCCAACTTGAGTTGCGAATATTGTCCCTGTAAGGAAGAAAATTGGACAATTTGAATTTGTGTTAATTTTAGGAATCTAAATGATACCTGCCTAAAAGATGATTTTCCATTGCCTATTCCTGAACTGATGGTAAATACAACCACTGGCCATGAAGTTCTATCTTTCATGGATGGATCCTCTGGGTATAACCAAATCAAAATGGCACTAGAAGATGAGAAGCTTACTGCCTTTCGTACTCCAAAATGAACCTATTGCTACATAGTGATGCCTTTTGGTTTCAAGAATGCTGGAGTCATATATCAAAGAGCAATGTAAAAAATCTTTGAAGACATGCTACACAAGATCGTGTAATGCTATGTGGATGATTTAGTGGTCAAGTCACGTAAACGAGTTGATCATCTTCAAGATTTGAGAAAGACTTTCGAGCGACTCCAAAAAAATTAATTGAAAATGAATCCTCTTAAATGTGCTTTTGGTGTCACCTCTGAAAAATTCTTGGGTTTCATTGTTCGCCATCGAGGTATTGAAATAGACTAATCAAAGATCAATACAGTTATGAGGATGCCTGAGTCAAGAAATAGTCATGAATTAAAAAGTTTAGAAGGAAAGTTGGCCTACCTCCGACAGTTCATCTCAAATCTTATCGGACGCTGTCAACCGTTCAGTCGTTTAATGAAGATGGGTGTACCATTTGAGTGGGATGAAGCGTATCATAATGCTTTCAAATGCATCAAATCTTACTTGATAAAACTTCCTGTGCTTGCTGCACCTATTTCGGATAAGCCATTGATTTTATACATTGCTGCGTAAAAACGCTCAGTGGGGGCATTGCTTGCTCAAGAAAATGACAATGGCAAAAAAAATGCCCTCTATTATTTAAGTCGGATGATGACACCAAATGAGTTGAATTATTCACCAATTGAGAAGCTTTGCCTAACTTTAATATTTGCAATTCAAAAATTGAAGCACTATTTTCAAGCGCAAACTATACACCTTATTTCCAAGGCTAATCCTATAAAATATGTTATGACAAAGCCTATACTATCTGATCGTTTGGCAAGGTGGTACCTTTAACTCCAACAATTCGATATTATCTTCGTTCAATAGAAAGCTGTCAAAGGACAAGTGCTGGCGGATTTCTTGGCTAATCATCCTATCCCTGCTGAGTGGGAACTAAGTGATGAGTTGCCTAATGAAGATGTTCTAGTCATTGAGATTCTCTCACTATGGAGGATGTACTTTGACGGTGGGGCACAACGCGAAGGTGCTGGAGCTGGTGTAGTATTCATTACATCTGAAGGAGATGTATTACCATACTCTTTTACCTTGACTAAAAGATGCTCAAATAATGTGGCTGAATACTAAGTTCTTATACTTAGATTAGAGTTGGCTGTTGATATGAAGCGACTGCATCTCGAAGTATATGAGGATTCTCAATTGATTGTTAATCAATTACTTGGTGAGTATGATGTTAAGAAACTTGAATTGATCCCGTATCATAATTATGCGAGACGACTTATAGGATATTTGGGTAATGTGACAATCGAACATATATTAAGAAGCAAAAATAAGCAAGCTGACGTGTTAGCAAAATTGGCTTCTACTTTATGTCTATATTGTCAAGAAATTCAAATTCTTATATGTCAAACATGGGTCATACCGCCTATTTTTGAAGATGAAGACGATGAAGGGCACGAAATTCATTCTGTCTTTGTCTATGAAATTAATGAAGAAGATTGGAGATAACCTTTTGTAGATTATCTCAATAATGGAAAGCTTCTGGATGATTCACGAAGACGGAGTGATATTCACAGGCGTGCCACCCACTTCTTTTGCTATAAGGATACGCTCTTTCGACGTTCGTTCGAAAGTGTCTTTTTGAGATGTTTAGGTCAAGAAGAAGCTGTGCAGGCAATGGAATAAACTCATTCTGGCATATGTGGAGCCCATCAATCTGGTCCGAAACTTTATTTTCGTAACAAGAGGATGAGACATTATTGACCTTCCATGGTGAAAAACTGTCTAGATTATGCTAGAAGATGTCAAGCATGTCAATTCAATGTCAGTTATATACATCAACCACCTGAGCCATTGCACCCGCAGTTGTTTCATGGCCATTTGATGCATGAGGATTGGATATTGTTGGGCCGCTACCAAAGTCTCCTGCTGTGCATGTTTATATCTTGGCTGTAATTGATTACTTCTCTAAGTAGGCAGAAGTTGTAACATTAAAAGAAGCAAAAAAGGAAAATGTCATTGATTTTATATGTGTAAACATTATTTATCGATATGACATTCCTCGATATATTATCACAGATAACGGCAAGCCATTTTACAATAGTTTGATGGACAAGTTGTGCGAGAAGCTTAAATTCAATCAGTACAAATCATCTATGTACTATGCCGAAGCTAATGGACTTGCTGAAGCTTTTAATAAGACTTTATACAATTTGTTGCAAAAAGTGGTTACTAAGTCAAAAAGGAATTGGCATATTCGTATTGGAGAGGCACTTTGGGCATATAGGACCACTTACCGTACTCCAACCCAAGCTATCCCATATGCATTGGTATATTGTGTGGAAGCTGTCCTTCCACTAGAGCAACAAATTCCTTCCTTAAGGATCGTTATTTAAGAAGGTCTCACTAAGGAAGATAATGTCCGTCTCAGACTTGAAGAGTTAGAAGCACTTGATGAAAAGAGATTAGAGGCACAACAAAGGTTAGAATGCTACCAAGCTCGTGTTTCCAAAGCCTTTAATAAGAAAGTTCATCTTCGTTCCTTTCAAGTTGGTGATTTAGTACTCGCTGTGAAAAAATCAATCATCGTTGAATATAAACCAAAGAAGTTGACATCAAAGTGAGATGACCCATATGTAGCTCAAGAGGTCTACTCAAATGGATCTTATACGACAGTTGCTGAAGATAGGTTGAGAATTGGACCGATCAACGGTAAATATTTGAAGCAATACTATGCATAAATTCCTCGACTACACGAGCTTAAACTGCAAGTTGATCATTGACTGCACGAGCTTAAACTGCAAGTTACTCCTGGCCCGCATGAGTAAACTGTATAAAGGTAATCACCAATAGTGTAATACGTGGTTAAACTGTTGAAACACTCCATCAAGTCCAAGTTGATAAATAAATGGACATTCCTGGCTCTCACGAGTTAAAACTGTGAATGGCTCCACCCAAAATTATATCCATCCATTTTGAACTACGTTTAACTTGATTCTTAAGATATCGTAAGCAGCTTAAAAGAAATTTCTAAGTTCAGTCACATTATTTCATCATTCTCTATTTTTCTCATGTATTGCAATCAAGTGATGATTTATTGTGAAATCGACATTTGCAATAAGTTTTATATATGTGTGTGTGTGTGTGCGCGCGCGAGAAAAGGTTGAGACAATATGAAAGAAATATATTATTGATGCTAGTAAGGAAGCAACCATATTTTACAAGAAAAAAAAAAATACAACTGCTTAATGAAAATATGTGGTGCTACGCAACATCAAGTAAAAAACTTGAAATTTTCCAAGTTTTGTTGTATTGCCGCCAAATGTTCTCTTATATTCTTCAAGTTGGCGTCATCCTCTTCGTTTGCTTTAGGGGCATTTTAAAGTAAAGCAAGCTCTTCCTTGAGGGACAAGCAGGTGGACTCTACTTCTAAAAGCTGCTTGTTCTTTTCCTCAAAAGCAGTTAAATATTTTTTATCCTCTTTCTTTAAGCGTTTGAGCTTCCTTTTGAGAGCAGTAATATTGGTTTTAACTTGTTGTGAGTTGGCCTTACTTTTTTCAACTTGACTTGTGAGGTCACACTTTTTATCCTCAACATTACTTAAGTGTTGGCTAGCAGCAGAAAGAAATTTTGCATAAGACTCCTTTGAGGCTTTCTTCGAAGAGGTGGATTTAGTATTGTCAAATTCACACGCTTTAGCAAAGAAAGAACTCAAGCGATTATCTAATTGTGACAAGTCAACAATAGGATCCTTACTTAATTCTTTAAGGATAGAGCAGGCTTGATCCTCAAGTGAAGAGATCTGCTCGATAGGCATTTGTTGAATTCTTTGATAAAATTGTTACCATATTTCCATGACAAACTTCTTTTTACAACTTGACATTAGGGACTCTTCCAAGAAGGTATAGATGGCTGAATAATATTGATGAGCTACTACCTTAGATGTCAAATTCTCATGTTGAGAGTAAGAGATGTTCTTGCAACCATCTTACTTTGAGCAGTGAGAATCATTGATTGAGCCTTGAGAATAAGCATCCTCATCAAGGGTTACAACATTATTCACCTAATGAAGAAGAATAGCAAAGAAGTTGAGTCAAAAGAAAAGAAAAGATGAATAAAAACAAAAAACAAAAAGGGAAAATCAGTTTTACCTTATCCTTGAAGGTCTCTTGATTCTTGGACTCTTGGTTTAAAGTTGTAATTGCTGCATTCGTTCTCTTCCAACAAAGGTCTCTACTACTAGAACTAGCTTATTCAATTCAATTCAACTCCTTTCGTTTTGAAGATGATGAAAGTTTCTTTATAACTAAGTCATGATCTGAAGAAGAATGTCTATCATGCCTTGAAGAATTCTCTAACCCCTTTGAAGTATTGAGAGTGGTAGTATCTTGATGAAGTTTCTTCTTGGAGTAAGGTAAGTTCTCTACTTTCTTAAATACAGGTTTTTGGGAATTCAATATCGAAATGTGATCTTCAAGAAAGGTTCTATGCACTTGTTCCCACCGTGCTTTATACTTTGGAGTATAGTGCTTCTTTATACTATAAGGAGTGGTTGGAAATGTTACTTTGGCCATTGTTCCGCGAAGCGTGCATCTTATCCAAAGACATAAGCCATCTATTAAGGCGGCCTCATGGGTGAAAATCTCAAAGTAGCCTGGGATATCTTGCAGGAATCCAAATTGGCGATTAAAGCGATGTGGGCTATAAGGCTTAAACGAAGGCTCAAGAAGTAAAGTTGTTCCTCCAAATGGGCTGCCTCATTATCAACAAAGTCATATTTTTTATCTTTGGTAAGGATGTTTGTAGCCCAAACAATAATCTCACCTCTATAAATTCGCTTGTGGACTTCATCTTCACTAAAGTACTTTCCGTTACTTTCACCAAAATAACTCACTATTGGAGGGTTGTTTAGGCCTTGAGAAACTTCATAGTGAGTTTTGAAGTAGTGTGCAAGCCATCCATATATATAGTGAGTTGGGAAGATAGATTTCTCCTCACTGGGATGTTGAGAGTTGGAAATACGATTTAATCCTCTATAAATGCTGGTCAAGACGGGAATAGCCAAACTAACTCGTTCCCCGTGCGCCATCAAACTTGCCGTTTTGAAGGTACTTGAACGAATTATGTCTATTTCTTCATTAGGTAAGACAAAGATGCAAAGCCAACATGATAAAAAAGCTGCAAGGAATGTTTGATCTCTGTTGTGGCTTCTAATGCCCAACTTTGAAAACAAAGCTTCTTCTTCAGATGTCCATGCACTATAAGGTGGGATAACTCCATATGGATTGTCAATAAACTTGGGACGTGATCTCCTTTCTTCCCTTGGAGGAGGCGTTGTATACTTTATTACTATTTTGAACCAGAAGTCGAGCCACTTATTGATGGAGATACCAGAGTTGTTGTTGTCCTTTTTGATCAAGTGGTATGCATGGAGGAGATGTTCGCAACTCCTTGAAAGGAATCGTTTGCCATCATAGTCCACACTCGTGAGTTTCGCAGCATGAGGAACACCTTCTAGTGAGAGGACACTAGGCTTCGCAAAAGGCTTTGAGAAAATTGAGGTTGTAGTCATACATAAAAAGCGATGCATAGACGGCCTCATATATCTTTGCAGATCTTAAGTGTCATTCGTAACGACTTAAAACATCGTGTGCTCACTCCCAATATCTCTCCCTAAAACGAAACACGTTCAAGAAGTTGAGTGGTGAGGTCCATTGAGTTTCTTTTTAAATCATTTGATATCCAAGTGAAAGTAACACACTGGGATAAGTTTGAGATTGATGATTTGAGAAAAGAAGAATCCATGCTCTTGGGAAATGAGTGCCTTTAAAGTTGACTTCCGTTGACCATTTCTTCACAAATCGTTAGAGTGTCGCTTTTGGAAGGGGCCCCGCATACTTGCCTGACTTTGCCTCGTAAACCGTTAACGTCGTCCTTGCTTCAGTTGAATCATTCTCATGGTTGTGAATAATTAGCAGTTGTTGCTTGAAGAAGATCACAAATTTGAGAAGTACACCATAATTGGACCTAGTTAAAAAAAAAAATGTCCCAAAAAAAAAGAGAAATTAGTTTTTAAAAAAAAGTTAGTTTCACACACAAAAAAAAAAAAAAAAGTTTTTGAGTTTACAAAAGAAAAAGGTTGAAAAAAGAAAAGAAAAAAAAGCTAGTGCATAAACAAACAAAAAAAATGGAGTTTACGGAAAAAAAAACAAAAAAAAAAGGGACAAACAGTTAGCTTTAAAAAAAAAGAAGAAGTCAAGAATGGCGGCAGTACAATTTAGACGACTGAAGTGCTTGGGATTTTGCAGCTAGCAAATTGTGAAATTGAAAAAAAAAAAAAAAAAAGCTTACTCAGATGCACTAGTGCCCGCCGCGGAAACTGCAAATTCACCCAACTGCAATGAAGATTGTAGGGATCTTCAATTGAGCACAACGAGGATTTCTTCAAATTGGTGTGGAAAATTGATGAAGATTGAAGCCTTTTTTATAAGGCCCAAAAGTCACATATTCCAAATCCTACAAAAATTTTAATTCTTGATTAAAAGATTTTAATTGAGATTTAAATTTAAATCCAAAAATTTTGATTGGTGGGAAGAAATATGATTCCTATTCAAAATTGAATTTCAAATCTTTTTCCCTTATAGGAATAGAAAAAGAATTCTATTTTATTAAGGAGTTTAAAAAGGTTTTCATATGAATTTTTAATTAAATTGAGAAATTAATATTTTAAATACTTCAAGCCTTATTTCCAAATTCTTTTGACAAAATATTTTTCCTCAAGCCTTGAAGTGGGGGCACAAAGAATTTTGGAATAAAATATATTTTCATGATTAAAAAAAAATTACATATTTTAGTATTGATTAATTAAAATTAATTTATGAATAAAAATAATTATTCTTGAATTAATATAATTGGGCTATCATTAAAGCCCATTAAATACAATGGATTATAAAATTGGACCATTGAAATTGGGCTATTGTTAATTGTCCATTTTACATTAAATCCAATATATTATGGATTAAATGAGATTGAGCTAAAACATAAATTAAGAGCGCAGGTCATCTTAAACTCAAGTCCATTAAGGTTTGTTGGAAGACTCTTTCAAAATCCCACATCGACTATTCTTGCTAAAATCAATGAATTTTTTGCCTATAAATAGAGTATTTCCTCAATGGTTCAAAATGCATCTCAAGTTTCAGCCATCAAGCTCAAGCATTCAAGCTTCATCAAATTCAAAGTCCAGAATCTTTATCAAATTTCAAGGTTCAGAATCTTTATCAAATTTCAAGGTGTCCATCTTACTCTACTCGGAGGACTTATCCTGCAATTTAGGACTTCTTCGGAGATTTGTAACCACTTTGCATATTTGAAATTTGTAGTCTACAATATTAATAAAAAAGATCATAAAAATTTGTAAAAAGATATTCTCTTTAGCAAATTCATATAGTCTTTAACTGGTTTGCAGTTCATTAAGCATTTTCTCCACATAATTTATATTGAGATCCTCAATTCCTTGCTCAAAATCTCTGCAATATGCAAACATAGGAAACCAAATATTTTCATATCTGAAAAACTGCAAATTTCAAGAAGACATTCAAGTACCCCTCACCCAAAAAAAAAAAAAAAAAAAGAAAAGAAAAAGAAAAAGAGAAAATAAAACATCCCTTGCTGCCAAACCTTCGTTCTCTACCTGCAACAGATTTGGAGAGGTTTCCAGATGTCAGAAGCCTTGCCAAGGCTGCCAGGCTTCCACTTCCAAGGGCGCATACCATTAAAACTTGGAGAATATGTAAATCATGCACTGTCAAGAGTAGTTTGCGTCAAATGTAACAATGTCAATTAAAGAATCGACAGTAAACAAATTAGCAATTAAAAAACAGCCTTGATAATGGTTAAAACTCTACAAAAAAAGGGTCAGTTCATTCGCATGAGCAAAATAATCCAAAAAAAAAATCAAGGTTGGAACTGTGAAATACTGCATTTCCAATAGAAAGAAGATGATGTATTTTATATAAAAACACGCATGCTTTCAAAAACTATTACCAATTCATCTCCACCGAACCAATTGGCCACTTCCCGGTGACCGGAAGAATGACGGCGACAAAAAATAGAACAAATTCGAGTTGGCCGCACCACCAGCTCGCGTTGGCCGCAAATAGAGGAAGCAGAAAGGTCCAGAAGCGGCTGCTAGGCTACCGACAGTCACTCCTTTAACAAAATGCAAATTACCATTGTCAAAGCTTGAGCGGATCAAAGATTACCTCTTAATGGAAGAGGAGTTCATCACAAATCAAGAGTGGTTGAAACTCCAAGAGGAAAAGACGGAAGAGGATCGATCGAAGGTTGACTATCTCCGTGGCTCTCCTATGAGTGTTGGAAACTTAGAGGAGCTTATTGGTGAGAATCACGCCATTGTGTCGTCATCATCATCCAAAGTAGCACAATTAACCAATAATCACAAATCCAGTTAAAAAGAACAGAATTCTAGAAGGTTAAAAAAAATTAGTATAATGATTAGTTTTATCTTATCTAAATTAACTAAAAAGAACCAAATTCGAAGAGATTCAAAAAAGTTGACATAATGATTAGTTCTAGATAATTTTGATATTAAAAAAAAAATCTTTCAAATTTCTTTACTAGAAAAAAAAATCTTTTAAATTTAGTGCCAAGTTAAAAAAACCTTTCAAATTTTTTCAAAAAAAAAAAAAACAATTCATTTAAATTTTATACCGCTAAATGTCAATAATTAACTGTGCCACGTGTCGCTGCAAGGTGCTTCCGCAGCTCTATATATATATATATATATATGAGAGAGAGAGATTTATATAAAAAGAAATGTTATAAGAATAATACTATAATTTGTAAAAAAAATTTGGAGGGTGAAATATAAAATTATGAATATTTTTAAAATTTTTAAGATAAATTATAAATTTTAAAAATTTTTGGAAGCGAGCAACCTAAATTTGTCTTTGATATATATATATATATATATATATATATATATATATATATATATATTAGAAGACCATGTTAAAAGTTTTGACAATTATATTGTAAACAAATTTTCATTTTCCTAGAAAAATCACCATGTTTTTTCAAAAATTTTGAGAGCTTAGTAACTATTTTTTCCCTTAATAAAGGCGTGCATAATATTAAACACAAAGTTAAAAATTGCAATATTTATTCTTTTTTGTTGGCAAAAATAATAATTAAACATATTTTGAGATTTTAATAAGATACACAAAATTAACACGAATGATTTTCCAAAACTTTTGAGAGCATAGTGACCTTTTTTTTTTTGGTTAACAAAGGCGTGCATAATATTAAAACACAAAGTTAACAATTGCGATATTTATCTTTTTTCGTTAGCAAAAATAATATTTTAACATATTTTGAGATTTCAGTAATATACACAAAATTAACACAACATTCTCTTTATATCCCTCCTCATTAATTTTTAGTACTGGGTCAGCACTCTTTTTCTACCCCCCCCCCCCCTCCCACGCCCACCTTCACCCCATCTTAGAGATTTGTAATATTCTTTCTTATCATTTTAGATTAATTATTTGATATTTAAAAATTTATTTAAATATAAAAATTATTAAATAGATTGCGCTTTAATGTCTAACAAGTACATAATATATTTGTTAACTTTTTAATTAATTATTTAAACTACTATATTCTCCCTTAATTTTTAAATAGTTATTTTGCTGCTAAATAATTAAATAAAAAACTATTAAATAGGTTTCATGTTAATGTGAACATATTTGATGTAACTTTCAAGTTAGGAATGTGAGTTAAGAACCCTACAATATGGTGTGCAGACTTTAATTTGAATATCTTTGCAACTAAGTAAGCGTCAATTTTCACATTTAGAGTTTATTATTTTATAAAGATAGATTTTAAGGTATGTTATTACAAGTTGCTATGCTTTTCAACCTAAGTATATTATGTTTTGGAAATTAGTCTTTATTTTAAAATTTATGATATTCGAACATATTTTAAAATATATTATTAGAGACCTTTTTATTAATATAAAAAATTAGAATATATTTTAAATAACTGTATCGTAAAATATATATAGTATTTAAATAATAATTAATTAAGATAAATTTATTTAGATATGATAAAAATTATTAAATGTACGAGACTAAAAGTATGGTCCAAATACAATTCAAAGAGAAATTATAATGTATTAGGAATATATAATAAATTTTGATAAATAAAAATTATTTTAAATTGACTTATATTCTCACGGGTTTTTGATTAATGAGAAAAAAAAATCCTGATGTGAAATAAATCAACTATTTATTATTGGCATTTTACTAATAAAGGTACCTGCTTTTAACAAAAATTTAAAATAGTCGGCCAAACGGGGAAGAAGGCAATACTTTGACAAAATCCAAAAATGCACGAAACTGGAACTCCGCATTTGAATTTAAATTCCAGAGAGCAGTGGGACGCTGGGACAGAGAACTCCATTTTCAAATACCCTTCCCCCCACTCTTTCCTCCCTCCCTCCCTCTGCAAACGGTCAGGCACCTAGCATTTCACAAACGTCTGAACCCTAATTGCGGCCCGACAATCTGACTCCGACTGACACCAGCAATGACGGCGGCACCTCAGGCGAGCACCGGAAGGGAGCTGTCGAGCCCTCCGACGGACGGTATTTCCAACCTGCGCTTCTCCAACCACAGCGATCACCTACTTGTCTCCTCATGGGACAAGGTTACTTTCTGGATAACTCGAGCTCGATTGTGTTTGATAGCCAAAAAATAATCATACTATCTCTGCTTCAGATCTGAATTTTTAAAATTTTCATATTTTTGTATTTTCTAATACATAGAGCGTTCGATTGTATGATGCGAGTGCCAATGATTTGAGAGGAGAATTCATGCACGGAGGTCCCGTTCTTGACTGCTGCTTCCACGATGATTCATCAGGCTTTAGCGCCAGTGCTGACAATACTGTGAGAAGGTAATTCTATATCCTAGATTTATTATTCGATTTTATTTTATTTTTATTAATTTTCTCTTTATCAACGTACTGGATGTTGCTGTTGTAAGCTAAACGTTTAGGTTCACTTATTCTTCCTTGCATTTATTTTTAGGCATTTCACCGTTGGCAGCTTATGCTGTTTTGCGTTGCACTAAAGATGCTGAAATACTGAGTTTTTAGCATTTCTTAAATTACTACATATGTTGATCTATCGTGATGTTCTGCTTTCAGATTGCTACGTTGTTATGCATTGACATTCTGTGAACGATCCATTACGTCTTGCATGCCTCATCCCTTTTTTAACTGAAAAAGGCAATGAAAGCAATCTTTTAGCTGAGTGGCCTGTTGCCACTTTTCACTGTTTTGGATGTTCCAAAGTATACCATAGAGCTTTATATATATATCAATCTTTGGTCTATCTCACATCATGTTGAAGGTAAGGTAACATAGTGCATCGCGAAGGTAAAACACACAACAATAAAGCATATAAGTTAACCCCATACTCAATTTAAGTACACTTGATTTTCTTAGATTTATGGGAATTATTTCTAGCTCTAAAAGCAGTTACCATATTGTAGGTTAATATTGTGGAATTGAATCTATTTGATTGATTCTTTACATGGAAGGATTATGAACTTTTGAGAAGAAGACTTCCTCTGCATTTTTTTTCCTTTGACCTGTATTTGTTAACTTATTGGGTTGGTAGTGAATTATCTCTGATTCTTACTTTTGAAAGTGGTGGTGTTGATTTTCCAGGCTTGTGTTCAACTACGGCAGGGAGGATATTTTGGGAAGGCATGATGCTCCTGTTCGTTGTGTTGAATACTCGTATGCAACTGGTTGGTTGTTCGCTGCAATCTTTTTACGAATGCTAGTATTTTTCTTTTTCTTAACAGAGCACAGCTGTTTCCCCTAGTAGTGAACATTAAAAGCTTCTTATTTGAGAAACTGAATATACAAACTTTTGTAGGCAATAGATGTTTAATCCGCACATGCATGGTCAATTTATCTACTTATAATAATTTCTTGGCAGCTGCTCTTCACACTTGTTTCTTGTTTTCCTCATCCCTATGACTTACTGTTTTGCATAATTTTCAAGATTGTTGGATAAATATGACTAGTTTCGCCTGTGGGGTTACTGTTTGCAAAGTCTGTTGGATCCTATTATTAGCATGTCATATCTTTTGATCAACTCCTAATTCTATTCTCAAGCTGCAGAAATCAGCTCTTTAATTACTTATCTCCTTTAAGCAAGTTATGCAGAATGCTTTTGATGTACTTTCAGTTATGGTTAACAGCATCTTCGTTTTGGATTATGTTAACTCTTTTCTAATTATTGAAGAGAGATTAGAGATTTTATGGTTGGCAAAGAATTTTTAACTAGGCATTGTTGGTTATGTAGAACGAAAAATGTTATGTTGCTAGCTCTGATATATTTCTCGATGCTGCTTGAATTGTTTAAAAGAAGGAGCCCTGGATTCGTTGCTTTTTTTAATTATTTATAATGATGGAATCTTAGTGCTACCTTATTGCACAAATAAGTGATTTTCTTGTATCTATCATAATGTAGGGCAAGTGATTACTGGTAGCTGGGACAAAACACTGAAGTGTTGGGATCCTAGAGGTGCCAGTGGGCAGGAACGCACTCTAGTGGGGACATATACCCAACCGGAGCGTGTGTATTCTCTCTCTGTTGTTGGCAATCGCTTAGTGGTAGCAACTGCTGGAAGACATGTCAATGTATATGATTTGCGAAATATGTCTCAACCTGAGCAGCGAAGGGAATCCTCATTAAAATACCAAACGAGATGTGTCCGATGTTATCCCAATGGAACTGGTATCCATCAGCTCTCATACAAATATTCTTTGTACTATACAAGGGGTCTATAGCTTGTTGCTCAACTATGTTAACCGTAATAAGTCTGGCATCTCATTAGCTGAAAAAAGAACCCAAGCATCTCGAAGTAGATATCCTGGACTTTCTTTATCTCCTCTAAGAATTTATCTACTTTGAACTACTTGTAATAAGTGACTTCTAGAAAGTGTGCTTACAAACTACGAGCTCATGTTCTTATATTTACTTATTTAAATTTTAAAATTAACTCAAAAAGGAAATTAAGATTGAAACTATGGATTTTTGAACTGAAAATATACGTGGTAACACCTGGTTGAACTATTTTTTATGGTAATTCTGTGAAGATGGTACAATGATGAAGGCTGGCCTCTTGAGTTGTCTTTTTCAATTAATATTACATAAGGCAGGATACATGATATTTGTTGTGTACATTTTGAAATTTGTGTCCAAAATGATTAGGATCTTGATGTGTCATATTAGCAAGATGGTTTAGATGTAGATACTGCAGTGCATAATAGAAAGATTTTGGCAGGTCATACATGCTTTGATTGTCTATATTATTTGCCTTTTATAAAAAACTATGTATGTATAGGATCTACATGTAGTTCATTCATATTTCTTTTAGCCTTTTTGTTTGCATCCTCTTTTGGACTATGAGGAAAGAGTTTGGCAGATCCTGTGTGCATTGACTGCCCAGATTTATGCTGCCGGTGGTCTTTGTGGCTGGATATGATGGTTACCTTACTCATCTGAGTGTCTTGTTATCTTAAACTCTGACTCCCACATGGGTGTACTTGGATTGCAAATTTTATGAGAAAATTTTGTTTGAGTTTGGGAAGGTATTTGAATTTAAGGAGAGAAAAAAAAAAAACATGTGGGGCCAAAGAGAGAATGTGATGTTTTGTGAATTGATGACAGATCTCAAGAATTGGAAATCACTGGGATTGAAATTTTTTCCAATTGAGTTGAAATTAAAGCAAAAAAAAAATGTTATCCAAGTACACCTTAATATTTTCTTTATCCTCTGGCTGCAAGTGATGATACTGAGATTAATTCAAATCATGAGGTTGCTTAATGCTGTTGAGGCACTAGCTTAGTTGCTCTGATAGAAATCTGGAGTCCATACTTCATTCCACCGGAACTTGAGTACACCATGCTAGGGGTGCTGCTTTTTATTTGATGCTTATGATGAGGATATAATGCAGGAATGGAGCTTTCTTGCCTAACAGCATGTATTTGTAATCTGAATAGCTAAAAGGGAATGTTCCTAGCCTAAGCTGGATGTTTAAGAATGAGCTTGCTGACCTTTTACTGTGAAATGAATTTTTTTTTTTTTTTTAAACTTATTGTGTTATAATTTGCAGGTTATGCTCTTAGTTCTGTGGAGGGTCGTGTAGCAATGGAGTTTTTTGACCTCTCGGAAAGTGGTCAATCCAAAAAGTATGTATTAATTGCATGAGATTCTTGCTTTATGAACATTTTCTTGACCCTGTCAGTGTCATGTGCTGGATTTTATTCCTGGTTTTGCCAGCAATTCTAAGTAACCAACCTATTACAGTTTCAAAAAGTTGTGGAAGCATTTCTTTCTGAAGCAAATGCCTCTCTTCCCATGAGCATTCTGCACAAAACTTATGTCTTCCTTGATAATCCTATTGTATCTTCTTCCTTGATAATCCTATTGTATGCTCATTACTTTGGTGTGAAATGATCTTAAAACTAAGCAAAAGAATTTCTTCAATTTGTAGTGATTTTTGGATTGCCTTTCTGGTTTTACGATGCAATCTGCTGTTTGGTAACAGCACTACTTTTGAATGTGCAGATATGCATTTAAATGTCACCGGAAATCTGAGGCCGGAAGGGACATCGTCTACCCTGTTAATGCCATTGCATTTCACCCAATGTAAGTGTTTGTGCTTATTTGTCTCAAACCAGGGACATTTATCTTGAAGTATTTACATGTTAGCTGTTCTTGTTTGGCTAGTTTTGCAAGTTAAATTACAGATGATAAGCCAGAGCAATAAGCCATTGTTGAGATATCTTTGTCATTAATTTCCCTTGGCCACCGGCAGATGAGATAGCTCAAAGCCACAGCTTGGCAACAAGAGTATATGACTTGAAAAAACTGCAGTTGCTTGCATTTAAGTGATGGACCTGCAGAGAGGTTTATGTGTGCATTTTATAAATTTATTGACAGAGACTGCATTTTGCTCTTTTTCATCCAGCAAACATTTAGTCATCACAGATTAGTTTGCTTATGATACTGTGCAGACCGCATTGTATATAGTTCATAGAAATTGTTGGGACTTCTGCTGACTTTGAGAAATAGCAAAGAGCTTTTCTTGACCTAAGTGACAAATCTCGTCACAAACTAGTGTTTCATACCTAATATATCTTTGCAGCTATGGTACTTTTGCCACTGGGGGTTGTGATGGATTTGTCAATGTATGGGACGGCAACAACAAAAAGAGGTTGTATCAGGTAATAATCCAGATCTCGTTTAGATTCTTTACATTTCATTTTGAGTGCTGCATTGGTACTGAGAATCTACCTTTTTCATTTTCACTCAACTGGACCTACAGTATGCAAAATACCCAACAAGCATTGCTGCCTTGTCCTTTAGTAGAGACGGGAGGTTGTTGGCTGTCGCATCTAGTTACACATTTGAAGAGGGAGAAAAACCGTAAGGATCAATATCTCTGTCTCTGTCTCTCTCTCTCTCCCCAACCCCCTCTCCCATCACCGCCCCCCCCCCCCCCCCCCTCTCCCCAAAATATATATTTGATTGGGTAACTCTGTGCTTGTTCCATCTTTAGCAGCCATGAGCCAGATGCCATATTTGTCCGCAGCGTAAATGAAGTTGAAGTGAAGCCAAAGCCAAAAGTGTTACCCAATCCTGCTGCGTGAAGGGCTATTGGAAAAATTGAAGGTGTCTAGTCATTAATGGTAGTAATTCTTTTTCTTTTTTATTGTTTAATCTGTTACATAGTAGCGTGGACACAAGAACTTGTATCTTACTGGAATAGTATGCAGCCTTAGCATAACTTAAATGCAAATTCTGTTTTATGTTCTTCAGAAATGCGTAAGAAAATATGCTTCATAGTTTCAGAGAGTTAATGTATTGCAGGCGTTACTTGCTAAAATCCCAAATTTAACAATACAGTAATTGACAAATTTAATCTATTAATTGTTTATATATATATATATATATATATATATATATATATATATACACACACACTTTCTCATTCATCCATTATTTCTCCTTTGTGACTCGTCTAGACTCTTTCCACAGCAAATTCCAACAGATTTAAGCGTATACCAAATATGTGCCGTCTTATCAAGAGTAAGGTCACCATTTTGTGTATTTAAAAATATAAAAATTTACTGTAATGTGGTAGTTTTAATCCAAAGTTACCAACAAAAAAAATTATAAAAAAAAATAATAATTGATAGGATGAAAAAAAAGGGAAAATTTTTTACATATTATAAAAAAGCAAAATAGTTGATGAACTAAATTTACCAATTTTTCTTAACAATATTTCCAAAACTCGAATGCCATGAAAATAAGAATTTACAAGTATAACAGTAGCATATTCCTCAAAACAGGGCAAGTATCCATTATAAAAGTACAGCTTCATCCTACATCAATCAATAGTTGAGTGATTTGAAGCAGCATTCTTCAATACACACCCTTTGTACATTTTCTCTAAGCTTCGCTTAACTAAGGCAAAAACTATAAAGCTATATATCCAGCTACATATAAGAAAATCATCAGCCTCTAAATCATGCAGATTGCAGAATCGATTGGCACAAATCCCTCTTGTTCTTCAATTCAAGAAACCATAACGGGGCTTCCTTTTCACCTAAACCCAGAGGGAGCTGTCTGAGTACCTCCTCCTCCAGCTGGTCTCCTCATAGCTTTTGATTGGGCAAGCATCTCATCATAGTTCTGTAGATAGAAATGAACATCAGAAACAGTCAAAAGGAAAGCCATGAAGTATGATAGTCATAATGAGGAATGCAACACCAGTAGTCAATGTTTACCCGTTTCTCATATGCAATATCCCTTGAGTCAATGATCTTGTCTGCAAGGCCATAGTCAATTGCCCCTTGAGCTTGGAAGTATTTTGGGCGCTGGATATCCTTCTCAATTTCTTCCTTGGTTTTACCAGTTCCTTTAGCTAAGAGCTCAATGTAATACTCTGTGTTTGCATCTAGTTCTTTCGCCTGACGAAAGCAACATCAGAAAATGTTCAGACCAACACAGAACAAAAAGAGAGGGGGGTGGGGGGTAGGGAATGGTGGGGGTAGGGAGAGAGAGAGCAACCTTAATCCACATGTCTATGACAGCTCCACTTGATCTACTGACTCTAGGAAGATACAGCTTTGCTACATAGAGGAATAAAGGAAAAATCGGGTTAGTAAAAAATTGAATCATCAGATTTCACCAGTATGGCAGCATTCCACGTTGTGATTGTTATCTACAAGGAATACCTCACTGTTGAGCTTTAATCATGCAGCAACATGTAGATTACATAATGAACAAAATATTGAATGACTTACTGTAGGCAACAGAATGAACACAAAACCAATCCCTTTTTAAAATGCAGAATGACACTTCTTGTTGAAAATTAGAGGAACCAAAATATAAAGTATTAACGATGCAAACTGCTTATTCGGTATATACAGGGGTTTTCATGACATGCAAAAGCACCATAAAATAAATTCTATTTTTGTGGTTCGTATTACATTCTAGAAATACTCTAAGTACACAGAGAGATCCACATACTGCTCAGTCCACATTCATAGCAAAATCCCTTTCAGATATGCACCGTTGTCCTAAGGCAGAAAACTGATTGTGTTAGCATTTAGAAGCAAGAAGCACTTCGAATGGTCAGATACTTCTCAGATGCTACCTTATCAACAGTTTTCAGTATGTGGGAACACATAGCACTGCTGACACCTTCATCTTGATGGCAAGACAAAAAGGAAACAGATGGGAGTTTCTATGTTTGGTAATACAGAAAACAAAAGTCTCTCTATCATACTCTCAGGACATTTATATCCACATACATATCTAAGGCATGGAATGACAAAAGTTATTTCAGATTCTCTGCATTTATTAACTCCAGCAACAAAATTCTTCCAGCAACCTACTTGTATGTAGCTTCTTGCACAGTCAATCACATCCACAACCATGGCACACATCGTGCCTCCACTCCATTGCCTTCACCCTACACTCACCTGTACAACTATACCTCCTCAGTCCTCCCTCTCCTACATAAACACATAACTTCAGAACCTTCAACTCACACAGAGGATCTACAGACATCCCCACAAACATAAAAAAGAATTGTTGCCCCTGGCTGCTGCTGGGACAGAGATTTTTTTTTTGGGGGGGGGGGGGCATTACAAGCAGAATTTTTGTTTCATATGAGCACAGGGGTCAAAACCTGGTTTAGCATCAAGTTCATGTGAGTTCAACTAATAGCTGAGTTTCATCATGCTAAGCAGGAGATCTGTAATTTTAACTTGAGTTGGAAAAAACTGGCTTGATCACGCTTAACTTCAAACATGCCCGACAAAAAAGGGCCAGAGCTTGGCTCATTCGCAGCCCTAGTTAGGGTCATGTTCCTGAAGTTAAACTACATACTCGAAAATTTACAAATTCTTATACAGCTTACAAAGAACCAACAAGGTAAACATAGCACAGGATTCCCCGTGTGAATAAAAGTAGTGGACCAGACTTCAAGACATGGATTACAAAACAATACCAATAACCATCAACTTACCACACATAGATAGATTATGATACTAAAATATACGCAGATTGTGGTTGTAAAAATAAGATCAAACGATTTAATAGAACGCATCAATAATGGTGAGTTGGTACAGGAAGCATCATTTTCGAGAAAAATGTGTAATCAGAACTTGAAAAGGAAAGCCTCCTAATGTACAGGAAACCGGAACTTACTAGAGCTATTGGGCTGTACAGCACGGTAGCCCTTGGCTCCAACTGATAGAAGCATCGCTGCTTGACCATATGCCATACCACAATTCACTGTATAGACATCTGACTTGCAGTACTTTTAATAGGAAAGGTGGAAATCAGGCACAATAAAGGGTCACCAAGAAACCAATCATAGTTATTATTGTTATACTATCTTCAGAATGGTAACCTAGAGATCAAAACAAAATTTATAATCGGTTGTGAAAATGTTTTAATATCCCATCCTATCTTCTAAAAAAATGAGTTGAATTGTTTTCTTCTTTATCTCAAGGAAAGCAACTAAGTTTATGTACAGTCATAAATATCCTACTTCAATCCATGAACATATTTACAACAAAAAAACACGAGATGATATAAATTTGGGTGCTTACAGCCATGCTGTCTGCAATGGCATAAGCCTCTGTCTCAGACCCAACTGTCTCCATCTTCTCATCCTATGTATTTGAACAATGAAAATTATTTAGTGTTGTTACATATGTTACCTTTACAGAGAGAGGAGAAAGCAGAAAATGAGCAGATTTGTAAGTCTTGAACTGCTGCTTTGAACAAAGGAAGATAGAAAATATATCACGAGCAAAGAATTATACTTCTTAAATAGTTTACCTGTGTACCAGACGAATTTATGTAGAGATATATGGGTTTGGATGGATTATCATAATCCAGGAACATAAATTGAGCCACAAGAAGCTCGGTGACAGCAGGAACAATCTGGAGTAATCAGAGCAAAGAAATTCAGGACGAGTAGGAAAGGCTCAGAAAAATAAGAAGGGGATGTGGTCCATGTGGAAGAAAGAAAGATTCAAAGTCAGATTGCTTGGAACACATATAATACCGGCATGCCCAGATAGACAATTCGAGCATCCAAGAGCAATGATGGCAAATCAGGAGGAGCAGTCAGTGGTCTATCATATCCTCTTGCTCCTCCACGATACATGCTTACACTCATACTATATTTTGAGGGACCTCTTTCATCCATGCCCGACATGCTCCACATTCCGCCATTATTTACATAATTGCAATATGACGAGATGCTTTCCTATAAATTTCCATTAAGATAACTTAGATCAGACCTTCCAGTCAGAATAGAGAATTACTGGCTCAAAAGATTATCAAGAAGCAGAGCATGACTAGTAGCATCCCATATGGAATAGTTTATCTGCATTGGCATCAATCACAAATTAGCATGCTGATAGCCACGAGTTAATACCTCTGTGACTCTTTCAGCTTGTCGACGCACTGGATTATCCTCAGTCATAAACATATCCATCTGTGAGGGACTAAGGCCATAAAGATACTGAGGTGCATTCTTGTAGTTGTCCATTACTACAAAAAAGACAAGATGGTGCGTTAAAAGTTGAAAAATATGAATGGTTGATAAAGAAAAAATTACCAAGTTGATGGTGAGCTAAAAGTGAAAAATATGAACAGTTGATAAAGAAAAAATTACCAAGTCGACATACAAAGTTCAAGATTAAGGTTTCCAGATCAGAAAATACTGTTATAAGAGCCTTACTTGTTATTTACATTGTACAATGATCATAGTTACCGTCCATCATTTTCTTGACCTAATTAAACAATCAGAGATATCTGAAAACAACCAAGATTAGAGAACTACCTACGGACCTCTCTCAACTAAAAATTTAAAGGAGCCTAGGTAAGATCCAATATATGGAATTATTACAAAATAAGATATAGCAGAAACCCATAGTAAAGCAAAACAAAAAGCCACCACCAAAAGGAAAACGACATTTATAAATTATCACAAAATTCGACTTAACTAACTTACCACAACAAACCAAAAAAATTATCATTGGTGATAAGATAATGCTAAGTGAAAAGAACAATATATGGGAAACGCTTAAAATGTCATAACAGCTACTAGAAGCTCGTGACCTTTTGCTCATTTCAAGGATTTTTAATGAGTTGAGGAAGCAAAGATTCTTGTAAATTTTTGCCCTATTTTTCCATTATTCATGTTGCTCTAAATTTCCCAAGCATGTCCTTATAAAACTTCTTGCCCCCTAAACAGCAAATCAATCAAATAGGAGTTCCAATGAAAAATAGAAAAACCAAGAAAACAAAATTTCAAATTACAAGAACAAAGAGCTGCTTTGTGAGTGCAAAACTCCATAAACAAAGAAAAACACAACAGAGAGGACTCACATCCATCCTTGAGATTCTCTCCTCTGAACTGTTTTGGGATGTGGTCTAAAGACTTCGCCACCGGCGCCCTGTAACAACATCTCTGGGTAGTGCTTTTTGTGGGTTTTCCTTGAGTTGAAGAAAGCGCCAACAGCAGCTTCGGGTTTTGAAGAAATGATGATTTCTGGATGCCACGTAACGAACAACCCACCTCTCTATTTTCGAAGCTACCCGCCGAAGAGAGAGGAGAGAGAACCACAGATGAAGCCATGGTTACAATTACTTTCTCTATCTTCACTCCGATTCCAGTTGAAAAAGAACACTCCAGGCTACAGCCTACACTGCAAGCTGAAGTCTTTGATGCTTGGAGAAAATGAGACTTCCCTGTTGGTTGTTTTGGGCCTCACCTGGTTTCCTCCAGGCCACTTATCATAATCGTTTGGGCCATCTGCTGAGATCGGTGTTCTTGGGCCTTGTTGGTCTGTAAATATTCAAAAGCCCACATGAAAGTCCACCATTAGCAATTTTACGTGGCATTTTCATAGTATTTCCTAATTCTTATTTATCTATCACAACTGAAAAGTTATAATATTTTTTTTATCTATCAAATTAAAAATTTTTAAGTAATATTAATATTAATTTTACTAATATACTCTTATATTAAATAGTTTTATGAAATAGAAATATAGTAACTTTAGAGAGAAAATAGAATGAAAAAAATTTTGAAATAAGAAATCTCTCTTTCTCTCTCATAGATGTAAGTCACATAAATCCTATTTTCTTTTAGCCCTTGTTTGGTTTGCGGAGGTGAAGACAAGGGGGAGAGATACATTTTACTTCCACTAATGGAAGTAATAGCATTTACTTTATTTTGTTTGGTATAAAATGAATAAGAGGTGGAAAGAGAGGAAAAAAGATAGAAAATAATTAATTTAGTTTATTTTTTTATCTCTCATTATCTATTTTATTAAAAATGATATCAATATTGTCATGATTTCTCCCACTTTATTTTTTCTTTTCCAATCCCTCTAAATTCGAAGGGGAGGAAATGTTGATGCAGAGGAAAAGTGGTACCCTTCGTGATTTAATTTCCCTCACATCTACATCCAACTAAACGAGGTAAATGTACTATTTACCTCAATATTTACTTCTCCTCCTCATCTACTTTTACAAAACAATCCAAACAAACATAGTCTTAATTTTTCTTACTTTTAATTCATTCTATTGTTATTATTTTTTTTGTGACAAGTAGTATTAAAGCCTAAATTTCTAGGGTTTTGAGATTTTAAGATGATAAAAATCGATGAGAATAATAGTTTAAATGGTAGAAAATAGAGAAACATAAATCTCTCTTGGAAAGGGCATGTTGATTATTATGTATTTTATTGATGGGGTTATATTTGAAGAGAGGTTATTAAATATCGGTAAAATTACACATACAATTGTACACCCTACATGAATTAGACAGATTATGGACTAAAAATATTTAATGCTGATATGAGACGCATAGCTCCACATTATACAATCAAAGGACAAATGAAATTCGGTTTTAAGCAATGTTCAATGTTTTCTATAAAAATTCAAAAGTTTGGATCTAAGTAATGTTTGATGGTTATTGTAAATATTCAGAAGTTTAGATTTATAAAGATGCAGAGGCTTGGATTGGATTTAATTAAGTAATGCTCGATGGTTGCTAATCAATATTCGATGGTTGCGGTAAAGATTCAAAATTTGTGACGATTGAGATTAGAATATAAGTTAAGGTAGAGATTTGTTAATTGTTATGCATTCATAATTAGATTAGGATAAGATAATTTGATTAAAAAAATATTTTTAAAATATTAATAATTTATAATTTATTCTTGTTCTATATATATTATAATTAGCAAATTACATTTATTGTACCTCATATCAATTAAAAGTCGTATGACTTGGTAACTATTATATAGGTAGAGTCATTAGTTTTTTAGGGTGTCTTTGTTTGATATAGTATATCCAATATTATAGAACTTATGGATGTAAGTTAGGTAACTAAAATTTCACCTTAATTTAAGTATATTATTATTTTATGTAATCATCAACTCACAACACATTATATTATCTTTCTTTAGATCTCACCTAACTCCATATATTTAATAATTTTTTATAAAATTCGTCGCGGACTAATTTTTATCCACTTATACATAAATGGAAATAGCCGCAATGTTGCAAGTCAAAATCAGGGGGAAAAAACTTAAAAAGTGGAATTTCAAAATTAAACACTAACACACACATACATATATATATATATATATATATATATATATATATATATATATAATGTTTGAGCTTCGGATCAAATGTTGAAATTTACGCAAGGTCCAATTCAAGAGAGGGGAGGGGAGGAGAGGGAAATTTTTTTTAACAATAAAAAAAATTAATACTACACTTTTAAATAAATTTAATGTAAAAAATTATTTTGTCTAATGTAACTTACTCTCTCAAATTGTAACTAAAAATTTCTTTTATCAACAAAAATTTAATACTAAATTCTGTGACGGAACTAAGGGCCTCGAAATTTTTAAAATTTTAAATTTCCCTTAAAAATTAAAATTTTATAAAGACTTTTTAAACTTTTATATATAGTAAGTTATAATATTATCTAATAATATATATATTTTTTATAAAACTTTCCCGATTAACTTCAAAATTTTAATTCTATCATAACTAAAACTTTCGAATAAATATATATAAAAAAAAATTCTCGTAAATTCATTTCCAAATCTATCTTCCTCTTTCTATCCCTCTTCCTTCTCATTCATGAAAAGTCACTGCCCCATCTATCCACCTGTCCGCCACCGCCTCTCCTCCTTGTTTGATCCTCCACCACAACCACCACCTCTCTTCCTTCCCCAACCCACATGCAAAGCACCAAGAAAAGTAAAATCCTTACTACATATATTATGTAAGGCATGACTTCATGTATGTACAATATATCATTTGTCTATGCAATTGAGAGATGAAAATTTGCATGCGAGTTTGACCAATTTCTGGTCACCAAAGCCGACGCCTCTTTGCTTAGTTGCCTTTTAGATAGATACTGATGATTCGGCAAAGGCGTTTTGCGAACCCTCTGTGGAATTAGTTCAACAGCCAACTATATCACATACATATGAATGTTCTTTTCCTCCTCTTTTTTTCATTTTTCCTTGTCTTCTTTTTCTCTTACCTTCTCGTCACCGCATAGTCATCCACAAATTATATACATATATATATAGAGAGAAAGAGAGAGTACAAAAGATTAAAAAAAAAAGGTTTTTAGATAAAATTATAGTAAAATAAATAATTTTGAGACTACATTTACGTATTAAGTTAAAAATAAAAATCTGAATTTATATATGTAAATCTTATATTCAATATTTTTTCAGAGTTATTTTAATGAAAAGTAGAATGCATGCATTGCAGGAAAACACGTCACAGTTAATTAATCGGCAGAGTGGGCTACGATATCTCCCATGCCATGCACTGAATTAGGTAACTGCGAAGTTCCATATGACAACTCATCAAATACGAAACCTCTCAACCGGCTTGATATATATTCTTCAATTTAAAGAGTATTTCTTACATGAATCATGAATCGATATAGATTAAATATATTAATAAATTATATCGTATAATTTATATTATATGTAATATAAGTTATTAATATATTAAAATTTTTTTCATCAGAGAAAAGTCAAAGGTTTTTTTTTTTTTTTATTTAGCTCCTCTTTTTCAAAGGAATATTTTTATACTTTTATTTTAAGAAAAATGTACACAAACGAAAAAACTATAAAATTCAACTACAACCAAATAGGAGATATAAAGTAACACTTATTAAAACAAGAGTTAGAAATGTCTTTGTATCTATTTAATTATGCTGATTAGAAACGTCTTTATATCTACTCAGAGACCAAACAAGGGAGCAAAGAATGGTATCCGCCTCCTAAACTTTTTTAAAAAATTAACTTTACTTTAGTTAAAATGAATTTTTTTGAAAAAAAGTTTCTTTAAATTTTACCCTTTGCTCTCTAAAATATTTTAAAAATCTTGTAATATATATTTTTTATATAATTTATTTCTCAATCCAATTTTTAGGTTCGTCTCTACTCCAACCCCTCGTTGGGGGTTCAACTAATTAACTTTATATTTGGTTCACAAAAGAGGAGGGAGAGGGGAGGGGAAGAGGGAATGAAACTTTTACTTTTATTATGAAAAGTAAATATTTTGTTTAGTTAGGTAGTTTACTAAACTAGAATTATGTAATTATCTTGGAATCTATACCATCACAACTAGAACAAATTCTTGGGTTTGGACAAAAATATAACCATCAAAATACACAAAATATCTAGAACGAACTTACTTTTTTCGACGTTAGTACATCAATATGAAAACGTATCTGATCTCTTTAGGCTCACTCGGTGTCTGACTGGGCTTAGTTGAGTGTGTGTGTAAGCAAGCTTTGCCTAATAAAAGAGCGCTGGGGGAGTCGGTCAGTGACTTGCCAAAACACCATTCCTTCATATAGGCCAAGCTGAATGAATAGGCCACGTTCCCAACAAGAAAATGCGTGGCACCAAGATTTTCCGTGTTCACATCGTGTTTAATTGTAGAGACCAAGTCATGTAGTAACTCCCAATAACTCAACTCATAAGCTACCATTTTGTGGAATCCTATTCCCAAAAGCAAGCTAATTTCTTCCTTCATGTCATGTCTCTTTTCAAGTTTTGGATTGCTTTGCCAATTAATGATATCATTTTCAACATGGTATTATTATTCATCGCTTCCTCCTCCTTGATCCCCTCTTTTGTTTCCGTTAAACACTAGAACAATAATCTTGATTGGAGTATCTATTTTTTTCATTAAATCTTAAATTATTTTTTAATAGTCGAATGTATTTACAGTTAAATATATAACTCAAAAAAAATCTGCGAGTTTCAAGTTGGTACTTAAGTCATAGACATTTAGCGGGTTTTAAATTCAAGATTTAAGATTTGAAATGAGAAAAAAATTGAGAGATGAACATGTTTATTGTAAATATTCCATAGATTTCTGGCTCGGCCAATCAACAAGTTCTTTAGAGTGAAGGGAGAGATAACAGGATGGAAAGAGCTGTGGGCGGCCGCATAACGTGGTGAAAATGTACAGTTGGCGGCACTTTACGGACTCTTAGTTGTTAGACGGCTCTCTCTCACTTACTTGTCCCAAACATTCAGGAAGCAGCCAAAGGCAACCGATACTTCCACGTGTCGCCTCTGCGTTCTCCCTGTGAGGATCGCTCCTTCCACGCGTCATCCACCAAAAGGAACCGCGTAGCGTGCCGTATGCCGGACTGTTTGCCTGCCGGTGAAGCTATAACAGTCCCTCCACTCCTCCTCCATTACAATTTTTTGTAGATTCTTTTTTGCTCTGTCTGACCACAGTCTGTTTGTTAAAATGCCCCGGCTGACTTGTGTGGCATATTTCTTTTAACTTTTTTTTTCATACTTAGTATTTTTGAGATTTTTGTGAAAGATTTGAAGAGATTAAACGAATCCCACATGTTAAAAGTAAGTTCTATGTCCTAAAACAAGAGAAATTTATGATCACGTTTAAAGGGTTGTTGTGCTCATTTTCACTGAATAAATTTTTATATGGGAAATGCATAAATAATTCGGAAATAATGTCATTGAGGGGAATAAAAAAGGGAGAAATGAAAGGTACAGTAGTAGACGGTGGCTGTGGAACTTGAAAAGTAAGAGAAGAGAAGGGGTCTAAAATATTCTAGAAAGACCAAGTAGGGGGGTGGTGATGGACAATGATTAGACGCGTGGCTGGCTGCGACGTTTCTGATTTGGAGGAAGATAGATTAGGTGGTATTTCGAGATAGCCAACCAAAAAGGAAGTTCCAAAGGCCGAGCACACTAGTCTTGTGTAGATACCAGCAACTGGAAAGGTGTGGTAGGAGTGTCATCACTCACACTTATAAATTTTATATTCGTAGGGGCTTTATGCCGGTAAGAAATGAGGACAGATGCGATAAGTTTGAAGAGGCATTTTAGGTGTTTGACATTTTGCGTGAGTGAAGCAGAGAGTGGGACAGTCGGGTGCTGACAATTCATGTTGTCTTCATCACCAAACTCGAAGATAAGGATCAAGGATTCCTACGTAGGGAAGTGACTGTAGTAGAACTATTCAGTCCCCCTCCCAACCCCCCTCCATCCATTGGCTTTACACATTTCACACGTTTGCTCAGTTTACGTTGTCAAGATTCTATTTACCTTGAGTGATTAATGTTTAATAATAAATACACCTTGAAGAGGAACAATACATTATGTTGACAATCTCCAAATAGACCACAATGGCAGACCTTCCCCAGCAGATAGATGTCTAATATTGAAATCCCATTGCACAAATGATTTCATTGGATGATTAATTACTTTTAGTAAAGAATGAGTACTTCTATTTCTATTTGATTTTGAGTTGAAAGAGTTGGTTTAGATCATTATTATAATGTTCTTCTTATCTTTATCTCAATTAAGTGTAAAAATATGACAAGTAATTCTAATTATAATCAGTTTTGTAACCAAAAAAAAAAAATCGAAATACAAAATAATTTTTTAAAAATTACGAATTAATATTTTATCACTAAGTTATTAATGCAATTATATAAAATAGTACCTTAAATTTCGATTATTTAATTTTTGAAAATATTTCTCCATCAATTCTTATTTATCTATCACAATTAATTACTTTACACAATTTTAAAAAAATTAGTTAGTCTTTTAAATTCATATAACTTTATTTATATATTCTAAAAGTACTTTTAAATTTAATATTCTTTACAACTATTTACTTACTTCATTTGCTCAACTCTTTCTCTACAATTATTTAATATAAAGGTATAAAAGTAAAATTAATATTAATAATATATAAATTTTGTTAATATAACAAATAAAAAAATATTAAAATTTTTTATTTATAACAAATAAATAGAAACGAAAGGTATAACATTCTTAATCTAAGTCTAAAAAAACGTTTTAATATCAAATATCAACATAATGATCACATTTGCTTTGTTTGTAATTACCGAGCAATCAACAAAGTCAAAGAACCCACACCTTCAGTCATAGCCACCACTCTACCCGACCCCATCTCTTACGCCTAATTTATCTCACAAAAATAGGCAAAAGAGCTCGGGACACATTCCAATTAGTTAATTTATCATAATATTTCTTGTGATCAGTACTGAAAATTCGAATCTTGTTAGAAACTTGAAATTTTACGTGGATCAATCAGTGTAAAATTAACTTTTTGTACATAATAATTTACTTCTTTACATTCTTAAAGAGTTAAGAGTAGGTCTTAAAAATCAATTTAGTAGGACAAAATTTAAATACTTAATTTAAAAAAAAAAAAGCAAAAGAGACGGTACTGTCCTAAAAGAAAGACTCTCCCTTCCTCATTCAATTTTCTTTGCTCCGTGGTGGGGGCTGGGGGTATTTAAAAAAAAAAAAAAGACGAAGAAAAATAGATGCGGGCGTTTGTTTTGACCTGAATGGGTCATAAATAAGAAGGCGCTGCTCAGTCACACACACACCCAATACCGCAGACTCACAACCACGCCTCCACAACACTCTTCTTCAATCTTGACTGACCGACTTCACTTCCACCCACCACCCAACTCATCACCCACCCACGTGTGAACTCGTCCACCCCCAGCCCCGGCTGTTATAATACTAACAAACACTATTATTTCAAACTAGAAAAAAAAAATTCAATTATAATATATGTATATCGGCATAATTAAAAATTTAAAATTAACGAAAATATTATAATTTTGAAAAAGATTAAACTTTAAAAAATTTTAAAAATATTTAAAAAAAATACAAAAAATTAAAAATATTTATAAGATAAGTGTCGTCGCTATCCTTTATTAGTTATGTCATTGCACTTTTGTATCTTTAAATAACATTGATATTTTTTAATTAATTTATGTAATATAAATAAGATAGTTAAATTATGACATTTAAATTTAGACGAATAAAGTATTTTTTAAACAGGTATAAGTTTTATTTCTAATTGTTCAAAGTGTATTTACAAACACACAAGGAAGAGTGAATTGAAGTAGTGTTTTGGAACGGCAGCTCAATTGATCGTGATTCTACTAATTTTTGTATAAGTAGATGATCGTATGATTAAATTCTCACTCAACAATCTTAACAGTTGAGACAGAGTTGAATATGGTCAGTTAAGGTATTTCTTGAATTTAGTTCGTTTTTTAGAATCGTAGAGTTGGTCCATAAATCTACTCGGAGAAGATTATTATTTTAAATAAAGCAAAGTAGTTAAATGTAAAAAAAAAAGAAATATAAGTATTTTTGGAGATTTTGGAGTGGTATTATTTAGTGGGAAATATTATGATAATTAATAAGTGTATGTAAGTGTGTAACCTGTACAACTCGTTCACCGCCAAAACACACGCAACTTCCAACTCCTGATCCTTATAGAATAAGTACTCACTCACTCCCTTCTCCTTAGGGTCTTGTATAAATAGAGCAACCCTACTCTCTCGCTTCGCTTCTCATTCCGCAAGCTCTTTCTTCTTCACTTTCTCTCTTGGTATCTCTCTTTCAGATTTTTCGTTTCCAAGTAATCATAGGTTTTCAAATACCATCTTCAATCGTCGTCTCCGGCGGCAACACGGAACTCTGTGTTGAGAAAAGTTCCTTTGGGATGGCTCTTGAGGCTTTGAATTCTCCTGCAACAACGGCGGCGCCTTCTTCACTTCGTTTTGCCGACGCCGACGTGCATAGTACGTTTGATTCTTTGACCAAGAGAAAGCGCTCGAAGCGAGCTCGGTCGGAAATTCCGCCAACGGAAGAAGAGTACTTAGCCGCTTGTCTTGTCTTGCTTGCTCGCGGTGGCGCTGCAGTACCCTCTACAAGCAGTTCGTCAAAAACTGCCGCAGCCGCGTCTGGTTCCACTGCTTCTGCGACCCCGGCCACAAAAGGCAGTAACAACGATCAGCAACAAACCGAGTCTCCGCAGTCACAAAATCACTCTTACAAGTGCAGCGTTTGCAACAAAGCCTTCCCGACGTATCAAGCTTTGGGTGGCCACAAAGCAAGTCACAGGACCAAACCTCTCACCGCCAACGCTGCTTCAGACGACAACAAGCCTTCAACGTCTACCTCCACCGGTACAGTCCCGGCTCCTAATGTTTCCGCCCTCAACCCCAGCGGCAAAGCCCATGTCTGCTCCGTCTGCCACAAATCTTTCCCCACTGGTCAAGCTCTCGGCGGTCACAAGCGCCGCCACTACGAAGGACACATAGGCGGCCACAGCGGTACTGGAGGCGGAGTCGTCGCCAGTACAAGCGGCGTCACATCCTCAGAAGGCGGTGTCTCCAGCCACAAGCCCCTTGACTTTGATTTGAACCTGCCTGCCTCACCAGAACTGGTTTTGGGATTGAACCTTGAGAGCGTCAGAAGTCAAATTTACAGTGACCATGAGGTGGAAAGCCCTATGCCGGCCAAGAAACCGCGGTTATCATTCCCGGTGGATCTAGCATTATCAGTATCCCAAAGTTAAATTCTAGATTAGACCAGTTTGCCATTAATTCCTCTGTTTGGAATCAGATCACCAGTCAGCATTTTTTGTTCTTTTCTATTATTAGTACGAATTCTTTGATAGTGGATTGATTATTCATGTACAGACCCAGTAGAGAGTAGATTACATTTGTCTGAAAACTCTCTCTTTGGTCATGAATTATTCGTTCATTCCATTAATTGATAATGATTTATCGTAATACCGTTCTTCAGTTGCCCTCTTGTTCTTGGTTTCTTTGAAGATGACGATGGATTATAATTTAGAATATCTGGTATTGAATATGCTTTTATAATGTTCAAATTTTGGATTCAGACATTATGGACGAATCATGCACGATTCCATGTGTTTTTTGCCCTAATATGCACATGTTTGAAGTGATTAATCATGAGATTCATTGGTAACAGCAAATGCTGGGATCCTTGGTTTTTTTTTAATTAATTAATAATTACAATAAATAAATAAATGTAAATAAAATTTAATTTTGAAATTGAACTTTAAAATTTTTAATTTTATAAGTTATGTATTTTTTACCATTAATAAATTTTTAGAGTACCAAGTTTTTTTGAATTATTATTTTGATGTAGCATGATAATGGTAAATACTTCATCCGATTCAAAATTCTTATTCATGATTTTTTTTTTGTTTTGTTTTAAAATATTTGTCAATGTACATATTTTTAGAATTAATGATTAATTTCTTTCAATTTTATCTCTATTTATTCTAAGTCAATTGTACAATTTTTCAAAAATCTTTTTTCTTCTTACTTTATTTCACGATATAAATCATTTTACAAAGTTGTATAAACATTTGTTACTTTTTTTTTTTCATTTCTACCCCTCCTTACAATCTTTCTCTTTTCATTAATTATGACCCAATTCTGTCCAATTACCAAAATAGATAAAAGATTTAATTAAAGGTATTTTTGAAAATTCAATTTTAAGATTGTGTAGAATTTAGAACCTTTAGTTTTTGTGCATAAGTTTAAAACGACTTATATTATGAAACGGATATAGTAATATTATTTTCAATATTTTTAATTTGTATATAAATAGTTTCATAAAGAAATATTTTGAAACGAACGGAACATAAGATTGTAAAGTTTGGAATTTGATTGAAAATTCTAATATTGGCTTCCAAGGAAAGTAATTACATGGGGAAAAATAAAAAGGGGTTAGAGAGCACAGAATTCCGTGCGATGAGATTTATATACGCGTAATCCCTTCCGGAGCATGGTGTGATTAGTTAAATGCCTTAATCGATTATTAGAAGCAAGCCAACCCCAATTTTTTTCATCTTATCTTGTAATTCAAGTCCTGCATTTCTTTCAATATAAATCTCTTTGGCATTAATTTGAATAAGCTACTTCCATTGACTCCTTCTTTGGTATACTGATAAATGGTTGAGAAGTTTTTTTTTTTTTTCAAATTATTCTTTTATATTACATAAAAATTTTTATTATTGAGTTATTATTTTATTACGTGTAAAAAATGATTAGTTAAAACGTAAACGGTGGAAAGAGGAATCAAGGGTTGCTTAATTGTTTTGATAGGGAAACTTGATAGAGTAAGTTAAGCGTAAGTTCTTTGAAAGAGAAATAAGGATAAACAAGAAGAATGATAGAACCATACTTGAAGTGAGAAAAGGTTTCCCCATCTTTACTCGAGGTACATTTAAGATGTAAACCAGCAAAAGTTAACCATTTAAAATAAATACGAGATAATTTACTTGGTAAAAATAGAATAATTTTTAAATATCAGATCAATAATCGAGTCTCATACTAAAAATCAAAATAAATTTATAAAATTTAAGATAATTCATAATTTATAAAAATAATAGAGTAAAATTCAGATACAATATTATAGTGCAAATCATGGGAAGGAAAACAAAATCGGGAATAATTAATTTTTTTAATTTTTAGATTTCCTTTATTTAATACACAAAAATATTGGTGATTACAGCTGTTACTTGACCTCCAAGTTGCAAGACCCGCCCTTTTCCATGTGTACTCTTTGACCGCAGAACACACTTTTTTTTTTTAATAAAAAATACATAATTTGAGCGCAGAATTTGAGCTTTAAATAGTAACAAGTAAATTTCAAGAAACAATTTCTGGGAGTGGGCTTTATGGACTGATGGCACAAAACTGATTAGGCCCAAAGTGAGCTTCCATGGATATCCTCAGTCTCGTTGTGTCAGATTTGGGCTTAAGAACAAGAAAAAAAGGTGTCCGTCAAATCTTGAGTGGTGGGCTTGGCCCAATAGAAGGTAGACTGGATAGGATTGATATGGTTAAGGCATATGGCCACTACCAAATTCTTTATGAGGAACGTTAAGATTTTGTTTAATTGGATTGTTTTGTAAACGTAAACGAGAAAATGAGGTAAATATAAAAATAAATGAGATATTTATTTTATTTGATTGGATATAAATATGGAGAATAAATAAATCATGAGAGATATTACTTTCTTTCCATATCCGTATTTCCTCTCCTCCTGACTTAGAGGGATTGGGAGAGAAAAATAAAGTAAAAGTAATAATGATAATATTGATCACATTTTTAACATTAAAAATTGTAATAAAATAGATAATGAAAAATAAAATAATAAACTAAATTAATTATTTTCTCTCTTATTTTCTCCCCTTTCCTTCCTATTTTCACCCCAACTAAATAAAATAAGGGTAAATACATTAACTTTCTCTAATAAAAATAAAATGTGTCACTTCTTTTCTCTTTTCATCTGCCCCTCTCTCGTTTGGGAACCAAAACAAGCCTAAATGTTGGGCAGCAAAATGCCCTGGCCAGATCTAACAAATCAATCTGGGTCTGTGCACTAGGATTTGTCTTGTCCATTAAATAATTTGCTAGCACCAAATCCCATTTAAGGGCATGATTGAAAAGTGTGATATTTTGAAGGGTATAATGGTCAATTAACCACATTTTGATATATAATTGAGAGAACGACATGCAAATCAAATCTTAAAGTGTTATAAAATTAGGGTAGTGTTAGAATAAAATCTACACACTACATACTAAGAAAATTCTAACTATTCTTTGCATGAGAATTTCTCTTCAAACTTCTCTCTTTCTTTCTCTCACAATTCTTTCTCTAATCTTTCTTTCACAAAATGATGGTGTATTACAAGCTTAGAGAATAGCTCTATTTATAGAGCTCTAATTAGTGGAATACATCATGGCATACATCATCTTCAACTAATCTCAATTAATGGTGTCTCCACTAAATGGTGGACATCCATAAAAATCTTCTAATAATTCACATAAATCCATAATTAGTGGAGCCTCCACTAATTAATGGAGATTCCAATAATTCATAACACTCCCCCTTGAATGTCCATCCATACATAAAGAATATGCCTCGTTAAAACCTTACTAGATAAAAATCCAGTGGGAAAAAAAATCTAGTGAAGGAAAAAGAGTACACTATTCTAAATGTTTGTTTATTACTCCCCCTGATGAGATGATTCCTTTAAATCTTTAAACCGACGCATACCGATTTTATATCTCAACTTCTCAAATGTTGCAGTCGGTAAAGTCTTCGTGAAAATATCTGCGACCAAATTTGTAACACATCAATTTCACCTTTCTTCTGGAGTTCATGAGTAAAGAAGAATTTTGGTGAAATATGTTTTGTCCGATCTCCTTTAATATATCATCCTCGTAATTGAGCTATGCAAGCTGCATTGTCTTCATAAAGAGGAGTTGGAATATCTTTGATTGATGATAATCCACAACTTTCTCGGATATAATGAATCATGGATCTTAGCCATACACATTCTCGACTTGCTTCATGAATGGCTATAATTTCAGCATGATTTGAAGAAGTAACTGCTATAGATTGTTTCGTAGAACGCCATGATATAGCAGTATTTCCACATGTAAATAGATAGCTCATTTGAGAACGTACTTTATGTGGATCAGATAAATAACCAACATCTGCATAACCTATCAATGTTGGACTGGTTTTATTTGAATAAAATAATCCGAGATCAATTGTACCTTGGAGATATCGAATGACTTGTTTAATTTCATTCCAATGTCGTCGTGTTGGTGAAGAACTAAATCTTGCTAATAAATTGACAGCAAAAGCAATATCGAGTCGTGTATTATTAGCAAGATACATCAATGCACCAATTGCACTCGAGATATAGTATTTCAGGACCAAGGAGTTCTTCATCATTTTCTTGAGGTCGGAAAGGATCTTTATCCACATTTAATGATCGGACGATCATTGGAATACTCAATGGATGTGTTTTGTCCATGTAAAATCTTTTTAGCACTTTTCTTCGTATATGTTGATTGATGAATAAATGTTCCACTCTCCAAATGTTCAATTTGTAAACCAAGGCAAAATTTGGTTTTACCAAAATCCTTGATTTCGAATTCTCTTTTTAAATAATCAATTGTTTCTTGGAGCTCTTCAGGAGTTCCAATAAGATTAATATCATCAACATATATAGCTAATATCACAAATTTATAACCAAATTTCTTAATAAAAACACATGGACATACCTGGTCATTTTTAAATCCCGCTTTCAATAAATATTCACTAAGACGTGTGAACCACATACGCCCAGATTGCTTCAGGCCATATAATGATTTTTGCAACTTGATGGAGTAATTTTCACGAGGATAATGTTTATATGCTTCAGGCATATGAAATCCTTCGGGGATTTTCATATAAACATCATTTTCTAAATTTTCATACAAGTAGCTGGTGACAACATCTAATAGGCGCATATCTATCTTTTCATGTACTGCCAAACTGATAAGATATCGGAGTGTAATAGCATCAACAACAGGATAATACGTTTCATCATAATCAATACCTAGTCTTTGTGAAAAACATTGGGCTACTAATCGCGCTTTATATCGAACGATTTCACTCTTTTCATTGCGCTTTCGCACAAATATCCATTTGTAGCCAACAGGTTTTACAACTTCTGGTGTTCGGACTGCAGGTCCGAAGACTTTACGTTTTGTCAGTGCATTTAACTCCGATCGAATTGCATCTTTCCATTGCAGCCAATCTTTTCTATGCCGACATTCATCAACTGATATTGGTTCAGATCATCATTATCCTGTGTAACATCAAGAGATATATTGTATGCAAATATATTATCAATAACAGTTTCTATCCGATTCCAACTTCTACCGGAAGTGGTATAATTGATAGAAATTTCAGTGTTACGTTCATCAACTTCTGGTTCTTTGTCATCAGTTCTCTCTTGGTCTTTATCATTTTTTTCTTCAATATGATCTTTTGGATCAGTTAATCATCTTTTCTTTCGAGGATTTTTATCTTTAGAACCAAGAGGTCGGCCATGCTTCTGGCATGCTTTTGGCTCAGCAGCTATATGTAAAATCTTTTGTTCTATTGGAACTTCAATTAGAATAGGAGCATTTATAGCTGGCATATGCGATTTTGTTACTCTTCTAGAGTCAACAAAAGCGTCTGACATTTGATTTGCAATGCTTTACAAATGAATTATCTTTTGAACTTCAAGTTCACACGCGCTTGTATGCGGATCAAGATAATTTAATGATGTTGTCCAATCACGATCTTTCTTGTACTGTTTCTGTTCTCCCTTTAATTTAGGGAATAATGATTTCACAAGAGAATAAGAAAAGAAATATAAGAAAATGATGACAAGCAGAAAATGCCAAGAAAAATATCTCTCTTTTTTTTCACTCTTCCCGGTACTAACTTTTCCTCTTCCTCTCTTGTCTTTTCTTCTCCTCCGACCCTCTACCTACCATCTACCTCTTCTTCTTCCTCATACAGATATATATATATATATATATATATATATGTATCGATATATATCTCGATTATCGATCATTAGTAAACATTAAAAACAAAAATCACAAAGCGAGATATGAAGACTCGTAATTCATTTGAGACATGGTCAAATTTTGACTCGGTTTCACAGCGAGATGTTGATGTATTTTTCTTTCCAAACCAACCGCTTCTGCCTAATTCGAACGCAGAAGATTTTGATATGTTTTCCTTTCCAAACCAACCGCTTCCTCCTAATTTCAGGTGAGATATCTTTGAGGGCTTTCATTTGTTTTTAGTATACTTGATAATGAAATTAAACTCTCTTTTGGTTTGTTTTTTATGTAAATCAGTGGAAGTTTTGAACATACTGCTCTGGACCAAGTTGATCTGCCCCTACAAGAGACTGCTTTTGATACTGTTCCTCTTGATGTTATTCCTTTGAATGAGGATATGCTTGTGCATGATCCTTTCTACTCTCTAATGGATTTTGAACAAAGCTAGAATATGTTTTCAGTTTATTATACATTTAAACATGGATTTTGAATTGTATTACCTTTACTGATATTATTTTCTTTTTCTAGGAGAAATAATGAGTGGTCTTGGCAACGAAGTCGGAGTAAGTACTCATGAAATGTATAATATCGAAGTTCAAGATATTATTGCAGACAAAATTCCTGGAGAGAAGAAGATGATTAAGAGGCAGAGAGAGAAGAAGGGCAATAACTCCCAAACACTATCAAGAGAAACAATTTCGCAGTATTTTTACCTACCAATCAAGAGCGCAGCCAACGAACTTAATATTGGCATAACCCGTCTCAAGAAAAGATGTAGGGAGTTAGGAATTCGTCGATGGCTTCACAGGAAATTGTGAGCTTGGAGACCATAATCAAGAATGTTCAGGTTCTCTCTCATACATACTTATAATTTGCAAGTATGAAACTATGAAAGATTTATAAGTAAATAACCGATGATATCACTTCGATTTACAGGAGATGCAAAATAAAGAAGAATGAGGACATATGGGCGAGAAGAAGTTGAAAGAAGCCATTGCGATATCTGGAATGTGAAAAACGAGTTGGTGGAAGAAAGTCCTAATACGCGGTTAGAGGACCAAACACGAAATTGAGACAAGCGTGCTTCAAGGCCAAATATAATAAGAAATTTAATTATAATAAACTTAAGGAGATCATAAAATCTCAAGACTCATTTCGCGAGTAATTTTACGGCTAATTCTGCTGCTAGTCTCGATCGTCGGCTCAAAGGGGAAAGAAAAGGAGGAGGATGTCGAAAAAGAGGAGTCGAAGTCCATAATTACTAATTGTTTATCTTCCTCTAATGTAAATATTGAAAAAGAACAATTACAAACCTTCATCTTACATTTGTCGGCTCAATTACAAAAGAGCAACTATAAGCATGTATCATCAAGTTCATATGAACACTAATGATATGAATAAAAGATGTGATGCTTATTATTAATGGAAATATCTTTTTCCCTTATTATCTTTTCTGTTCCACTTCGGTGGCCGATATTTCTACTGTGATAAGGGAAATATCGAGTGTGTCCATGACCATAACCACGACCACTCGCCACAACTACGACTATAACGATGGCTCTGCTGGAGCCAACGACATTCACTTACGGAGTGCTTGTTGAGCCGGTTCATCCGGCTTCATGATTTCTTAATAATAACTCATGTTAAAGTCTGTCAATTTTGGATACCCTTTTTCTCGATATTGTTCTTGTAGAACATGAAAAGTGGAGAATGTCTTCTCCAATATAACTTCATCGATAACTTTTTCTCCGTAAAATTTTTAACTAAGATGTAGTTTTATACATCACGGAGTTCACGGTTTTACAATCTTGCAACTTCATGTGCAACCATTCATACCGTGCAGTGGGTAGTACGACCATCTTCAGGTGGTCAAATCTTTCTTTTTATCCACATGACATATGGATCTCATTTTTTTAGCATTTAGATGCATTTCTGTATGACATATAAATTTTTTTTTTCAGAAATATCAAGGGTTACAAATTCGAATTTAGCGAGATCAATAAATGCGTACCTGTCTTCTGGCTTTAATAACTGTAGAGACTCGTGCTGATAACGTGTTATAAAATTAGGGTAGTGTTAGAATAAAATCTACACACTACACACTAAGAAAATTCTATCTATTCTTTGCACAAGAATTTCTCTTCAAACTTCTCTCTTTCTTTCTCTCACAATTCTTTCTCTAATCTTTCTTTCACTAATATTTCTTTCACAAAATGATGGTGTATTACAAGCTTAGAGAATAGCTCTATTTATAGAGCTCTAATTAGTGGAATACATCATGGCATACATCATCTTCAACTAATCTCAATTAATGGTGTCTCCACTAAATGGTGGACATCTATAAAAATCTTCTAATAATTCACATAAATCCATAATTAGTGGAGCCTCCACTAATTAATGGAGATTCCAATAATTCATAACATAAAGAGCATTTTCACTGACTAAAGGTATGTTTGGATTGAAGAATTTATAAGAAAATAAAATGAGAGGAAATAAATTTAGGTATTTTGTATTATTTTTTATATTAGAGAAGGAAAAAAAAGAAAGAGAGAAGAAATACATTTAGGTATTTGGGTTAATTTGTATGGAGGGGGAAGAAAGAGAAGAGACATAAATGAAGAGATTACTTCAATTAAAAATGTTCAACTTGATTTTCATAAAAAAAAAAGAATGAAAACAAATAAAAGGAAACCAACTTTGATCAAGGTTCCGTTTGGATTGAAAGAAAAGAAATGAGAGAAGTAAGATAGAAAGAAAAGGAGAATGAGAGAAGAGGTGACTGGTAATTATTTATAATATTTAGTTATACATAAAAGAAAAATAAATAAATAGTTAAATATATCATTTGAATAAGGAAGGAAATGACACCACTTACATTTATATTTTTATTTACTAACATTAACACTTAAATTCGAAACCTTCCATTTTCTCTTCTCTTCTCTCCTTCCGTTTCTCTCAATTTAAACAAGTGATAAAATATCCTTATTTGAAATGTTTATACTAATATTAAATGACTATTTTATCCCTCTCTTTTCTTCATTTAACTATCTAAACACTGTAAATACTCATTCATTCAATTATCGATCCTCTTATCTTTTTTTTTCTTTCAACTACTCTCTTTTTCTCTTAATCCAAACATAACGTAAATACAGCCTTTAGATATCAATTAGTCACAAGAGCTATTAAAACCCTAATTTAGAAGACGTACCATATAAGAAGCAACCATTACCAACAACATTTCACTTTTTGTTAAACAATGAATTGGTAGAATAAAGTATTTGCACATTGTCAATTACGTAAGGGTGATTAGAAGATGAATCAATTGGTGTTTCCAAGACCCCACTTTTTTTTTAAATTTAATATAAGTGTTCGAATTTCGCCTGATCCTTTTTTAAAATTAAAAATCACCCTCTCAGATTCGTAGTAATATAAATTTAAGTCTAATCTCGTTTTGATAAAATAGAAACTTTGTGACCAAGATAGAAAATGGGATTCGAATTTGTGATTTAATATTCGGAGATTATTTTATTATATGAGGTGAATTACCTGTGAGGGCCAAGACAGCCACATTTTCACTTTGGAGTTTAGGAGTTGAGAATCCATAGATAGATAGATAAAAGGGCTGAGAGCTTTCTGAAAAAGCATTCCATGATAAATGTACGTTCCAAGTCATCATTTCTTAAAAAGCCAGAGTGCAAAACGAAAGCCAAACTCTATGGCTTTGGCCCGCAAATAATTACTTTTATAGGTACCATTTAATAGCCTACTTACTATTTTGAACTATCTTAAAAAATTTGACATTTTTTTTTAAAAAAATTTATTATATAATTTATTATAAAATAATCAATATACCCCACATATATTATTTTTATATACTTAAATTTAACATAAAGTATTGTAAGATCTATATATTTATTATTTATATTATATTATTATATTCTAATTTTTATTTTTAAATAAAATATTGTGTCAAATCAATCAATGTCAATTTTAGTGAGACTTGAATATTCCACTCCATATATTTTTTAAATAATTTTTAATTTTTATTTTTACTTTCCGATCCCTTGTTTTCCATTATCGACCATACTTTCTTCCTTCAACACTCCAAACTAATTATTATTCGATTATATAATTTATAATTTAAAAAGATTAAAATTGAATTCAAGAAATGAAAATAGTGTATTTACTAATGATGTAAGTGGTCATAATTTTTTATTTAACTCTATTAAAATTTTATATATTTAATAAATTTTTATTATATTTATATAAATTTTATTTTAATTTAATTACTATTTAACGACCCTCTAAAAGTCAAAGGAGTTTGGCCCATATTGTGTACGAATGGAAAGTGGCTAGCCAAGAGGAAATATCATTTTCACTCTTAATGCAATTGGTACTGTATAAATTTATGGCAAAAACGCAAAAGCAAGTTACCTATAAGCTTTTAACAGCTGTTCAGTCTATTATCTCCTACACTGCTAATAGGTGTAGTACACGAATAATGCAATAGCAGCGGATAGATGATAATATCTGCATCCTCTTTTTCATCAATATTGAGGTTTGCAATGAATTAAAGCGATCAAGTATTCTGTCATCAATCTAATAAATAATATATAAATTAAAAATTTATTAAAATTTATATAATTATAATACAAATAAATTATTATATTTTTGAATAAAAATAAATTTTTATTAATTAAATTAAAATATATATATTTAATAAATCAAATATTTATTGAATAAGTGAATGAAAAGTGAATTAATAATATATGTAATAAAAATATTCTTAATTTATAAAATTGACAAGTATTTTGATATAATAAAAATAAAAAATTTTTATATCTTTTTTAAGATGAAAGGAATATAATATATTCCTTACGTTTTAAAATACTATCTATGTTTCATAATATAAGTCATTTTAAATTTATATACAAGAATTAAGAGTCCTAAATTTCATATAATTTTAAAATTAAATTTCTAAAAATACTCTTAATTAAATCTCTATTTACTTTAATAATTGGAGAGAATTAAATTATAATCAGTAGAAAGAAAGAAATTGTAGGGAAAGATAAATGTAAAAAAAAGTAATAAATATTTATAAAATTTTGTAAAACGACTTATATTATAAAAAAAATTTTAAATTCAAAACGATCTATATTATAAAATAAAAATAATACTTATTTATGAAATATTTTATATACAGACCAATGTAAATATTTTATAATAAAAAAACTCTTCTATTCGTGCTTGAAAAAGTTGGTTCGCAAAGGCCATTAATCATACTTTGGGTAGTGATCATGGTAGTAAATATTACTCCCTTCGTCCCACTAAAATTGACAATGGTTAACTTGACGCGATATTTAATATAAAAATAAAAGTTAGAATATAATAATAATATAATATAATATAATATAATAAAAATAAGAAATATATGGGTCTCACAATACTTTATGTTAAATTTAAATATATAAAAATAATATATGTGGGGTATATTAATTATTTTATAATAAATTATATAAAAAAAATTTAAAGAAAATATCAAATTTTTTGAGACAATCTAAAATAGTAAGTAGGTTAATTTTATTAGAACGAAAAGAATATATTTTTATATATATTATTGTGACAAATTTAAATATCTTTTAAAATATGAACCCATCACACTAAACTTGTTTAATGCGATTTACATTTGATAACTATTGTCAATTCTTTTGCCTATAAAAGGAAAAAAAGAAAAAGCCTAATAGTCATTAATTATCGTAAGTGAAATTCTATCAGAGGACAACACGTTGTGGATAAGGGGTGGCAGCAATAATAGCAGCAGTAAAAATTTATACATTCTTGGTGTCCTGATAGCAGGCTGGCTTTGATGGCCGCCCAGCGTAAATAAGGCAAGGATTGCAGTACGCGGATTTGCTATGATGGAATCCCCACCCCAGTTCATTACCTTCCTTTTCTCAGCTGCAACTGACAAGAAACATAGGCTGAAGTAGCTCTTAGAGATATAGCCTTGCATTAATTGGTCTGAAAAATTCATTTCTTGCACTTTTCATCCCATCCCATCTTCAACGTCAAAGCCCAAAAGATCATCCTCTAGGATAGCCTGTTCCATCCCATTTACTTCTTTCTTTCCCAATCCAGTGAAATCTGTTTTCTTTTACTTTGATTTTGTGTAACATTATTCACACCTGTACATCTCCATCGATTTTGGAACTCCCCAATCTAATTGATGGGATGTTCTTGTTGCTCGATTTCTTGCATTATTACAATGGGTGTACCTCATGTCATCCCGTGAGCAGCAAACTGGAGACACAAATTATGTCCACAAGACCAACTGGGGTGTTTCTTTGTTCTTTGGAGGCCATGGTTTCAGTGTGAGTACTAGTGTTTTGTGGTCCTAATGCCATTTCTTTCCTTTTTTTTTTGCTACATACTCATAACCGAGGATGCATCCGTGATCTTCCGGTTTGCTGAATGCACTAAGCTTTTTTGTTAATCCATGTGATGGAGACCTTAGCAACGTGCCACAAGTTAAACCAGAAGATTGTGATGATTAGATAATGGTTTATGGGCCTAACTATAACCATTAAGTTGGCCAATAAGCAAAATCTCTGTTTAAAGTGATATACGTAAGGACGATATGGCCATTGCTGCCCATGTGCGTTATGCTAGTCTATTAAGTGACATTGGAGTATTCTTTTCCCATTAGTACAAAGAGTGAGTTGTAGATGTGAAAGCCATTAAATAAAGCGCAAAAAGGCATTTGCCAGAAGTATTCAATTGCATGCAAGCTAGGACGACCAAATCTTTAATAGCAGTTGCTAAAAATTTCGAAACTTTGGGCACATAGAATCGTGCTTATCCAGCTTTGCTCCATTGTCCCCCTTCCACAACTCAGCTTCTTTGTCTGCAGAATCTAGTTTTTATGTGGAAAAATCAGATAGTACAACAAGGTTTTCAATGGGGGAGTTAAAGCGATCCTCCTTGAGATGATGGAATCCACGGAATTAGGGAAGGTAATTATGCCCACAAGATGTTTGATAAATTGCCAAGTTATGAACTTATCAAACACATAGCAAAGCATGTGGTGGGTCAAAGCTATCACTATTACTTATACAGCCCCTTTCCAGAACTATGCGTATGTCCACAAGCAAACGTTTTAGATTCCCTTTATGGTTCCAAATGGTTGAATCCGGGTTTGAATGCCCCACTTGTTTGTGAAAATATCCATTTCAGTTGACTAGTGATGCCTAAAATATCCAACTCATTGAGAAGGAGAAGAATTACACTAAATTACAAATCATAATCATACAAAATGTACAAATCTAGTAAAAAACCCCTAATTAAAATTTTGGAGTTCAATTTTATTTTAAAAGACACGCTTATGCAAATGCTTCTTAGAGAAAAAAAAAAAAGAAAGACACAGCAAGAAATTTTTTTACAAAGAGTACAATTTGCATGAATTTTATAAAGTGAAGTTATAGTGGCACAGTCAGCACCATGTGTGTAGCTTTGTTTAGATTGGATGCTTTTCTTTTTAATTTTTTATTGGCTGTAGACTGTGGTTACGGTCCTTGCGGAGGAGAAGACCGATGAGTAATGAGGAGTCTCTACACTTTGGTGAGAGTGATATGCTGTTATTATTATTATGGATTTTTTAGCAGTACTCTATTAGATATACTCAGAGGAGGAATGTGAATAGAAGCCACAGATCTTTCTTAATGTTTTGGTGGGAATGGATTTTAATGGCTACCTCAGACTCGGCCCTCAGGGCAGGTAGAGGTAGTCAACAAGTCAAAACATGGTTGGTTAAAAAACACTCAGTCATTTTGACTATTTGGAAACAGGGTCGGGGTTCTCTGCAATCTACATTTTCATTTGTTAGGCCACCTATTGACCGTTTGAAATGACTTGTGATTTAATTGCGTACTCTATGAAAGTTGGACCATTCAACTCCAAAGATCCATTGGAAATGTGCTTAGACATACCTAACTATAAGATAGTATTTGGAGGGATGACTCCAAACGTACATTTTAGAAGATGGACCATTTTGGAAGACGAGTTTAACCACAAGTCAATTGAATACGCAATGTTATTTTTAATTTTGCCTGTTTTATATTTAGATCAAGTATATATGGTAAAAATGTTTCAATTGCTTGAGGAGACATTGCCCTCCTGCTCACCCCATTGCATTATTAAGCGGTGGCAGTCAGTCGGTCACAACAGACCAGTATAGCCAGACGTTGTAGGCCTCCTACTCTGTACTTGCTGATACGAGTATACCCCATAACAAATGAAGTATATACATTTAGTGTGTGTATGTGTTATCCATCTTTAGCATAAAATTTCTTTGACCATTTTGGATCCACAAGCATATGTATCTGTACAAATGGCTTAATTGCCTACAATATTTCCTTGAAAATAATTTACATTATTGGAAAATCTGCATATGATTATACGTAGCTAAAATGTGTTAAGTGATTCAAGATTCAAACTTTTTTTTAATATCTTTTTTGTACGTTTTTAGCTAAGCGCTATGGCCAATTTAAGGTTTCTTACAAATGGGAAAGTGAAATGAGAAATTGGAGAAACATTTGGAGTACCAGATATTTGAAGTGAACCGATGGAAACAACAAATGATATTCCGGGGTGGGAAGTCCCCACATATAAAGTCCGAGGGGAAATTGAAGTGATTGACAAGTCCTTTTATGGTACTCAACGTTTTGGAGACTCAATGATCTAATTAGGATACAAACATGTGTGTCAATTCAGCTAGGACCAGAGCACTCACCCCAGGTTAAAGAGGGAGCAAGAAAGCTGAGTGTCAGTGTGGCGTGCGTTGCTTAGCAAATTGTGTGTCTTTGAACTTATTCACTACAACTTCAAGCTCGGAGTACTGAAAAGCCTCCACTTTCCCAAGTAAAAATCAAAGAGCACACAGAGCGGATTGAAGAAACCCTGGGGAGCAAGAGAAAAGAATTAGTTCATGAAAACAGATTTTCCTTTTTTTTTTAAATCGGCTGTTGCTCTGTTCTTTTATCTTAGTTAAGAAAAAGAAAAAGGCAGGTTCTGATAAGAAAAAGTTGTCATTACTAGTTCTAGCAAAACTGGTAGGCACGTAAGAGCAAACCTCGGCTTTTTGGGTAATTTTATTTTGTATTTTGTACTTTTTTTTTTCTCTGAATAAATCAGAACCGACTCATTTTCTTGAAGGGTGCAAGTCTGTGTCTTCAGTCCTTGCATTGTTGGTTTCTGTGCAATTTGTTTACATGTGGGTTTGCACCTTATTCTTATATTCCTACTGTCTGATTCTTCCAAAAAAAGAGTTCTTGAATGTGATTTGTATCGGGGCTCTTGCTAGTGTGCTTCAACAGTTCAACTTTCTCCCTTTATGTGTATGTGTTTCTGAGATGAAGTTATTCTATTTTAGTTGATTTTGTTGTGTTTCTACATGGGTTCTTGCAGTTGCAGATAGCGAATCTTGGATTCTGTTAGGCTTTACATGGAGAGTGGCTTCTGGGTTGTGTCTGTTGAATATTAACAGCGTAATCATGAATGCATACCTCCAACTTTGATTTTGCATGACATTCAACACATAATGAGTCATGAACATTGCATTCCTATTCTAAAAGAGTAGATTAATCTGTAATCTCGTAGATGATTCTCTTAAATTTCTCAGATTTTGTTGGTTGCTGGCACCTGATTGTCCTAAAATATTGCCTATAGCTGCTGCATTATTTGTTTGTTGATATCCTAATTTACGTTTTCACCTGTGCAAAAACTATAAAGAGAGATGCTTCTTGTCTACAGTTTGGTCGTTTTTTCAACTGATACCAAGATGCTGTTTTCCGTTGCAGGTTCGCCAAACCCCAGTTGAACAAAAAATAAATATATATATATGCACTTCTAGATATCTTGATTTGTTTATAGGGTTCGGAACTTGAAGCTTTTAAGAGCATTTGGGGTCTTACGGGTGATGAATCTTCAAGTTTTGTACCAGCAGTAGCTTATATTATAAGGGGGAAAAAAGGGAAACCAGAGAAAGCAGAGTAAAGAGAGAGAGAGAAAAAAAGATAAACAAATCGAAGAGAGGTGGTGGATTGGAGTTAGATTGGTGCTAGTGGGAGTGTCTCCGGTTTTGAGAATAATTAAGTGTTGAGAATCTGTTGGTTATGTCTCCTCAGCTGACTGGGTGCGCCCGGGGTCCGTGGGCTTTGCCGCCGACCAAGGAAACAACCTCTATTCTGGCTCTCTTCTCATTCAAGTGAGCCATTTCTTTAAAGAAAAGAAATTTGCACGAACCCAACATCTTCTCTTTCTCTCTCAATTTTCTCCTGCCTTGGTTGCTGTCTAGATTCGGTCATACGAAGCATATATCCTTTCTTTCCTCTCATTGAGATCATATTACCTTCCTCTTCAAGTTCAGAAATTTGGTCCCCACTCTTGAAATCTATTTATTTCCATTTCTGGGACATTTTTCCTCGATTTGGAGTTATGTTTTGTCACTGGGGATGACCTGAGTGTGTTAAGTTAAGCAGAACAGAAGAAACAGTTTTGAAGAATCAGAGGAGTAGCAGATCTTTAAGTCGACACAATGAAGTTTATGAAACTTGGATCCAAGGCCGATACCTTCCAGACTGAGGGCAGTAATATCAGGTGATATCTTCTGCTAGTCTCTTGCCCATTTTTCATTGATCTCCAACTACTAGTTTTGTGAGCATATTTGGTTGTCTGAACACTTCTATTTAATGGTAATCTTGAGCTTGTTTTGTGGAGGATTAGTACTTTTGTTAGGTAGGAATTAATATAATCTCTGAAAAGTTACTGAAGTAACTGTTCTTATCACCCTTCCTTTTGAAGATGCAAACACTATGTAGTGTTCAAGTAAAACCAATGCTGTATGCTTCCGACGTTCTAGTAGATGGTGGACCTGTGGTCTGTTTGATTTTCTATTTATTTATTCAGGTTCATTTTCTTGCCCCCAAGTCCTTCCCTTTTTCCTTTGATTTTGAAAATGACGTTCTTTTGGATTCTATTGAATTTTTTTTTCCTTAGTTCAATGGGGTCCCTAGAGTCTGGAAGACCTCCAATCTGAATGCTAATGCCACAAATTTCATTAATGCATGCTCACCAATCCCTCCCAACAAGGGAAAAAAAGCTGCAGCTTGACCTTGGTGTCATGCTATATTGGACTTCTATTGCCATATGACTAAATATCTCCGAGTAGATTTGTGCAATATCTTTTGCTCACTCATCCCGTTAATCAGTCAACTTTTGAAATTTCTCTCTGCTTTGTGCACAGGAGTAAGTTTTAAGTGAGTTAATTTGTTTTTGGGTTTTCTTGTTCTAACCTTTAGAAAGTTAGGTTTCTATCTCCCTCTGCAAAGAGAAAATTTGTAAATTCGGGGTTAATTTTGGGGTGAGATCCAGACTAGAAGATATGGTGATGGGCATTTTTGGTCATTTGACATGTTGTTTGATAGTTCTGTGAAGTTTGTTCTATAAAATGTCTACGGTATCCATTCTGCAACCTTTCTCTAATCCTTGTTTCCTATCTGCTTGGGACATTGAGTTGACCTAATAAAAGTCTGATTACCCAAACATCACCCAGCAAATTCAAGAAATCAATGAACAGGAGCTACAATGAAAATCTCCCAGCAATCTTGGAAAGATGTTTCTCACTAAATAAGGTGGCAACTGACTTTGATTTGCAAAACCCAGTAAGGTGTGAGAGAAACAAAATGAACTTATTTGATTTTAAGTTTAATCATGCCAAAAGAGCTGCAGATTGCAGAGGAAGAACAAAGTGGTGGTTAATTAACAGAATTAGACTTTCCTTCAGAAGTGTGACTGAGACATAGAATTAAGGTCAATTGTGGGATTTTTTGCATACTCTTTTTATTGGGCAGATAATGATGTTACTATTACTTGTTATGGCGGTCGTGTATGTAACAAAATTGAGGAATAAAAAGAAAGGGCAAAGTTGCACATCATGTGGGGGTAGCTGGAAATAAATGTGTAATTCCTTTTATTGAGTAGCATCATAAGCATGATGAATTTCCTACACAAGTTCTTGTGATTTGTTTTCATTTTGATTCTAGTTCACAAAAGAAAGTTTGCATTCATTTATTGCATACTCATGCAACTTCATTTTTCTCTGTTCATATATTTTCTCCTTGATAGTGTCTTTTTCTTTAGTCTGATATCACAACTGATCATTATAAAGTAAATTTTTGGTCTGCTTCTTATTCATGATGCAATGTTTCGTGGTAAATTTTGTTTTTGCAGATATGTGGCTTCTGAACTGGCCACTGATATTGTTATTAATGTTGGGGATGTTAAGTTCTACCTGCACAAGGTACGATGATCTATTAACAAATATGGTACAATTAATTTAAAGGAAAGAGATTTAACAGTTCTCCATTTAGTTATGTTTGTGAGAGTCATATATGTATGTAAAATTACTCAACATGGACTTACTTTGCTGTCTAAACTAAAACATTATGATCTGATTTAGTTAATAAGGCGTGCATGAATAGTTGCAGGAAACTGAGATTTCACTTTATCCTAGGAAAGTCATGTCCAAACACCAACCCTGAATATATGGATTTTCAACCCCAGGATAGCCGGATTGTTCTGGCCTCCGGTTTACTTTCACTCAACGAGCTGAAATTACAATAGGAAGCTTGCCAAGACACACTTATTTTACATGATCGATTTCATTCTGCTGAAACCTTTCATGTTTATCTTGTAGTACTAATGGTTTGACTAAACTGGCTCTGCAGTTTCCTCTGCTGTCAAAGAGCTCCCATCTTCAGAAATTGGTTGCAAGTACAAGTGAAGGAAGTGATGAAATCCACATTCCCGATATTCCAGGCGGTCCCACTGCCTTTGAGATATGTGCCAAGTTTTGCTATGGCATGACTGTTACCTTGAATGCTTATAATGTTGTTGCAGCAAGGTGTGCAGCAGAGTACCTTGGAATGCATGAGAATGTTGAGAAAGGGAACCTCATATATAAAGTTGATGTTTTCCTCAATTCGAGTATTTTCCGTGGCTGGAAGGATTCCATAATAGTTCTTCAAACTACAAAAGCTCTACTTCCTCTGTCTGAGGAACTGAAGTTGGCCAGCCATTGTGTTGATGCCATAGCTTCCAGGGCTTCTGTTGATGTTTCCAAGGTGGATTGGTCCTATACCTACAACCGGAAAAAGCTTCCAGAGGAAAATGGGAACGATCCCAACTGGAATGGTATAAGAAGCCGTATGGTCCCCAAGGATTGGTGGGTTGAGGACTTGTGTGAGCTAGAAGTAGATTTATATAAACGGGTCATTGGGAGCATTAACAGCAAACGGATCATTTCTAGTGAAGTAATTGGTGAAGCTCTAAAAGCTTATGCTTTAAGAAGGTTGCCAGGTTTTGGCAAGGGCAGCATCCAATGTAATGATGTTTCCAAGGCCAAGAAAATATTGGATACAGTTGTGTGGCTTTTGCCTGCAGAAAGAGGTAGTGTCTCTACTAGTTTCTTGCTCAAGTTGTTAAAATCATCCATTTCTGTAGATTTAGGAGAACCAACACGGGGGGAACTAGTGAAAAGAATAGGGCAGCAACTGGAGGAGGCTTCTGTGAGTGATCTCCTGATTCCAGCCCAAAATGGGGAGACATTGACGTATGATGTATGCGTGGTTCAGAAAATTCTGGAGGAATTCATGACGCAAGATCAGAATGCTGTAACTGAATTGGAAGATGGAGATGAGATTCAGGAGGCTAGAAGGCCAGGGATTTTATCTGAAGCTTCAAAGCTTATGGTTGCAAAGCTTGTTGATGGTTACCTAGCTGAAATTGCAAAAGATCCTCATCTACCTTTGTCACTGTTTGTTGATGTTGCTGAGATGGTTTCAAGTTTCTCTCGGCCTGCTCATGATGGTCTTTATCGGGCAATTGACATGTATCTAAAGGTAAGATCACTACTCTTTTTTTACACACATCATTTTGCTTGACACGTTTTAACTGGGAAATTTGGAACTCTAGCAGTTCACAGCACATATTCATGGGTGGGACACCTAGGCTTCATCTAATCTCTGGTTCTGGTACAGGTGCATCCTAATATCAGCAAGAGTGAGAGGAAGAGAATCTGCAGGCTAATGGACTGCAAGAAGCTCTCTGTGGACGCATGCATGCATGCATTGCAGAATGAGCGACTTCCCCTGCGTGTGGTTGTACAGGTGCTCTTTTTTGAACAAGTGAGGGCTGCTGCATCATCTGGCAGCAGCACTCCTGATCTTCCCAAAGCTATTAGAGACCTTAACAGTGCCTCCCACGGGAGCTCAAGATCAGCCACGACAAATACAGAAGAAGACTGGGATGCAGTAGCATCAGTGGAAGAGCTTAGGGCTTTGAAGGGGGAGCTGGCTGCATTAAGATTGGGAAATGGAGGAAATAGTGAAAGGAATTGTGGAGATTATAGAAGCAATGGTGACAAGGCTGCCATTAGTAAAATGAAAGGTTTGATAACGTCAAAGAAAATATTTTCCAAGATATGGTCTAGCAAAGGGGGACAGGGTGAGAACAGTGGCTCGGATTCATCAGAAAGTCTTGGTTCTGCCAATCTAGAAGAAGCAAAATCGACACCTTCAAGAAGGGGCAGGCATTCAGTTTCTTAGAATCAGAGAGTTTTTGGATGTACCCTTGACGACATCAGCAGCATGTTGAGAACTAGTCATTATCTTTCTTCACAGCCAAAAATGAATGATGAATCACGTAGTTTGGAAAAGCATTCTGTAAGTCTTTGCTGGAATTCATCCCTTTCTTCAGAAGTGGGATAAATTCTTACAGCCCCAAATAGCATGAAACTGAAATATGGCACTCTTCACTATAGGCATCTTCTGGAGAAACATTATCTGACTAATTTAGTTACAAGTACTAGTAGCCATAGGACAAGTGATGTATTAACCGTGGCTGGAATTTAACACTCCTCTGTAAACTTTTTAAGGCTAGTGCACATCAGAGCGGTCTTAATCAAAGGAGTTGCAGTGCTGAACCAATTCCAGTGAACTTCAAGAATGTTAGTTGTTTTTGTTTGCCATTCTTATATTTTCCCGAAATGGTTTCTCGAGCTTTTGAAGAGTGCCATCTTTGCTGCAGTTACCATAGTCATGGAAATCGTCTCTAACAAATCCCTCTCATACTGGTCATGTTCGGGGTTAATATAGGCGGAAGTTTCAAGTGCCTAACTACGATAAGCTGTTGACATCTTCACACGGGCTTATTATTATGGACCTGGACTCGAAAGCTTCATTTGAGAGAAATCAAATCCAAACGAGCCAGCCTGGATACTTCTTCCTCTTTCAAATCGTTAGTCCTCGTACCAAGTTAGCCTTTTTCTGTGTTTTTAAAGTTAACGAACTCCCAGAATGAAAAAAGGCAAAACCCGAGAAAACTCATACCAAGAAGAGCTTAGAAGTAATCGACACGCGTTTTAGGGAGTTCCACTCCAGCATCACGGGTAGCATCTCCAAAGCTGTTGCATTCAGTTTTTCTAGTATTATTAGCAGAAATTTTTGTTTCCAAAGAAAACAGAAGGGTCTCAATCTTCATCGATTCTGTGATGCAGCAACTATCTCATGAGTTGGACTCAAGTTTCTTGCGCAAAAACAAAAGGAAAGCTCACAAATTCCTTGTATAATTTGTAACCATGGAAAAAACAAAGAGGAACAAGATAGCCCAAGTGTTTCTTGACGATCCGCTGCAGCTAAACACCACTTTGGGCAAATTCTATGCGCAGCGTTTATACCAAAGAGTTGGAATTATTTGACTTGGGAGGCGCGGCAGACAAAATGAGGGTTGAATTTCTTATCGTTGAGCGATTCATCTTATGCAAAGTGAAAGATCTTCACATGGTTCATCTTCGTTATCTGCAACCATAGCCCACAAAGATTTTCACCATACTGTCTATGAGTAGATAGATACTCCAAAGGAAAAGCCAACAGCAAGAATTTGTCACACCAATAAGGAAGCAATGAGCATAGTTTCCATGCATAAGGAAGATTCTCTTATCCATTCCAATTAATTGAGTAATGTTATGAATCGTTACTCTTCATGCTTTGGATTGTCACCCAAGGTTGATAATTCTCTCCTCTTACATTGTAAATCCTTATTGAGTTGAGATAGGTTTGTTTGAATATAATAAAAAAATTATTAAATATATGAAGTTATATGCGATGATCTAAAATGAGGTTAAAGAGAAATAATATTATGTGATGTGAGCGAGAAACATAATCCAAACACGTCCAAGTTAAGAGTATTTAGGAACCAAACTTAAGACCATGTCTTTATTCCATTTGTATTTTTATTTTGAAATATAAAATTATTTTTAAAATAAATATATTTTTATTTGAACTTTTATAACTAATATTCTTGATTTAAGAATAATTTTTTTCTCACTCATGACTCTTTATCTTACTATTAATCTTTTCCATTAATAGAAATAATGTACTACTACTAATAATTTATTCACAGTGCAACAAAAGTAGGACAATACCTAACAATATAACTGAATTCATTAACTATTAATCTTAACTAAGGGCACAGATGGAGCTAAGGGGCAAGGTGATAGTGACCATTACCTTTCATTTTTATATAATTTTCAAAAAATAATATTTTCTTCATCCTATTTTATATATACAAAAGAAAATATTTAAATTTAAAAGATATTCAACTGAGGCTATCAGTTTCAACATCTTCACTCTATATCTCAAACAAGGAGTACAAGTTCTTGAGCAGTCATTACTTGTATATACATAGCAAACGACCCTTAGGTTGTTGGCTCTCTGAACAACGTAAAATACCTTTGTCCCTCTAATGCATGGAAGGACAAGACACCATTAGTGGGATTATTTTTTAGTTAGGCTTATTCCATCCCTTGTGAAGCATGATCTAACCCATCTATTTCTTTCTAAAAATTCTAGTATGGATCCAATTTACGTATACTACATTGAAGAGTTTTACTTCATGTAATAAAAATTATACGATATAATTTTTCAATACATGTAATTTACGAATTTACAATTTATATTAGAATTTTTTCTTTTTTTTCTCTCCCATCTCCTAATTTAGAAAGGAATTTCCCAGGGACAACGTCTTTCTCTCTTTAAGGTACCAAAATCCTTAATTTTATTCTTTTCTTAAATTCTAATTTTTCTTTGAGTTTAATTTTTATTATTTAAAAATAGTAATAGTAATCGTCTCTTTTCTTTCGAGAGCTTTTCTAGTCTAGCTAAATACTAGTCCAAATCATATATATTTGGAATGAAAGGTTGGAGTGGATGCAGCCGAAAGTAGAATTCCTTTATAAAACAATATAAAACAATAGTATTACAGATGTAACCCAAAGTCCATGGATTTGTGGAAGCCATTAAGCCTTAGAATCATTAGAGTATTGACCTTTTACATAAGCTTATGTTTGTACTTTGTTTGTGGAATTATCTGTAAATATGGTCCACCCCAGATGAAGACGACGAAGACGTCATCAATGGGATGAAGATGCCACGTATCCCTCAGCCATTGCCAGTCAATACTGCAACTACAATGAATCTTCCCCCTTCTTCTCCTCTATTCGCTTTATGTTTAAAATCAATACTTGAATAAGAATTGAAATGAAATAAATTTATTAAAATTTAATAAAATAAAATAAATAATATAATATGTCGTAAATATATGATAGTTTTTGAAAAATAAAATTATTTAATTAATATTATTTTAAATTAGAGTTTTAGTTTAAATTAAAAAGAAATTTTTTCTAAATATAACTTATATATTTTTCTAAATTAATTTGTCATATGTTTAATATATCTTTTTATATTATTTACTTCTTAATTTCAAGAATGCTTGTTCACTTGATATGCCTTAAAAAGGTAATCATTGTTGAAGAAGAACTACAAGTATATTTAACTAATGAATTCTTAATTCTAAATCCATGGTTGTGGCCACCTTTAAAAACTAATACTCTTTCTATCTCACATCATCTGTTATATTTTTAATTTAATCTTTATTTCAAATTATCTATCTTTTTAAAAAATTAAAATTTAACATTCCAAATTTGCTGTATAGTACTTTAGTTTTTAAATATTAAATAATTTCCTTCTCTACAAGCTGATTCTATTTAAAAAATAGAAGAGATAAACTATTTGGAGTATATTAAAGTTTTAAAATTTGAGTATTTCTTAAATAAGAAAGAGAAAATAAATTAAAATTTAAAAGTAAAAATAAAAAATATTTAATTAACTAAAAAATTTACTTATCTTAATACACACATAATCAGTTAAATGAGACAAATAATTTGAGACGAACAGAATATTTCTTGGAACCTCATGGAGTATGTTGCTTTTGTTTATTGTGATGTATAGTCATTAGTGACTAGGGCAAGTAATGGATATGATAAAGAGTTTGCAACTGTCTTGGCTTATGTAATGAATAAGGATACCTAATCATTTTTTCTTTCTAGAATTTACATTAATTATTTATGATTTCATTTGTTCTCTCTATTATGCATCTCCAATAGAAAGATGCATTGCCACAATGATTGGTCCTTCTAGCTCATGTCCAATGCACAAGTTCTACACATTATGAATAGAAATATGCATACTTCAAAGAAAAGATCTTTGTCTAAAAGAGATATATATATATTGTGTGTGAATATGATAAGCAAATCAAGTCTTGGAAGATGATTTAATCAATTATGTAGTGAAAGATGACTCATAATTTCCCAAGAACAACCAATGAGGAGAAGGGAATCTTGCCTAAAAGTTGCCACGAAATGAGAAGATCTTTACATGTTCTTCAAAAGGCATCTACAAAATAAAATTTGATTATTTGAGCATCTCAATAATTAGTTTAATACCGCCTTTGTTTAACCATGGCTCTATACAAACTGAAGTGCTCATGGAGTTATAATTAAGATTTAGGCTTGTTTCACAAAGTTAAAGTTTGAAAATTAAAATATGAATACGAAGATTGAATTAATTAGATAAATATTTAATATATTTAAATTTAAATTTAAGTAATTTTTATTTTTATTTAAATTTTATAATAAGATTTTAATATATTTTAATCAAATGACTAAAAAAAATTAAACACTTAATATTATTCGCTATCAAATACACTTAGTATTTTAAATATTTAATTAATTTATTAAACACGCCCTTAGTAAATATTACGTGGAAAATTACAGTTCCATGTGCAATTATGATTTAGATTTTGAATACTTTGTCAAACAAATGTCCATGAGTCTTACACTTTTGTGTTATTAGCTAAAGAAGAGAGGGAAAAAAAATGGCCGACAATAATATATTTTTTTAAGACATTGTCATCAAAGTATAAGCCTACTCCTTTCCTGTCTTTTCTTTCAATCCAAATAGACATAATATTATGCTAAATTAAATTTCATAAAGATAATATAAATATATTATATGAATTAGTTATCAAATATATTTTATTTTATCCCTATTAACTTGTGTGCTGCCACACATATTAGAAAAATCCTACTTGAAAGACAATTTATGGTTATTCAAATATGGACTCATTACACCTGACAGGGCATGAGTGGTGCTGTTATCATCCCTTCTAATAAAGCCCAATATGCTGCATAAAAGGAACAAATGGATAAAGAAATGTACACTTAAAAAACACAAAGGGAGATCTGGGGGTTCAAATTGTGTATAGTAATTTGTGTGATAATTTACGATTTAAATAAAAAAATATAAAAATTTAACGCACAAAAAAATTATTATGTATTAAATTTTTTTTATCAAATAATATTATTTTAATATTTATAAAATAATATTAATTATTTATAAAATCGTATAAATTATTTAAATTACTGCATAAGTTCCGTACCTAAACATATGCGATTACGAATCTCCCACAAGGGGAGGGATATGGCAAGTGCGTCCACGCGCTCCACAAAGTCCACCCTCCCAAACAATGGGCGCAGAAAGATACCATGGACAGCAGCAGCAGCAGCAGAAGAATCCAATGGTGGAGGAACCACCCGTTTGCGGGGACACGGAGCCGCTCTCAGTCTCACCCAATACTTTGGAACCCCCAACCACTACACGACCGCGACACACTCTTTCCCAAGCCGCCACCCTCCCCACTCGGCCACCCTCTTGTCTACTGTCAGTCCACTCTAAAGTCTGAAATGAACTGAACCATGGTTTTCTTTTCCCTAACCATAGTCAGTTACCTTTCTTTACCTCAATAATTCTCTCTTCCTCTGTCTACATCCCATGCACCTTCTTCAGCTCCTCTATATATCACCCATATTTCCCAACCTTGAAGTCTCCCCCACAACCTGTTGAAGTACTACAGGCATCTTCCGGAGTCTTTTGATCAATCATAGTTTCATCCTCTGCCCTCATTTTTTGGAATCTTGATTAAAAGATTGCGTTAGATATTCGGTTGAGATTTGTAGGGGTTTGAGTTCAGAGTTTCATGTTCTGATCAGGATGAGCTGCAATGGATGTCGAATACTAAGAAAGGGATGCAATGAGAATTGCATACTGAGACAGAGTTTACAGGGCATTGAGAGCCCTCAATCTCAAGCTAATGCCACTGTCTTTGTTGCCAAATTTTTTGGCCGTGCCGGCCTCATGTCCTTTCTCTCCTCTGTTCCCGAACCCCAACGACCAGGTATTTTTCACTTTTTTGTCTCTGAGGACAAGAATAAAGCTTTTTATCCGGCGAATCAAGTTTAAAGTTTCAACCTTTGTATGTATGCATAGGATTCTAAAGATTGATGTTATTTGCAGCTTTGTTTCAATCGCTGTTATATGAAGCCTGCGGGAGGACGGTGAATCCCGTGAATGGAGCCGTGGGTTTACTGTGGACAGGGAACTGGCAACTGTGTCAGGCGGCGGTAGACACGGTGCTCCGAGGCGGAGTGTTAAGACCGATGACGGACAAGGCTCCGCCGATCGAGCCTGAAGATGCATCAGAAACTAATAAAGTGCATATATCGAGACTCAAAGATCTAATGGTCAATACTAGGTCCAAAAGAAATGGTCTAGAGGATGAAGTAGGCCATCTTACTCTTAACATGGCGTCCGCTTTTCCTGCCAGAATGACGGCCGGAGGGAGAGTAAAGAGGAGGGCTCCGTCGCCTGAGGAATCTGAAACCACCACCTCGGAGAGTTGTTTTGAATACAATTATCAAAATATAGAAGATGGACAGGAAAAAAGGGTTCTTAGACTGTTTTTCTAAAGAACGAGGGAGGCCGGTTGATGTACCCACAATTTTGCCGGCTGAACCTGAAGGACATTGACCAGATATCCTGAAAATGTAATTTTCCTTAAGGGTTTTATTCAATTTAAGCCCCTTTTTTTTTTCTTTTTCTGTTTTGATTTTCTGACTTTTCTTTGAAGTGTTGTTGTTCCCCGGAGATTAAATGGGGAGAGCTTTGGGTGGTTCGGGGACACTGGATTTCTCAGTTGTGTAATGAGGAGAGGAAATTCAGAGAAAGATGAGAGTTGCTCTTTACTCTTCTTTCTTTTTTCTTAGTCACTCTTATCTGTGACTTTGAATAAAAACTGTAACATTTTCAATTCTTTTTCATCTGTCTTTCCTTTCATTGCAATTGGATTCTTGAAGAATCTCACAAGCCAGCCACTCCCGAAGACCCTTGCATTTATCAACAGAATTTATTTCAAAGTTCAAGATATCATTATCAGAGACTAATACTATTATTATTTTGAAAATTTTATCCAGCAATCATTGTTGAATAATGCATATCCATAATTGAAATGAATATGGCTGCATAGCTAACTTTGAGCATACAAATTTTATTTCTTCTGTAGCGAATAGACTTGGAAAGAGGAGAAAGGGAGAATCATACAGCAAGTGCAAGTTGGATGGACCAGAACAGCAAACTACTGTATCTTTCAAATGCTTTTGTTTTCTGAAAAAAAAAAGGTTAAAATACATTTATGAGAAATTTGTGCACCACTGCTCATTGGAGAGAGATTTTTGCAGCAATCGTGATTGGTGAGGGCCTCATATCTTTGCAATGTGTGGACCAAACAGGACTGTTTATTCTCCTTTTGGTCACATCTTGTTTGATGGACATTGGATAGCAAGTAGGACTACAACTTGGAGAGCGAATACTGACCAAGACTCCTTTCTGTTCCCAGAGGACAATACTCACATTTGTATCAACAGATTTGATCTGCTTCAGCTTTCACACACGGATCACAGTCACATGTACCTTCCCAAGTTTCTATTTACAAACTCTGGTTCTCTAACGTGTCCATTACGAGGATCTTACAGGACAGTACCAAGGATTAGCCGATCTCTGTTATCTTCCCTATGTGCTGCGAAGTATAGCTGATTATCTGACTGATCAAATATATTTGATCGACAGTTGAATTATTGATTGAATCATCAGCATCGTCACCTGATAATTAAAAGAATGGTATTATAATCTATGGAGGGGATAAAATAATGTAATAACCGCCAAGAGATGCTTTAAGTTCTTTAGATCAGACATGGGCAGCAACTTGCCTTTTTGTAATATGTATCTCGTTTATGTGCATGCACATGGCTTCTCCCCAGGGATATGACCTTTTGCGGTGTGGGTATCAAGGAAAGCTTAGACTATAAACAAAGAATTTGCCACCTTATGCTGGGAGCTTAGTCTCCTCGGCTATGTATTTTAATTAGGACTCCTTCTACGAGTTTTATATATGTTCAAAAAATAGTGATTACAAATTTTTATTAATACATATATGTAAAAATAGAAGATTTATTTAAAGCGGTGGTTAAGTTGATATATTTGGCATGATCCAGGAACAGTGAAGAGGAGAGGAGGGTCCTAATGCAAATTGCATTATATGCCATGGTTGATTCTAGGGGTGGAAGCCTGTGATGTTAGCACAGATCAGCATCATTTATATGGCCTCTAAAAGAGCCAAATAGCCCATAGGGAGAAGATGTGGTGAAGGCGACCGCAAATTTTCCCATTTCCTAATAAATAGGGGGCGGGGGGGGGGGTCCCACTGCTGATGCAACCCAACTGCTGTGCGTCGCTGCATATGCTTTTGTTTGTGGACTGTGGAGAGTGGGTTCTTCCCTTTGTTTATTGATTAGTTTTTCTTTGGCACAATTCTATTCTATTCTATTCCAATCCTCTTCTTTTGTTTTAGCCTTTTTAGTTGGGTTCTTTCCCCTTTCTCCTTGCTATACTTTGGTCTTTGGTTTCTTGCTCTGGATTCTCCACACTCCACCCAAAGATATGGCTTCGGTCCACCTACTTGAGGTTGAAATCCATTCTTACATCGAGTTTACAAATACAAATATTATATATAATAAATTAAGTATTATATCTATTTAAGATTGAGACTCATATTTATATCGAGTTTATAGCTTGACATGTGTAAATATTATATGTAATAAATAAAGTATTATGTATAATATATAAATTGTATTATAAGTGATCGATTTATTAAATAAAATTTTCCTGAATAATGAATGGAGCTTTACAGGTTTTCATCCTTGGTTGCCTGCAGAATTCAGTGGGCCAAATGGCAGCAGCGAATGCCTATTGCACTCTCATCCCAAAGGAAGTCCCACTTTCACTTAAATAGCTCAAATTGCTAATGAAATAGTTGTTATTTTATTCTTGGATCTTGACTTAGTTTTCGGATTTTGATTTATTAGTGAATATTATTATTAAAGGAATCCAGTTGAAATATAGCTTGTGATGCACTATTTGATTTAGAAGTTCCATGCCATATGGTCTCAAGTCTTGAATCCAGGTGCCTGGAATTGTGAGCATGTCGCTGCTTGAAACCGAGACAAAAAAGGGTTTTTTTTTATCAAATTGGGTCATAAACTCATCAATTCATCGCGAAAGAGATGGGATAATAGGGTACCTTTGTCAAGAGGATACATCGCGATTGTCAAGTGCGAGGTCAAACGAGACCTCACGCTTGCCAATAGCGAAATATACTATGCTGCCCGTGTCTGCCCATTTGAATAAGGACTACACTTCCTGAAATAAGACTAACGAGTTAGTGCGACTAGATGTGACCACGCGACTACGAGTTTCAGTTGCGAGATCCTTGTGTCACGGTTCGCGCCGTGACGACCCGAGAACGAGACGACTCCCAATGGGACACTTGGACCACACGACCTGCAATTGTGATTCATGTGATCACGTGCAACCGATCTTCAATTTTTTGTGTCACTGCAACTTCACTTAACGTGGACTATTTTAAAAGACTCTTAATTCTCGTTTGACAAGATTCAAAAGAATACCTGAAAAGCAACATTTTTAGTGTCACGTCCCACGTCCATGGCACGACCGTACTATCGAATCGTAATTCAGTAATACGAAATTTTACCTCAAAATACATTTTTTTTCAAAATAATAACTAAATAATTTCTTAATTAAATCTTCCTCAAAGAAATTATATCAAAATCTATAAAAATAATTTCTTACATTTGTCTTTTCGAGTGCTAAAAAAAAATATAGGTAGAATTTAGAATAAATAAGATAACATAAGTCATTGAATAAAATCTTAGAATTCGACTGTGTGCTATACGTCAAACACAATTTTAGTAGAAAGGGCTTTCGCACCACTGATCATCCTTAAAATCTAAAAGGAGGAAATATTGAAGGGTGAGCCAACCACATGCTCAGTAAGTAGTAATGAATCACTTCTCCCGAATAAAGTTTAATACATGCCTTAACATAATATATGTACATATCCACCACATTAATAATTACATTCACAAATAATAATAACAATAATAACAACTATTATCAAATATTTAGTTTTAAATTATTCTTATAACATACTAAGAAGAATATAAACTTTTCATTTAGTTTTAAATTATTCTTATAATATACTAAGGAGAATAAAACTTTTGTTTATATAAAAATAGCAAACTCAATTAATCTTAAATTATTTTTATGGGGTATAAATTTTAAACATTTAAAAAAAATATGCTAACTAGTTTTCTTTGCTCCAAAACTCATACCAATTAATTTAACAAAATTAATATGAGCATACTTAACAAACTTCGTAAAAGCATGCAAAGGTATCAAACATATCGAAACATTCATTCACACCACATTCATACAACCATTACCTTCTTCTAACTGAATTAATTCAGTTAGGAAAATCCAAAAAGGCTTAATCCGGCCTTAGCGGTCAAAAAAGACTAAAACTTCGTCTTGTATTAATTCCGAAAAGACGAATTTAATCTTAACATTATTCCAAAAAGGTTTAGTCCACATTTGAGGCATCATATTCAAATAAACAGATCCATCGTTCCAAATTCATCAAATATATTCATATGGAACCCTGTATCTATATAATACAAATACCGAAATACACACCATACATTATCCAATCATTAAAATTTATACTTTGGAGAAATACCATACTTTATTCGGGAATTTTTAACCAAAAACAACGCTTTATTCTATTATTCCTACAAGAAAACCGAAGAGATTCATTCATACTTACTTCTTAATATTGACGTTCTTTTCCTTCAAACCCTAGTTGAACTCTCTCCCTCATTCTGCATTTGTTGACGGCTATTAGAAAATAACGATGCTTTTCATAGGTTTTCCTATTTAATAAATTGTAGGGTTTCCTAACTCTTAAATAATTTCAATCCAAGTCTCTATTTACTTAAAATATTAACCAAATAGAATTCTAATTCTTATTGTATTAGGATTTAACCCTTAACAAATTTTAAAATATTTCCATAAAAAAAAGACATCCAAAAAGTGTGAGTTTTACATTTAGAGATTCTTTTGAATCTCAAATAAAAAATTCACGGGCCAAGAATCGGATGAAGATGCCTATAAATACCGAATTTGTATTGCAGTTCGCATTTCTTCTTCCTTCTTCCTTTGCTGAATTTATCTTCTTTGCAATTGCTATTCTTCTCTTCTTTGCATTTCTTCTTTCTTGCTATTCTCCTTTTCTGTATTTTCATATTTTATTTGGTGTAAAAAATTGTTTCGTTTACCGCTGAAGAAGCGAGAAGAACACATTTTTAGAGCAAGAAGTTGCTTCATAAACTGTTCAAGACAATGGAAGTTATCGTCGAAATTACTATTCACAGCCAGAGTTCTCCATATATAACAGAATTTTCATTTTAAACAACAAAATAGAAAATGTACTTCAGTTCTATAATTATTTGAAATTTAATTGAATATAATATTATTTTTTATTGTTGAATTGTGGGTATTATGTATTTGAGATTATGTTGAATAATTTATAAATATGTATATTATATTATAAATAGCTTGGATTTGTGTAGAATTAAAATTTTTATTGGATCGTTGTTTTTATTTGTATTGTGTTGTTTTGTGATTAATTATTATTTTGGCCTGTGATGAGTAGATATGTACAAATAATTTTAACATAAATTCTAATAGATTGGATGAATAGTAAATTATGGCATGAATAAAGTTTTGGTGGTAGTTATAGTTGTGGATAGATTTTTGGTGTTCTAGCTGTTAAATAATAAAATAAACTAATAAAATAAATTAATGATACAATAAATAGTAAATATTAATTAAAATTATTTTATTAAATATTTTAATTCAAACTATCACCAAATAAATTTGAATTATACTTTAACATAATCAACTAATTAATTAATTATACTTTACATATTTTACATATTTTGATAATTTAATTAATTATAAATATTTAATTAATGTAATTAATACTTGACATATTTTAATTAATTATAGTTTGCATAATTAGTAAATTTAATTAATTTTTAATTCAATTGATGTGGAAATAAATATTTTAAATACGTGTCATAAATATGTTAATATTTTATATCTATGAAAATATTGTATATATTAACTGTATTAAATTTTAAGTTTTCAAATGTTCGAGATTTATTTTGTTATTAAAATCTGATTTTAAAATTTTATGCACATATTATTTTTTTTTGAATAAAACAACTTAATATTTAATTTTAATTAAATGACAATAAAAGAATTCGATCCTTAATTTAGAAGAAAATATCAAACTAGTTTGACATATATTTCTTTATAATGGTGGTCGATATAGTATGATAGCTTCTTTTTTTTTGTTATATATATTTGTTTAATTTTTTAATAGACAAACGTACAATGTCATTAGAACAACTGGTTAGATTACGATTGTATTGGGATTGTGATATTATATGTACTGTACACGGCGATTTTTTTAATGGTTCATGTCGTAAGGCATTAATTGTTAGAAATCGAGTTAATTTTCTCAACTTAGTCAATAAAATATGTGTCATCTGAGGATTTGATATGGCTACTGTTCAGTTATAAATTACAATAAGGGAAGACATTACTATTGGTACTGCAATAAGGACTACAACAATTTTTATAACGAATGATGAAAATTTGGAAAGTTTGTGGTACTATTCATCTATCATGAAAGTACAACCAATTAATCTACATATTCATCATGTGATCATCCAGATTCTGAATACAGTAGGTACAAATCGTCAAGAGAAAAACAACCCAATAGTTGCCACTAGTATATTCACTGAATTATTGAACTCAGCTACTCTTGAAAACATACCTAAATTTTGATTTAAATCCACCTACACCTATTGCCTCCAATATTCAACCACATTTCCCGCCTGACACTTTCCAATCCCTTCACATTACATCCGTTCCAAATACTTCAGTTTTTTGACCAAGTAATCAATATGTATCAATCCCAGCTGGGTTTGTTACGTCTCCACTTCATGTTAACACTCAACTCTTCCAACTAGGTGCTACAACAAAATTGTTTTCAACTGCGAAAATTGGTATACCGTTAGATGTAACTCCAGTTGATGAATGGGTTGTTCGAGAGTGCAATTGGGTGGGTGCACCGGAGGCGACGATTGACGGTTTAGGACCTACATTTGACATTGATGGGTCAGTTGCGGAAGATACTCTCGATGAGGACGAGGACCCTGAGGGGGTGGCGGTGCTGAAGAATAGATTTTTGATCCTTTCGTAATGCAGCAACAGCCTGATACATTTGCTGAATCAGGACATTTATATAATCTACCATATGCAATGTACCTTGATAGGTTGGATGCTGCTCAGGAAATAGAAAACGAAACTGATGGATTGGGAACAAGGAGTAGTGGGATAAATTTTTTGTTAGAATTGAATAATGACTTGAGGGTTAGCATGTCGTTTAGGGATAAAGATGAGTTACTTTGGATTGTTCGGTCATAGTCCATTAGAATTGGTTGTAATTTAAGACAATAGAAATCAAGAGTACATTGTAGATTGCTGAGTGTAAAAATTCAACTCAACAGCACCCCTGTCCTTGGAGAGTCCGTGCGCGAAAGAATAAAAGTCATAACTTATGGCAGATATCTCACTAGAATGGAGAGCACATTTGTCTAGTGCAAACAGTGGGTGGGAACCATTGCAATATGAGCGTGAAATTCATGGTGAATCATATTTTAACGATGATTCACGATAATCTGGAGATTAAAGTCATGAGATAAATAGTCATATTCAAAACACATTACATTTCATTCTGTCTTACATAAAAGGATGGAACGCGCAGAGATTTGCTATTGAGATGATATATGAAGATTAGCCTAATTCGTTCGCTCAACTACCACGGTATATGCTAGCCTTATAAGATGCGAATCCTAATTCCCTCGTGGTGTAACACTTCTTACCTATCGAATCCAATGGGACCAAGACATTTAGATATGTTTTTTGGACATTCAAACCATATATTGATGCATTTCTTCACATGAAACCGGTTATCAACATTGGCGGAACATTTCTTAGAAGCATATGCAAGGGAAAATTCTTAACAGCAGTTGGTCAAGATGTTAATAATCATATATTATCCCTTACATTTGCGGTCATTGATGAAGAAACGAATGACAGTTGGAGTTGGTTTTTGTCCTTACCCAGAGAACAAGTATTAAAAGATCGAAGAGTGTGTTTAATATCAGACAGACACGTCAGGATAAAGAATGTTATTGATCCACTACCTGGCTAGCAAAAGTCAATGGCAGTGCACAGATTTTGTCTTAGATATATTCAGAGCAACTTCAACGCAAAGTTCAGGAACTATCAGTTGAAGAAGTTGATGTACGCAGTTGGAGATCAAAACAAAAAATGCAAATTTCTAAAGATTATGGAAGAAATAAGTTTGCTAAACCTAAAAGTGAAGGCATGGCTGGATTTGATCCTGAAGGAGCAATGGACGCTTGCTTATGGTGGCGGACATCGATTTGAGAATATGACAGCTTGTGATACCCTAATTCCACATGAGATTGTGATGAGAAGTGTGTATGGTATATAAGGATGGGCGTAAATACCCATTGTCAACTTAGGATATCCATTTTGGCCCAGCGAGAACGGCGGTCAAGTAGTTGACCATGGGTGCTGTCAGACCCATAGTTGCGCTCTCGGGTCCACGGGTACGGGGCGTGATATTTGGTATCAGGGTAGGTAACCAGCCCCGGTATGGGAACTAAGTATTACATCGTGCGCGGTGGGAGCCACCTCTAGAATCCTATGCCGCCTGGTTGGTCCTGGGTTTGGCCCCTAAAGTATAGGCCCAACGAGGACGCTTGGGCCTAAAGGAGGGGTGAATGTGATAATGTGGGATTGGGATGAGAAGTGTGTATGGTATATAAGGATGGACGTAAGTACCTATTGTCAACTTAGGATATCCATTTTGGTCCAGCGAGAACGGCGGCCAAGTAGTTGACCGTGGGTGCTGCCAAGCCCATAGTCAAATACTTTAACGACCACAGAGAGGAGGTTAACCATAGTAGATATCAATTTCCTTCTTGGAAATAGTCAAAAATTGTAAAGAATAAGTTGAAAAGAATAAGTCACCGTGTGCAAATTTATGATCAAGGTTGTGGCATTTTTAGTATTTTGCCACCATACCGTGAGTATGGAAAGAGAAATAATTCATACCAAATTAATCTTGGTTTAAGGACCTGCAGTTGCTACAAATGGAAAATATACAGAATATCGTGTTCGCACGCATTTGCAGCTTATCAACAAATAAGGTTGAATCGAAGGGATCTCGTGTCGCCATTAAACACCACAATGTGCTACCAAATGACTTATTCAAGTCAATTCAGACTCATTCCATACGAGAATTGCTGGCGCAATTTTTGCTTTACGTTGGCTCCGAATGTTCATCAATTCAAGAACTGTGATCGCGGTCGCATGAGGACGTCGCGTATTAGGAATGAGATGAATGAACGTAACTCTGATTCACCTCCTCGTTGTAGAAACTGTTATCATATTGGACATAATAGGAGGAATTGGCCCAACAATGCCGTTTAGGGTTCATGATGCGTTCTCTTTGTGAATTGTATGGCTGAAAATTATTACACCATATATATCTAATTGGTGTATCACCAAGACTCAATCGCTTTTAGGATAATATGTACGAGCCTATGGTTGATATTTTTGAAGGTTTAAAATGGTAAAAATCATTAAAACGAAAGAATGTTAGGAAAACGAAAAATTTACCTCTTTGATTGAATGACTCTCTTCGCACTGGTGTAAATGTCTGTACAAGGATACTTGAGGCTATTGGATTACGTCCTTGCAAACGTCTACTACGTCTCATTCACGCAAAGCCTTTGATCTTTCGAAATAGTGCCTGTAGCACAACCGATGAAAGTTTGAAGATTAGATTTTGATAAGCCTTGAAGGCTTCTCCGTCGAATTCCTTCCTCTGGGTTTTTTTCTCTGTGATAGCCAAATTAAAAAGCACATTCACTGAATGCATGAATGGCCTGTTCAATTCTTTTCCACATTCCTTGAGAGAGTCATTCCATCTACGTGAAAACATAAAGCATTTATACTTTCTGTTATCCTTCACACAGAACAACACGGGATCCATCCTGTGTTGTCTTTTTATTATTAGTAATAATTAATTAATTAATTAATTTTTAAAAAAATTTATTTTACCCTTGGTCTTATTCATTGGGTCAGATAAAATTATTTACTCTTGAGCTTGAATACCCAAAAATAATAAATCTCAATTATTTATTTTCTGGACTTTATTAAACAACCCAATAAATAATTAACAAATCCAAATAGACCAATATAAAATTTCATACCTTTTATCTAGTTTATATCCAGATTAATTTTTTAATTATTCAATTTGGGCATTGGGCCCTGAATAATTAATTAACCAATTACATTAGATAAAATAAATACTCTCTTTTGAACCTTTTATTTTATTCTAGTCTAATAATAAATTAGACTAATAAAATAAAACCCATAATTACCAAGATCAATTCTTTAACCCAAATCTTTCAAGACTTAAGAGCCATTCGGGGGACCAAAAGACACATTGCCTTAGTTACTAAAATGATCAAAATACTCCTCCTATATAAATAGCTATGTTTTACATTTTAAATATTTCATAATATCACCATAAGGAAATATTGATCCTAAGGACAACTGCTGCGTTAGCAAAGTCTTAGACTTGTAGGTGTAATGACTAAAATACTCCTCTACGTATCGCCGTGTAATTAAAGAGGAAGAGTGTACTAACACCTCTCTAATAGACATATATTATCTTTAGACCTCTATTCCAATGATCCACGACTCCTGAAATGTTTTCGCTTTTCAAGAGAGCTATCCTAAAGTAAACATCCAAGTCAAATTTCCCAGAGCCCTAAATAATTAGATCATTTGAACAGTCACAAGGGACGATATAGCGTAAAAGTTATCTTGTATAAGTTTGTCTTAAATAACTAGTCACATGTACACAATATACAAGTATATTGGTTCTACGAAAGAATCTCAACTACAGTATATCAAAGTATATGCTTCTAGTTTCGTCAGACTACTAACTCATACTTAAGCGGTAGAGTATTAATCTAAGTTGTTGCAGTAATAATCTGGGTTTCTTTTAAATAATATTTTTAGAAAGCACTATTATAGGTTCTGTTCTATGTATTCAAAATACGCTCATACTATAAAGTGAGTGGACTACTCACTGGCTAAAGGAAAGATATTCCCCATTTAGAATTCATAACACAATAACTTATATATGATGAGATTCTCATTCTCATCAATCGGTTAAGAACAAATATTTATGTGTTAAGTAACCCGTGATCCATACCTTACTGTAAAAGACTACCATTCTCATGGATCACTTATTTAAATGCAATGGTTCATTTTCAACCAAAATCGTGCACAAATGAAATGTAAATTCACAAACAAATTTTGAGAATAAATTATTTTATTAATAAATTCGATAATTACATCAGATAAACTAGTCTAGAGGGCATATATTCCAACAATCTTCTACTTGCACTTTACGACTAAGAAAGTCCGTAGGTGCCCACCCATATGGCGTCTAAGTGTCTCTTGAAGACTCTCTCAACCAAAAGTTTGGTGAATGAATCTGTTAGGTTATTTTCTGTGAAGGCTTAAAGTGGCAAAAATAATGAAAACGAAGGCATGTTAGGAAGACGAAAATTTTACCTCTGTGATGAAGTGACCATTTTCAAATTAGTGTAAATGTCTATATAAGAATATTCGAAACTAGTGGCTTACGTCCTTGTAAACAATTACTGCGTTTCATCCACGCAAAGCGTTCGATCTTCCGAAACGGTGCCCGTAGCACAGCCGGTGAAGGCTTAAAGTTTGGGTTTTGATCAACTTTGACAAAGCTTTAACGAAGCTTTCTATCTTTGATGCTCTGGGTTTTTGTTTCTGAAAAAATGAAATTGAATGCAGAAGCCAATTTTACCAAAATCACTAAAATCACCGCATCTATCTGTGATTGATATTCAGATCCTCCGAGAGAGACTCCACCCGCGTGCAAACAGAAAGCTTTCATGCTTTCTGTTATTCTGCACATGAAACAATACGAGTTCCATCGCGTGTTATTTTTTTAAAATTTTATTTTATTTATTTAATTAATTTAATAATTTTTTAAATTTTATTTTATTTTGGTCTTATTCATTGGGTCAGATAAAATTATTTATTCTTGGGCTTAGACACTCATAAATAATAAATCTCAATTATTTATTTTCTGAACTTTATTAAACAGCCTAATAAATAATAACAATTCCAAATAGACCAAACAAAATTTCATACCTTTTATCTAGTTTCAGATTAATTTTTTAATTATTCAATTTGAGCTTTGGGCCTTGAATAATTAATTAACTATTTAAACTAAATAAAATAAATACTCTCTATCGGACATTTTATTTTATTCTAATCCAATAATAAATTAGATTAATAAAATAAAAATCCATAATTATCAAGACCAATTCCTCAACCCAAATCATTCATGGCTTAAGGACCATTCCGGGGACCAAAAGACACATCGTATTGGCTACTAAAATGACAAAAATATCCTTCATATATAAATAGTTATACTTTGCATTTTAAATATTTCATAATATCACCATAAGAAAATATTGACCCCAAGGACAATGTTGCGTTAGCAAAGTCTTCAACTTATAGGTGTAATGACTAAAATACCCCTCTACGCATCGCCGTGTAATTAGAGAGAAATAGTGTACTAACACCTCTTTAATAGACATTTACCATCCTTAAACCTCTAGTCTAATGATCCACGACTCTTGGAATGTTTTCACTTTTAAAGGGAGCTACCCTAAAGTAAACATCCAAATCATGTTCCACAGGGCCCTAGATAATTAGATCATTTGAACAGTCACAATGGGCGATATAACGTAGAAGCTATCTTGTACAAGTCTATCTTAACTAACTAGTCACGTATATCCAACATACAAGTATATTAGTTCTACAAAAGAATCTCAACTACAGTATATCAAATTATATGCTTCTAGCTTTGTCAAACCACCAACACATACTCAAACGGTAGAGTATTAGTCCACGCTGTAGCAGTAACAGTCTGGATTTTTTTTAAATAGTACTTTTAGAAACCACTATTACAGGTTCTATTCTACGTATTCGAAATACACTCATGCTATGAAGTGAGTGGACTACTCACTGGCTAAAGGAAAGCCATTCCCTATTTAGAATTCATAACACAATAACCCATACATGATAAAATTCTCACTCTTATCAATCGGTTAAGAATAAACATTTATGTATTAAGTAACCCATGATCTATACCTTACTGTAAAATATCACCATTCACATAGATCACTAACTTAAACATAATGGGTCCTTTCCAAACAAAAAATCGTGCACAAATAAAATGTAAATTCACAAATAAATTTTGAGAATAAATTCGATAATTATATCAGATAATCTAGTTTAGAGGGCATATATTCCAACAATCTCCCACTTGCACTCTAAGACTAACAAAGCCCGTAGGTGCCCACCCCTATGGCGTCTAAGTGTCTCTTAAAGATTTTCTCAGTCAAAGGCTTTGTGAAGGGATCTACTAGGTTATTCTCCGAGGCTATCTGTTCCACCACAATTTCCCGTCTCTGAATGAAATCCCGGATTAAGTGATATTTTCTCTCGATGTGCTTCCCCTTTTTGTGGTTCTTGGGGTTTTTGGATTGTGAGACTGCTCTAAAGTTGTTACAATACACCACAATCGATCTGTCTATTTGTGGTACAACTCTAAGTTTTGAAAGGAACTTTTGGAGTCAGATTGCTTCCTTGGACGCTTCCGAAACTGCCACTTACTCAGCTTCCATAGTTGAGTCAACAATACAAGATTGCTTAATACTCCTCTATAAAATAGCTCCTCTAGACAAGGTGAAGATATATCCACTAGTGAATTTTCTCTCATCCTTGTCCACCTGAAAATCTGAGTCTGTGTATCCAGTAGGAACCAAGTCGTCAGCCCTGTAAACCAGCATATAATCTTTTGTACCATTGAGGTACTTAAGAATATGCTTTACAACTTGCCAATGAACCTCTCCAGTGTTTGATTAATATCTGCTAACTAAGTCTACAGTAAAGTAGATATCTAGCCTAGTGCACAACATGGCGTACATAAGACTTCCCACAATCGAAACGTAAGAAATCCTACTCATCCTGTCTTTTTTCTCTTGAGACTTAGGACAATCCTTAGAACAAAAAGACAACTCATGTCTGTAAGGGGTTAAAGCTCCCTTGCATGAGTCCATGCTAAATTTGGTCAGCATTTTGTCAATGTATGTCGTTTGAGATAATCCTAACATTCTCTACTTCCTATTTCTAAGAAGTTTAATTGTGAGAATGTAACTGACTTCTCCCAAGTCCTTCATACTAAATTGACTAGATAGCCAAACCTTAGTAGATGATAATGTTCCTACATCATTTCCAATGAGTAGAATGTTATCCACATATAGGACAAGAAAAATCATATTTATGCCTTTCAATTTCATGTACACGCATGGTTCATCCTTATTTTGAATGAAACCGTAAGACTTTACAGTTTCGTCAAAACGAATGTTTCATGTTTTAGATGCCTGCTTAAGTCCATAAATATTCCTGGCTTTTAGCAATAAAACATTCCAGTTGGGACATATAGATGTCTTCATTAAGATGGCCATTAAAAAATGTCGACTTAACATCTATTTATCATATCTCATAGTCGTAATGACATGCAATGGCAAGAAGGATACGGATGGACTTAAGCATGGCTACCAGGAAAAAGGTTTCATCATAATCGATTCCCTCTTTTTGAGTATACTCTTTTGCCATAAGCTTAACTTTGAAGGTTTCCACCTTCTCATCCACTCCCTTCTTCTTCTTGTATAACCATTTACACCCAATGGGTTTTATCCCGTCAGATGAAGCTATAAGATCTCAAACCTGATTGAAATACATAGACTCAATCTCAACTTTCATTGTTTCATGCCATAGATTTGCATCGACATCAATAATAGCCTTCTCGTATCTAATGGGATCTTGTTCCTGATGGTCAGAAATCAGCTCAAAAGCCTCTCCTATCCATCTTTTTGGAACCCTAGATACCCTCTCACTACGACGAAGCTCTATTTGTATAGGTTTTTGAGGTTGTGCCTCTTCTTGTTCCATCATCGGGTTTGAAGAAGTTGATTCCGTAGATAACTTCTCTTCGAGTTCCAATCTTGTTGAACTTTTAGTGGAAGTACTTTAATCATCCTCCAAGTATCTAGCATGAGTACGTACCAGTACCTTCTGCTCCTTGGGATGATAAAAGTAACCTCCTTTTATCCCTTTTGGATATCCAACAAAGTAGTATAATTCTGATATTGGTTCTAACTTGTCTCCCTTGATCAGTACATAAGTTGGACAGTCCCATATCTTGAGATGATTTAGACTTGGCTTACGCCCAATCCACATATCATAGGATGTCCTAGGTACTGACTTGGAAGACACCAAGTTCCAAATGTATGCTGTTGTTTCCAAGGCATATCCCTAAAAAGAGATCGAAAGAGTAGCATGAGACATCATGCTTCGGACCATTTCCATCAATATCATATTCTTTCTTTTAGCTACTTCATTTTATTAGGGTGTACCCGGCGTAGATAGTTGGGATATTATTCCATGATACACCATGTAATCCTTGAACTCACTGCGGAGGTATTCTCCACCACGATTCAATCGTAAGGTTTTGATCAATTTATATGTCCGACACTCCACTTCAGCCTTAAACTCTTTGAACTTATCAAAAGAGTCAAACTTGTGCCTCATCAAGTAGATATAACCAAACCTTATACAATCATCTTTGAAAGTGATGAAGTACTCAAAACTCCCTCTGGCTTGAGTAGACAAAGGACCACACACATCAGTATGAACAAGGCCCAATATCTTCTTAGCTCTATCAGCCTTTTAGGTAAACGACCTTTTGGTCATTTTTCCCATAAGGCATGATTCATAATGAGGCCAAATTTCCAATCTTAATAAACCAAAGGGCCCATCATAGATTAATCTCTGAATCCTGATTAAGTTAAAATAGCTAAACCTTAGATGCCAAAGATATAAGTCATTGATATTGGTCTTTCTCTTCTTATTTAAAGATTCAAATTAAGCGTTATTTATTTGATTGTTTGTAGGATTTAAAAAGAATAAGTTTCCATACATGTGCCTTATACATAATACTTATTTATTTATACTAATAGAAATACCATAATGAAAAGAAACAGAATATCCATGATTTATTAGCTTTGCAACTGAAATCAAATTCTGTCTAAAATTGAGTATATATAAAATATCCTTTAATACAATTACTTTAATACAATAAAAAATAAGATCCAACTCTCCTACTGTAAGGGCCCATACTCATGCTCCATTTCCTATTCGTAGTCTATGCTCACCCTTTTAGAGTTTTCTTATCTTCCTAAATCCCTGCAAAGAGTTACAGATATGATCAGTGGCACCAGAATCAACAATCCAAGTAGAAGTTGATCTAACCATTGAAATAGACTCTAGATAGAGAACAATACTTGTAGGGTTTTTCTTGGCCTGAAGTTCTGGACACTCTTTTTTTTAGTGTCCCTTCTGCCCGCATTTGAAGTATTTGTCTTTGGGCTTGTTGGGCTGGTTCTTGGGCGGGGCCTGTGCGTTTCCCGTCTTCTTCTTGATCTTCCTGGGCTTGGGCCCAATTCTGAAAGAAAAAATCCTAGCAATCATAGTCTTAGATTGTGGCTTCATGATCTTCTTCGCCACCTGGAGCTCTTTCATTAACTTAGTTAAAGTCATGTTTAATTTGTTCATATTGTAGTTCAACTTGAATTGAGTAAAAGAGTCCGACAAAGATTCAAAAACCATGTCCACTTGGCTCTCGGGGTCAATAACAGCCCTTAAGACTTCCGTTTTCTCAAAAGTAGCAATCATTTTGAGCATATACTCCTTGACTGATATTCCCTCAGCCATCTTAGTATTTATGATCGTCTTAAGAACTTCCTACCTTGCAGGCCGGCTCTTATCGATGAACATCGAAGCTAATGATTAGCTAATGTCATATACAGTAGCCATGTACTCGTATTTTGATTGGAGCACATTAGACATGAAGGCCAACATGTAGTATCGAGCCATCTCGTTAGCCTTCTTCCATGCTTTTTCAACCTCACTCTCCTCAGCGGTAGAACCCTACTCGATAACAGGATAGGTTTCAAAGAGGACATACTTATACTTTTCAGTAGTGAGTATTATGTCCAAATTTCTTTTTCAATCCACATAATTTGGACCCATTAGTTTATTTTCACAGAGAATAGCGGTCAAATGATTAAAAGAACCTCCACCAACTATTTCAGAAAAATAAAAAAATAAAAGAAAATTCAGTTTGAGAAAAACAAAATAATTTGTGACTTTATCCTCATATTAAATCCGATAATAGTTAACCCTATCACTATTATCTTTAATATGATTGATTTAGCTCTTAGAAAAATTAACATAGTTTCTTGGGAAGATTAACAGTTTTCTAAACTAAGTGTATTAATTACCACAAATTAATTTTCCTTCTAGATAATGATCTAAAAAATAACTTCATCATGGGATGACCATTTCTTCTCATTTCCTATGGACATTCCTCGCACTATAACCTCTAACATGGGTTGACTGATCATAACACGTATCTCGGGTTATTAATTACATCAATCCATTAGTTCTAGATCATTGTGATATCTCCATCCTATACGGATTCACTCCCAGAGTGACACGAGGGAATCCACGATCTCTAATGAGGATCATGATGGAAGCCATGGGGCCGTTAGAATCCTTCTTCTACTTAATATTTTAAAATAAGGATTTTTCTTGGAAAATATATTTTGAAAATTTAAATTAAATTTTCTTTTAACTCAAAATAAAATATCTAAACCCATAAAAATTTCTATGTCAAGGTTTATACCATTTGAGAAATTTTTTTCATGAATTAATTTTATTTAAGTTAATAAACTTAATAATTTAAAAATTTTCCAATAAAACTTTTGAGATATTTTGATCTCAAGTTTAATTTGACAAAAATATTTTTTTTTTGTTAAAGTTCAATCAAAATAATTCTTTATTTTAATTCAAAAAAATATCCAAATCCAATATATTTTATATGTTAAGGATAAAATCATTTGAGAAATATATCCAAAAATTAATTTTTGTTCGAATTAAAATTAACCATTTGATTTAAGAAAAATATTTTTCTTTGTCAAAATTCTCAAAGGCTTTAGTCTTTGAAAAAACGCGCACATAGGGTACAAAAAGAAATAAGTATGCTAGAAAACTATAAACGTTTTTATACTTTTCTATTCTTTTAATCTAAGTGTCCAAATAATAAGATTAAACACATTAATTAATTAATGATCTTGTTTAATCCTAAAATTTTCTTTACTATTATTTTTCATACAAAATATTCAAAGAATATTAACTATTGTAATAAAAATAACTTCGACTGGTATGAGGAAAAAAAAAATTATTCGGGTGGGATCCAGTGCACCTGCCACACTGGATCATGGCCCATGAGAAAACCCATGGGCCGGATCCGAATGGGTGGACTCGGGACCCGCCCGCGCTCGCCCAGTTTTGACCTCGTAGCACAAATCTGCAATTGCAAAATGCAATTAAAAATTTCTAGCTTCCTCGCCCGGATTGAGCCGTGCATGGCTTGGAGTCGCGGCTCAACAGCTCCTCTCACATCTAGAAGCAGCTCGGCTCAAATGGCCCAACTCAGCTCAGTTGGATTGCACAATGCTTTCTTCTCCAGAGTTTTTTCTGCGTACTGGTTTCGATTTTTTCTTTCATTTTCAATCAAAACTCATCCAAATAATCGCATATGCCCTTAAAAATACTGGGCTTACACGATATCTATGAAAGTAAGTAAAATACATTGTTCCTATATTTTCACTCGCGAAGTTTAGAGTGAAACTACCCATACCAATAAACACGAAAGATCACAAATTTCAATCAAAACAAATATTTTCTTATTTTAGTTAAGCCTAGCATACTTTCTACATTTTCCAAACTATAGATTTGATACCACTTGAAGGTTTAAAATGGTAAAAATCATCAAAATGAAAGTATGTTAGGAAAACGAAAAATCTACCTCTGTAATTGAATGGCCCTCTTTGCATTGGTGTAGATGTCTATATAAAGATACTTGAGGCTATTGAATCACGTCCTTGCAAATGTCGATTGCGTCTCATTCACGTGAAGTCTTTAATCTTCCGAAATGGTGTTCGTAGCACAGCCGGTGAAAGCTTGAAGAGTGGGTTTTAACAAACCTTGAAGGCTTCTCCGTCAAATTCCTTCCCCTGGGTTTCTGTCTTTGTGATAGCCAAATTGAAAAACATATTCACCGAATGCATGAATGATCTTTTCAATTCTTTTTCACATTCCTTGAGAAAGTCATTCCATCTGCGTGAAAACAGAAAAAATTCATACTTTTTATTATCCTTCACGCAGAACAACACGGGATCCATCCCGTGTTGTCTTTTTTTATTAATTAATTAATTAATTAATTAAATTAAAATTTTTTAAAATTTTATTTTACCATTGGTCTTATTCATTGGGTTAGATAAAATTATTTACTCTTGGGTTTAAACACCCATAAATAATAAATCTCAATTATTTATTTTCTGAACTTTATTAAACAGCCTAATAAATAATTAATAAGCCCAAATAGACCAATATAAAATTTTATACCTTCTATCTAGTTTATATCCAGACTAATGTTTTAATTATTCAATATGGGTTTTGGGCTCTAAATAATTAATTAACCAATTAAACTAGATAAAATAAATACTCTCTCTCAGACCTTTTATTTTATTCTAATTCAATAATAAATTAGGCTAATAAAAAAAAGAACATAATTACCAAGACCAATTCTTTAACCAAAATCTTTCAGGATTTAAGGCCCATTCTGGGAACCAAAAGACACATCGCCTTGGCTACTAAAATGACTAAAATACCCCTCTTATATAAATAGCTATATTTTACATTTTAAATATTTTCTAATATCACCATAAGGAAATATTGACCCCAAGGACAATGCTGCGTTAGCAAAGTTTTCGACCTATAGGTGTAATGACTAAAATACCTCTCTACGCATCGCCGTGCAATTAAAGAGGAAGAGTGTACTAACACCTCTCTAATAGACATCTACCATCCTTAGACCTCTAGTCTAATGATCTACGACTCCTAAAATATTTTCACTTTTCAAGGAAGTTACTCTAAAGTAAATATCCAAGTCATATTCCCCAGGGCTCTAGATAATTAAATTATTTGAATAGTCACAAGAGGCAATATAGCGTAGAAGCTATCTTATACAAGTTTGTCTTAATTAACTAGTCACATGTACCCAATATACAAGTATATTGGTTCTACTAAAGAACCTTAATTATAGTATATTAAAGTATATGCTTCTAACTTCGTCAGACTACCAACTCATACTCAAGCGGTAGAGTATTAGTCTATGCTGTAGTAGTAATAATTTGAGTTTCTTTTAAATACTACCTTTAGAACCTACTATTACAGATCTTATTCTACGTATTCGAAATACGTTCATGTTATAAAGTGGGTGGACTACTCACTAATTAAAGGTAAGCTATTCCCCATTTTAAATTTATAACACAATAATCTATACATAATGAAATTCACATTCTCATTAATCGGTTAAGAACAAATGCACCACAATCATGGAAGTATTACATCTTTAAATACACAATCATGTAAATATTATAAATTGCTATTATTTATCATTTCGTACTAAAATTGTCTATTTCTACAATTTATTTGGCAACTATGTAATGAGCATATGTTGACATCATTATTTTCGTATTGTACGCATGGACGACAAATCTGATCATCCGTTACATTACTATTGTGTTAGGAGATGATAGAGTTGTATTGTCCCGATAGAGTCATGTGACAATTTGGAATGGCGCAACCAATTCCAGCTGCTATTGATACATGGTCGAATTTGCATCAACGTGACCTATGGACTATTGGTATTGAGTAGGATGAGGTTAATGCGTTGCACGGTACTAACTAGATAAACCGCAATGCACATATTATTGTTAGGCAGCCCACTTTCGGACAAGATGTGATTTCAGCTAATTATGTTGCGTGGTATTTTACTCGCACGCGGCGATTGATTAGCAATCCTATCTTACAACAACTGAATCGCAAGGGTTACCAATCTAGTAGTTCAGCGCTTGAAGTATATGTAAGTAAATTTTTTCTCGTACATGTGAACATATATAAAATTGCGGTTTATATGCATTTTTTATTGACATTCTTAAAAAATGCATATGTAAGCCGACGCACTGCACCGAATCCTGTACATAAGCAATGAAGCATCTCAACATACTGATGCCTCGTTTGCTCAACAAGCAATTGTAAGAATGTTCGATATTGCTAAACATACATTAACTGTTGGTGGCGAAATAGTTTGTCTAAATCTCATTTCGTACGAGCCATCCAGATGATCGAATGCTTCTGACCCGATATCACCGATTCCGCAACAAATCCCTCAACAAGCACCAATTAGGCAGGGCAGTAGACGGCCACTTCAGTGTGCTGCAATTGATGAAGTGCCTCAACAACATCACTACTCATCTATGCACGAAAGTGAATATGATTATTTGCCAACTGCTCCTAAATTGTTTGATAATACTTATGTGCCACGTGCAGCGAATGAAGATGATTATTTGCCAATTGCAGCGGTTGAAGGTAATCCTGATGATTTTTTAACTCTGCAGTACCTAATTTTCGATCCTAGGTACGTAACTTCTACTGAGAAGTTTGTTGCTAGTCCATCTACTGGGCGCTCTCGCAACCAGTATGAGCAGCACGAGGAGGATATAGGTATGTCATACGTTATAGAAAAACAAGATTAGGGATTATCTAAAGCAGAATCTCAACAACAACCTCCAAGACGGGTTCAACCTTTGAGGAATCGTCGAGGATTTCATTGTGGGACTAGTTTTTATCCTTGGTTTTGATGATTTTAGATGTAAATAATTGAGATTTAAAATTTATTGTAATTAAATTTTAAATATAATCTAAATTGAAATTTAGATTTTTATTTTAAAGTCATTTTTAAAATTTTAAAAATATAAAATATTCATGAAATATTCAACTATTATTTGATAAAATATTTAATAATATTAATTAAATCAATATTAAATTCATTCTTAATGTTAATTAAATCCATATTTACAAAAATATTTTATATTAATTAAATACATTTTTTTTATCATTGATTGATGTTTTAAGAAATTAAATCTTTTTACATAAAAATTAAACAGAAAATTGTATATAAACTAAATCATTAGTTTAATAATTATTTTTAAGATATTTCATAACTTAAATAATGTTAGATTTTTTTTATGTAGTGTGCAGCCTCACGCCGCATGGGAAAAAGAAATAATTGTATTTTTTTTAATTGCAATTGCAACCAAGTATCATATTTATTTAATATATTTAATATATTTATAATATTAATTTATCAAATTTTAATATTTGAGATTAAAATATAATTTATATTAAATCTATTTAAATACTTTATAAAATTATTAATTTAATGCAAATTATTCAAATTAAAATATACAAAGACATATTTTTTTACTAAAATTAAAATTAAAACAATAATTTTTAATTATACAAAATTTATATAATTGTATTACGAATGTATTATGTGTTATTTTAAAAAATTATATTTTTAAATTAAAAATTTATAAATTTAAAAAATAAGATAAGTATTCTTTTAAAAAACATATTAAAATTTAAAAAAAGCAGCATGCGAGGCAAGACCTTGTGCTAGGTAGGTGTGCAATCCAAGAACTCCGGCCGACCAGTCGCGAGGTGTGAACAATCATGGCAAAACGGGCCACAGGACGAATCTCGAGGTCCTTGTTATTACCTGGCGTGGGATCCTACGTGACCTTGCGTTTGACGATAGTGAAGTACTCCGTCGACGAGAGTACCCGTAATTCCTTCCTTATTATAATAGATTGGTGGATTTTTTTACCCGATTTGATCAAAATTCCGACAAAAAAACAAATGAGTAACGAGGCGCATTCCATTGTTGACTTTTTCTACTTTGTTTTTCTTGTTGGTTCTTTCCTTTCACCCCATGGGCGGCTTGAAGCAGTCTCTTTTCAAATGGAAAAGAAATGGCTGCAAGGGAGTTTGGGCTTTCTGTCTTCTGATAGATACTTGTCCACACCGCCAAATGAAGAGTGCGGCACCACCCCCGATACATTATTGGTGATGGTGGAGGGTAGCTAACTGGTTGAGGTTCCCTTCTGACCAGCCCTGCACCGTGGAAGTTGAATATGAGCTTTAACTCGGTTACTTCCTCGTCCTATGCTGCCCCAAGAAAAACATAGCTGGGTTGGGAAATTGTTCATCAATTAAATGAACTAAAATAGGTCGTTTAGTGAGATGGTCCTGATGGATTGGAACAAGTCTTGGTTAAACCATCTAATTCAGTAGGATGAGGGCTTGGACCCTCTAGTGTCAACTTCTTCGGTAACCCAGATACAAAAAGCTTGTGTAGAGTCTAATAACTTGCTTTCGTTTCTCCTCTATGTAGCCTCTAAAAGAAACAACAAAAAGCCCATGTAATCATCAAGCTTACAAGTTTGTCAGCGTTCCACCGATTAAGAGGAACTGAATGCTATGTTACAGCTCAGGGCTGCTGCAGAATCAACAAGACCTATACATGCGAGAACGATATGCGGCAACAATGCGTGAATAAAAGTGAGTGGGATTCAGAACGCAAGGTGCTTTGCCAAGAATGGAAGAATGGCAATTTGATCAGAGTAAGATATATATATACATCAGTTACACCAGTTTTCCTCTTCCTCAACGTGGGAAGATAGAAAACGAAGTTTGTGTGTACATCTAATCAGTGATAAGACCATCTCCTCTAACTCTGGATGTAAATAAACAATTATGCAGAACAGAGGACCTCAATATTCCCCAAAAAATTGCCTATTGAGAAAGCTATAACTAGCCAACTGTTCCATCCTTATCACCTCCAAAGCCACCTCCACCCGCCCAGGATCGAGAGCTTGAGTATAATGTGTTAGCATTAGAGTAGAGAGTCACATAAGATCAGTTGTACATGTCATGTCATGCTTTTGATACACGGTTATGTTGTAAGATGTGTGTTCTCAAACTACAGTCTGTAACCTGTAAATCACAAGTCGAGTAAGGAGCGCATCAGTCAGTGAATAACATGTGTTTTTCCAGGAGTAACAAAACTAATGGCTGATCTTACCTGCATGGCTGCTATCATGGCCAGGAAATCTTTGCATTGTTCAAGCGAAGCCCGTTCTTTTGCATTCATTTTTGCAAGCTCGATGACCAAAGAATTCACTTCATCAACCTGAGAAAAGGGTCAACTTGGTTAGGCGTGACAAAATCGGCTGCTACTTTCCGATAATACAGTCCTCAGTTGAGAATTCAAAATTATATCAACCCCCCAATTGTTTTCTCTCAACATCAGCAATAACCTTGAATTATGAGTCAATGAAATGCAGACATAAGGTAAAAGAAACTGGAATGTAAAGTTTTACAGTTATTCAAAAGCATAATACATGATAGGCCAACTTTTGATCAGTATACAGTTGGGATAAGATAAAGCTATAGTCAGTAATGGTAGAAGTATCATGAATGGTGGCTTGTCTTGATTTCAGCCAGCATTTTTAATTTTCTAACCTGTGAGAGCTTAAGATTGAACAGAGACTGTACATCTCAAAATGAATGATTCATAACCCAGCATATCCACATACATTCTCTTGTTAGTGAATGCAGATGTCGCAGATTTTTAGCCAGATTTTTAGCATACTTAGGTTTAGTCTTAATATAGCATCTATCTTTGTGTGACGCAGATGAATGAGCACCACGGAGATTGAGAAGGGCCAGCATGGCTCCATCTTGGCCATTCATTTTCCACATCATTTTCTGTTGCCCTGCACTTTCCTGGCTTTGACAGATTCTATTTCCCAGTATCTGATCTAAACAGATTCTGTCCCGGTAAAAGTTGGAATCCTTCTCTTTTCCCAGAAAGGGTTAGAAAAAGGAAGAAAAAATTGTGATGATACACAAGTAATGCCTCGCACTTGCTAACATGCTATTTCACAATTTATCAAGCATGAAGCTCTAGGAGAAAGTTTAGCAAGGTGATGGATCACTCGTGAAATTGCACTACTACCAAACTTTAACAAATATTGCATTGAAAAAGATCACACGCCTAACATGAGATGATGAGAATACCTTTGGCAAAAGCGAACAAATCGAGGAAGCCATTGCCTGCATTACATCAACTGCTGAACCAATTGCTTCCTTCAAACTTTGGATGTCGGCCTGTTCAAAATTCATGTATTGAGTGGTCAAGATAGGAAAAATAGTCCACTGTCCACCATGCAACGCATTAGCAGTTTTTGGAACTAAAGCAGCAAAGTACAATTTTGGAACCAGACACATACAATTGCTCCTCCAACAACTGGAAGCCGGAGTGTGCTAGCCTTCAAAGCTTCAATTGCTCCTAGCAAAGAAATTGAGTGGTCTTTATCCAAAGAAGCCCAATCTTCTAAAGAAGTTACCTAGGAAAGAAGAAGAAAAGTAGCTTAGCATATATATTCTGCCAAAGAAAGGTATGCAGTAAAAGAAAATTTGCTTACAAAAATTTTCAGGAATTAAACCACCAGGCAATCTAGGTTTCACTTTGATCTTATTATTATTATTATTATTATTATTATTATTATTATTATTATTATTATTATTATTATTATTATTATTATTATTTTGGTATGCACACACGGGTTTCCAAGCAACAAATACAAATTAATCTCCAGCAAGGATGGAACCAGCACATTGGGGTTGGGGAGAGGGGTGGAGAGTTATACAAAAAGATGTATTAGAGGATTTTCAAAAAACTTTTGGGGGAACGAAGAATAAATTCAAATGAACTTTGCTAAAACTTTTTAATTTTTCTACAGTAAAAATAAAATTTTTAAAAATTTTGGGGGGCCCCGCTCTGTCTCTGTCTAGCAGTAGAGTAATTTGGAATTGGTTAAACAAAAGAATCTGAAATCTTTGATGTTAACAAATTGTGATGACTTAGTTATATCAACTTTAATATCCTTTTCCCACACATAAGATTCTAATGGTTTTGTCTCCTTCCTTCACCATGGCATTAAAATGGATGTGTTAATCCTATGAAATATATTGCTTTCAATTGGGTCAAAGAAACCAAGGACCCAAAATGCCAAATCGGTTAAAAGTTTGAAGCCAGCAGTTTTGTAATATGTCAAATGAGGTTAGAGATTCGAACCACTAATTTGAGTTCAGCAAGTCTTATCCTATCATACTTTACTTAGAAAATAAGTAAGAAAAGGATAATTTTCAAATTGGCCCTCAAAAGGATGTAAGTGTCCCGATCAAGTCCCTCAAAGATTACTCAATTTAGTCCTTATAAATATGAAAAGTGTATCAAATTAGTCCTTCATATTTATAAGGACTAAATTGAGTAAAGTAATCTTTGTGAGAATTGAGACAATTATATACTTTTGAGGACCAAAATTACCCATAAGAAAACAAACCATTCAAATATGGTAACAAATTAATAACCTTAAAATCTCTTCATGTTCACTAATAAAAACAGTTATCAAGTTGGCAGAGCTGGAAAAAACAGTTTTCAAACTGCCCTAGGAATTAAGAGAGTGAACCCACTATGCCTGGGACTTGGGTTGGTATATTTCGTACTAAACCCAAAACAAGAAATATCACATATTACCAGAGTGTAACCAGGCCGGCAGCAACAAATTAGGCAACTCAGAAGCTGCTTGCTCCTTGACTCAGCTTTTGTCAAGCTCACATAGGTTCAAGAAGCACAAGTGGGGAACTTACTTTATCTCAAGCCAAAAGTAAAAGGCTCAAGTAGCTCAGCTTTTGAAGCTTAAATACATGTTCACTATAATCTACTTATTTTACATATTACAATATGCACAAGTTGTACTCTTTAGTACAATGGTTCTATACAAAATTTTACCAATAAGACCCCCCAAAAGGAACCAGAAGAAAGCGGCATGAAATATTAAGGCATCAACCACAATACTAGGGACCCTCATTGTACTTTATCTCTCCTCTATCTTCTTGGTCTGAAACTTCTATTAAGCTAAGACCTTTCTTTCTTGCTGCCTCTCTTTTCCCCTCCAGTGAATTGTGCTCTTCCTATCTCTTTTATCACTAAGGCTACTCAAGAGTTCCCACCAAGCCATTTCCTCCATTACCATGCAATGATTATTCTTCTTCTTCTTTGCTATCACCCCTTTGTTAGAGAAATACGATTGCTGTATTTGGCGTCATAAAGATCTAATGAAGAGGAAGAACTTCAATGTCTGGAACTTATCATTCAGTTAGTTTGATGACTAGGAAAGGACACATGAACTCAGAATTGATTTTTGTAGGTCAAAGATTTATTTTCTGATCTTGTGCGAGTGTTTGTGCAACATGTAATGGATTGATCAATTTGATTTGGAATTTGACAAGTTTGTGGGAAGTTTATGGTTGGATGACTTGGAGCACATAACCAAGCTCGACTTTGGTTTTGCCTAATGCTAAAAGTCAAGTCAAATAAACCTCAACTCTAAGGTTGAGCTCAAATTGCAAAATAAGTATATTGATGGAATTGATATTAAAAAAATTAATAATAATAATAATAATCATCATGTTGCTCTTCCAGCTGAATTCAATTCAATTGCATCCATAAAACCTAATAAACCTCAATAAAACTAAAGCAAATAAATTACAAATTTCAATATGGATCTAGACACTCTTGTCCAAAAGTCCTCAAAACATCAGTCATTTTAAATTAATGTATCGAAATCATCAAGGGTGGACCAATGAGTAAACTTTATCTGGTGATACACAAGAGAGAAATGTTGTCGAACTCTAGTTAAGGTCAAAATCCCTCAAAATTTGCCAACCTTTACAAAATCCCTCTAATGTGCTAAAAATTTCGGGTGTACCATATGCCCCCTTAATTGCAAAATACTACTTCCGTTTCACAATATAAGTCGTTTTAAACTTATGCAGGAATTAAAGGTCCATAAATTCCAGACAATTTTAAAACTAAACTTCCAAAAACACCTCTAATTAAGTCTTTGTCTACTTTGGTAATTGGAGAGAGTTGGGTCATAATTAGTGGAAAGAGAGAGAAATTGTAGGGAAGGGTAGAACTGGAAAAAATCAATAAATTTTTATAGAACTTTGTAAAGCGACTTATATTGTGAAACGGAAGTAGTATGTTGTAAGATTGAACTGATACAAGCAAACACCGGTCCTTGTTTCTGGCCAATTCTTATTTCCTGCAGCTTCTATAGCAAGTATTTAATATGCCTAGAAAGCACTCTATTTCTCGGGTCTGCAGTGTTAGCGCATGGATAATGTCCCCAGCTACACTGAAGGACAGCATACACGGACACAATAATCACTACCCCGGCAACTTACATGAGCAACTAAATTTCCCACTTAGCAGGTCTAGAGATAACCAAGCTACCCAGAACAAGGACAAATTAGTAGTAGTAATATGTAGATAGTACGGGGTATTTCTTCAAGATAACTAAAAAGAAATTTTCTCTAAAAGGAAAAGCTAAATTGACACAATGAGCAGAAACAAGTATCTATCATTTCTTGCATGGGACATAATTTATTACTATATTTTATAGTGCAAACCATTACCACATTTAAAAACAAACACATCATTTACCGAAGTAGTATGACATAAAACAACTGACTCCCACAAGACAGAAAAATTCCTTAACTGCCAATACAGCTATCAATATATCAATACATTCCATCACGCAGTTGTACTTACTTTAGCAGCACTACTTGCATCACGTATTTTCACCTAAGGGTTCAGAAATAAGAAACCTGATGAAAGAATAAATCTACCTGTCCCCTGAGAATGGAGGCTAGCTTCAATTTCTGCCTTAGCAGCTGTAGCCTGTGCCTTTTCTTTGTGACTGTATCACGTAGATCTGAGATTGTTATCCATGCATTCCACAGACTTTTCTGGTAGAAAGGACAATGTCTTACATCAGAGAGTGAAAAATTTTGTATCAACACAACAGCTTAGCAGCAATAAAATACATCATATGGCAAGGACCCAAAATAATATCCAGCAAAGAAAAATATAAGGTAAAACTAAGTGATTTTGGCACAGAACAAACACCTGTAAAGAGATTAAAAAGAAAAAAAATAAACTTGCAAAGTCGGACAAATAACTAACAAAAGCACCCACTTGCGGATAAACATGCATATCCAGCAGTGCAATGTTGCACTTCAGATCTTAAATCCTATTAATCCAAATGCTACAAGCCCACAAAGAATAAACATTTACAAGGAAAAACAGGAAAGAAATTCATGCTCTAGTCTTGCAAAAAGTTTTGCCACCCATAATGGATATATTCAAGTTAAAACGATATGGAATTCAGTGACTAGCACAGCTGTTAGTTAAGACATTGCCATCCAGATGGATAATGTAGTCCATAGCTAAAAAAAATAAAAAGTTTGCATCATATTCCAATAGTACAGATAATTCCTATGTGAACACTGTTTAGAGATGATAAAAGATGCCATGGAAATAACATAGCAATCATAGCCACGAGATGTGCACAATAGAGTTTGCAAAGCGACTCTGCATAGTTTGGCTTTGAAGTTTTTCTTTCAAAGCAAATTCCAGTGATAAACCTTATAACTTCAAAGTTCTATATTCACTTCAATATGTCTACCATGTTTTCTAACATCATGCGCAAGTCCTTTGTTTGTCCTTTATTTTCACAAATAAATGAAAGAAATTCCATTACCAGTGTAAGAAAATTATGTTCATTGAAAATGAGAAATTCTTAACCGGGGAAACCAATGAAAAAAATTGCTTTTCAATCACTAAGGATGTCTATCAGAAATATATCCAAAATGAATACAGGACTACAGCCCACAGAAGAAATGACAAAGAGTGAGAAGTAACTCCACTGTAAAGTAACCCCTTTGCCTATAAGCTGAATCCCCAAAAATCCTCACATTCTTCTGAAAGCTGTTGACTATTATTTCTATTACAAAAATCAATGAGATAGTAAGTTTTCAGGTTTATACCTACCAAAATATGAGAAACCAAGATAAACAAATTTGTTCTTATCAAGGCAAGCAAAAGTGTCTCACCAGAAATACTCATTCTCCTAAAGCTTCTGCAGCTAATACAACAATGAGGATAAAAAACATTCTTTAGCTAAAAAGTCAGTTCGCATTTCTTTCGAAAATATAAGTTACAATTTTTAACATTCTAAAAGTATTCTTTTTTTGCCTTAGAGGGGAAGAAGAACAAGAATAGCTTGAAAATCAAACCAATACAGACACTGATTGCCTCAAGACAAATATGCATGTGAAACGGCAACAGATGGAATAAGCTAATATTTTGAAACTATCAGAGAAATAAAAGAAGGATATCAAAACCTCCGCACTGTGCTTCTGCACTAACAAGGCTGCTTCATTCCTTGCATTTACAAAGCGCCACTGCAAGTGCCTATTATACAGAAGCCTTAATAGGTGAGCATCAAGAATTCTATTCTCCCCAACTTTCCCCCTCCGAACATCAACGGCAAAACTAAGAACTGAAGGTATCTCACTAATACTAGTATTAATGGTGCTAACAGCATTTCTGACACGAGATGGGCTAGGCATTCCTCGTGAAGGAGATGATCCAACTGATGTCATAAGCTTACTAGGAGATGCTGCCCTAATAGCCCCCCTAACAGGTGATGACATTGACCGCGGTGATGATAGTGGACCATCACTGGAGAATCTTTTCAACTTTGGTGGAACAATTAACTTTGAGCTAGGACTTGTTGACAAAGGTGACCCTGGATCTTGCAATCTCCTCAATCTACTATTTGTTTCCTGCCAAAACCTAGCTGAGACAACAATACCGCGAGGTCCATTTTTTGTACGAGAATTCCCAATGCATTCTTGCACTCCAGAAGTACTACCAGAGGAAACACTATCTGAATCGGATGCAGTAAGGTCAGATGGCAGAGATGACTCATTATTGACAGAATTTCCATCTGGAGCATGGTTAACGGGCTGCAACAGTTCAGCATGGCTGAAATCAAGACTCAATCTACCATCAAGGGAAGCCCGTCTCTCATCAATCATAGATTGCTGCAATGCCCTAATTACATTCCCAGATCCAATGAGCTTACTTCTCTCCCCACCACTGCAATCCAGACTCCTGGACAAAGGATTCACCTGTCTTGTTCTCCCCGGCCACCTATGTGGATCAATAGGCTTAGAATTCTCCACTTGATCTCCACCTCCATCACCCTTCCCTCTGACAGGAGTACTGCTCCTCCTCCGTTCTGGCGTACCCTTCCTCACACTACTCAAATTAGGTGAAGATGGGGCAACCTTAGTCTTACTAATTGGAAGTGAAAAGGCTTCACCTTGGAAGGAAACTGATAAACTTCTAGTAGCAGTAACCAGCAGCTTTGTTGCTGCCGAAGTTTCAGTGGCATTGACTTGTTTGGCATCAAGATCAGGTGTTAGAGGACGAGCAGCAGCCACAGGCCGCCTCCGGTCCACAGATACAGACCTTTTAGGCAATAAAGCTGGTGAATTTGACACTGTACTAGAGTTCCTTGAAACCAAAGGAGATGGGAATCTTCTCGAAGAAGATGACGATGAAGACACAGAGGAGGAATTTGAAGTAGAAGTGGAAGGAGAAGGGGACATGTATCTTGAAGAGACAACTCTTGATTTGGGTCTTTTGGGGTTACTAAGCCCATTGTTGTCCTTCTCAGAAGGCAACAATGGGGGTCTCCTACAGTTAACCTGAGGCTCATCTTGAGAGGATGTTTTGGGATTTTGTCGGTTTTGTGGATTTGTTGAAGCGGCTCCAGACACAGCAGCCACCATCATCACCAGCACAGAGACACAAACATACGCAGGGTTGGAAGAACGGAAATTCACCTTTCACATTGTGCTTTTACAACAAAATAGACTTACCCAGAAGCATCTTTAGTGTCCCCTGGTCCAGAGCCTGCAGGAAGATCAAGAAATCCCACTATAAATCAACATCCCACAACGGGTCTTCGAGAGATTCCACATTTCTCAAGCTATACGAACAAATGTGATTCTATTTTTCGACAATATGCTAATTTAGACCAAAAAAGCAGTTATTTTTCCGGCCAGAACAGTGAGGCCCGAGTGTGAGTGTGGGAGAGAAGGCGAAAGAGAGAGTTGGTGAAGGGTGAGATTTGGGGGTATAGAGACTCTGTGCATCTTTAGGGAGAGTGTGGGGCTTATTGGTGGGTTTGGGGTTTTGTGAATCTTTGGAGAAACGTTACGCTAACCAAATCACATTTATACTTTTAATTATTCTGCAATGATTTTTAATCCATTCTTTGAATTTTGGTGATAACAAAAATTGTTAATCTAAGTTGGGTTGCTTATTTTAACCACGCATGGCAGCATTTTTGTCTATTTCCAGTCCCATTTGGGTCCCCAACTCCATTCAAGTACAACCACCCTCCCTCAGAACTTTCACATCTCACAGTTCTACTGTAATTTCGAGCTACCATAAAAACGCAATTCTGAAAGACTTTCTTTACTATATATTAGAAAGATTTCGGTTTAGTTGCTTACTAGATGTATGCTCAGCTTCTTTCTTTATAATAGTGTTGCAATTTCTGGATTTTCATTTCGACAAAAACATTCTTGGATGGTTCTCTTATTGCGCTTGTATGAGTGAAACTTTCTGGGTTTTTCTAGGGGAACGAAAAGGGGGATTGGTTTCTGCTATTGGGACCATAACTTCTTCCTAATCACAAATATCTAAGGAGGGCAACCTTTGAATCAGAAAGGGACAAGGTTTGGATTAAATAGAAAAGGTCCTCTTGGTTTGCTAAACAAGAATTGTCCACTTGGAAAGTATAATGGAGGCAAGAATCTACCTTCGGACATGGGCTATAGATCCTTGGACTCCAAGGTTCAGCAACCAGCAAAATTCCAAAATATTAGATTTTTTTTTTTCCGTTGGAGAAGAAAACTCATCAAAATATGCTAATTTTTTTGATCGGTGAAGAACTAATGAATTAAAATGATTATTATGTATTTTTTAATTTTTAAACAATACAAACTCGAGTTCTAATTTCATAAAATATGCAAGTTAGTATATGATATACAGGTATGTCTCGAGTCATTGGAGTAGTTGAAGCTTAATGCTCAAGAACAAAGCTTGAATAAACCAACATTGAACAAGAGCAAACCTTCCAAGTTGAGTGTCAAATCTGTTTGTTCAAGTTGCTTTATAAGGCTCAGATGTCCCTTTCAGTAATTCCTTCTACTTCTCCTCTTCCACTTTGACGATCCAACGAAAGATCTAAAGATTCTGTATTTACTCAAATCTGCACTACATACATGGATAATCCAGCTCTTACTCTATGTAGTTTCTACACTTATAAGACCGTCGGGACTCAAAAGAGCTTCAATTCTAGCTGGATTGTGAATGAGCGATGAGAACAATGAAAACAGCCTTGCCTTGTAAAATTTGCAAAGCTTAGACCGGACTCAGGGAGATTCTTCCGGACTCTATATAAAATAAAGAAAAGGCAAAGCTAAGATAGAAGCAATTTTGGCTTTATTTTCTGGTTTTGTATAGGATGCACCGTCCCATTCAATGTCTTGCCTCCTCTCTAACCCCTCTATATCCCTTGCTTTTGACGCATGCTTATTCTTGCACTTCGGCATCTTCTTTTCCTTGTGTCATCCACCTGCCTAGGCGGCTGCTCATTTTGCATTGCATTTCTTAGTTGTACACTTTTTTTTTAAAACTTAAGTGATCCTTAATTAGTGCATTTACAATGTGTAAATTACCATTCTTGAATAAATTTTGAGTTTTAGTATTGTTCTTAGCTCTTAGCCTAGCTTAGGAAAAACTTCATTCTTACTCACAACAATAATCTGATTTTATAATGACACACGAGTCAAATTATATAGTCGTTTAATACTATTTACAGTAATGTAAATAAAAATAATACAATTGACGAATAATTATCAAATCTTATAATAATTTATTAAAATATAATCATTATACATATTACACAATTTTTTATAAAAAAAATTGTACAAATAACTTATATAACTCTAAATTTATACTAAATCATTATAAATACTTAAAAATCATTTCAAACACACCCAAATTCTCAATACTAAACAAAGAATGTCGTTCTTGAATCTTGCACCATATGTTGCTCCCCAAATTTTCCCATCTCTTGAGTGAATTTTTTTGAGGAACATTATTAATCCTCACGAATGTAGATGGGTGGTGGTGACCTTGGACCATATTCGTAGTCTCAAATGCTCTAGTATCGTAAAAAGAATCTCTCAATGTACGTAGATATACAAATACACAGTTGGTTGCAAAAAGATATATCATTGCAGAACCGTATGCTTAAATGGCTATGTTATTCCTTCATATTAATTTCCTGAAGAGGAGTTATGGTGACCCGTGACCTTCTTCATTATTGAATTATTCAATTTGGAGCTAAGAAAGGAAGAAGATGACCCCTAAAAACAAAAACTAGAACTGGAAGTTACAACGACTACTACTACTTCACTGGCCAGCAGAGCAATTTCGATGTGTCCACAAACTTTCGAGAACAACAGTATAAGTCCTTTTTCAAGAATTCTAAAAGTGGCAGCAATAATTATTGGTGAAATTCTCAACAAAAAAAAAATGAAAAAAAATGAAGGTAAAACTTTTCATGAAAATGTTCTTTGGGCTGTCTAGATGGTTGATTGGTATGAAATGCTGTCCTTGGCTGGTGATTTTGAGAGCTCGAACAAATCCGATAGGGATTTAAAATAAGATAACTAATTTGTATACGCAGTTATTATTGAAAATAATAAATATGTTGGAATAAATTATAATACAAAATGTTACTAATTGATCGAAATTTACTTTTACAGTATAGGTAACAAAGAATATATTGGCTGAAATGCTGTCTTTCGTGTGGGAGTGTGAGAGAGCAGAGGGCAGAGGGCAGATAGCAGATACAAAGGCTATGCATTTCGATACATGAGCCAGGCCGGCGGGCAGGCACATCTACAATGAATTCTCCAAATTTTGGACATGCAAATATGGCACTGCATGTGTCTGGTTACTGACATCTATTGACATTTTTGTTAATTTCTGCTCCGTTAAGTTCCTATATAAAGACAAACATATGTCGGGTTTCTGGGTAAATCTCCTCATTTTTACCATGATAAAGTGAGGGATTCATGAATTCTTTGGCTGGGAGATGAGAGAAAAGAAGAGATTTAAGTAGAAGGTGGAGAAAAATCCACAAATGTCACAAGAACTTTGGATGCTTTGGCCGGCCCCTGGATTCCATATCACGAGTCACAGAGAGATCTCTGGGAGACACAACAGTGACAAACTGATTACCGGTGATTTAGATAGTGACTGAAAAACCAAAAATTAATGAAGATCCTCGTTCCAAGCTGACTCCAGCAATGGACAAATTCTTCTTGGCTCATATGATATATATATATATATATATATATATATATATAGTGTAAGCATGTGACTTAAAGTACACTCTTATGGTACAATTAGTAGTTTATAAGTAAGTAAACAACACCCCACATAGTTGATATTGGTTAAACAAGAACCCACGAATTAGATGGATTTAGCCTTGTTTTAAAGTGATCGGGAACTTTGGATGAAAATGATTGTAGTGACCCCTCTCTATGCCCTCATAGCCTTTTAATAATTTGCTGTTTCTCTCTAATTTCCACTTCAAAAGATATTAATAACAAGGAGATTGCGACCGCTTAGGTTGACAAGGACATTTATGTCAAATTCAGTGTATAGTTTTGGTGCAAGTTTACGTTTTACTTCGTGAAGGGGATATTTTGAAAAATTCATTGATTTATTCCTTAAATTAGATTGTCAACAAAGTCGCTATCTTCCGACTATTTAATTTTTTGTTTTAAAGTTATTAATCTACTTTTAATTCCTTAAACTGCTTTTGATCAGCCAAAGTAGTCAGCAACCACATCCACAATGAAATCTCATTAAACTTTTGTCTGGCATCACATCTACTTAAAACTCTGGTTAACCTTCATACAAAAAGTGCAGAATGGAGGAAGTATAAGTCATATATTTTGATTAAATTGTTCTTCAAAAATTAAGAATGTAAGAATTACATGCTTTAATTTAGTGCTTTCGATCAATAAAATGCTTTTAAGAATTTTAAATAAAAGTTTAAGTATAAACATCTTATTTATTTCGGCAAATTTTATTCAATTTGGATACTAGTGATATGCCGAACCTGTTTCAACATTATCATATTCCTGTCACATTCGTTTTCTTTAGAAGAAGAGAAGATTGGTGTGCAAAACAGTCCTCCCAGGCCAATTTTCGTGTGTTTTCCCCGGGCTTTTAGGCTTTGCCATTGCATTGATGAGCTCGTAAGGATGCCAGAAAGCTAGCTGTGAGTTTCGCACAAATAGTATTCGCCTAATGGTGTCCTTGTTCCCATTACCATTTAACATGGGAAACCGTCTAAACACATCATTCCGTACCATATCCAAAGGCACGTAAGTACCCCCACCTTCTTCAGTGTTTAGTACCTGTTCAGGTCAGTCATCCAGCTCCGATCAAGATAGACCCTGACTTCAGATTTGCTAACCGCCCTATGAAAAAGCATCCATTCACGTGTACCAAACTCAGTTAACTAGCTCGTGGATGAGACTAGAAGGCCACAAACATGAAAGACTGAGCTCGAGAGGAATACAAGGAACACACTAGCTATAGCCAAAAATTATCCTCAAGGGGGCAAATTTGTGGAGGTAGATAAGATATTGCCATCAATCTTATGTTTTTTGTGGTTTATAAGCACATCATGGGACGGCAGATGAGGCAAGCTTCTAAATTTAAACACTAGCAATCTTTCCACCTTTCAGACTATTGGAATTTACAGGCAACGTACTGTGGGATAAAATCATTAGCTGGCAGCATATAGATAACCCAGCCAAGACAACAACTCCCAAGTGTCCTTCCGCCTGATTCTAGAACCACCAAAAGAAAATTTTTGTTTGCAAAAGCATGCTTTCCATATCATGCAATCAGGGAATAATATGCAAATAATTTAGGCAAAACGCCTTTAATTACTTCCCAAAGCAGAATTTGTTAATTCAGGTTCACTAACAAATCATAACATGCAAATTTGTTCTCAAAGACATGAATTTAACGACGTCCAACTCCAGTAACTAACATTCTTCGCTCTTAAACAAAATCATCCTTTCTCCAAGAAGCAGCCAACTCAACCCTTCAGCGGTACTGCAAAATTAAGTCACAACCATATAAGAATAGTTACTAATGAATCAATGATCCTTGTAAGAAACCAAATGGAAACACCATGACATGCAAAAGAAATAGTATCACATTACACTCAATCTACCGCATACAAGTGATACAACAGACGTTAACACCATTGAATGGAAATTGCAATCGGTTTATAATTATTCCACAAAATGGAAAATCTACAATGGTCATTAGCCTGGAGAAATAAGAACCTACCTTAATGAATCCAATCTCCTTTGCATTGCTGCGGAAGCACTGTCTGCAGCACATGAGCCCATACTTTCTAATTATCCCATGAGAGTTCCCACAAACACGGCTGTCAAGTAAAGAAACACACAAAAATGATACAGTCCAATATTTCAGCAGAGCCTCCAAGTCAAGCAGTATAGTTTTGCACAGGGACCAGGTTTTACAAAGAATTTCAGCAAATCCAAAATTGAACTACGTCACAAATAGAACAAAATATGAAGGGCTGGCATAAGATAAAAAGTAGAATGGTAAAATCAACATACAACATGAAAACCAGAAGTCTTTTTGGGGCTAAAACCCATTGGAAGAATCCTACCCATAAAAAGTAAGGGCAAATAATTCAACAATATCCAGGAATAGCTGGAACAGATAACTTATCTATTGGTTAGCTTAGGCACAATGGAAACATAGCCACAAACAACTGGTCACGATTTGAACATTTTACAGATCTGCAATCCCTCAAACTGTGATAAAAGATTTGCTATAACCTTTGAGGTCATAAAACAATGTTCAAGCTCCCTTAATAACAAAAATGGAAGAACAGGCAAACAAATCAGCTACTTTTGCCCATCCCGCAAACTATAATTTTTTTTCCACCATACTTCACCAGTAGAACACAATTTTTACTTCTAAGCATTTTATCCCAATTAGTTAAAATCACATATTCACAGTTCAGCTGAACAACATTAAAAAAAAAGTAATTCCCTAACTTACAATTCGTAATATTAGGATAAATGTTAAGCAAATCACCACCAGCAAGACATATTTACAGCATCCGCAATGAGAAATAGACAATATGTTCGAGCAAACAATGAATACATAAACTCATAAGATCAGAAACAGTATCTTCAAAGGTATAAAGCTGTAAAAAGGTCCAAAACAATTTGCCAACAAATTGAACTACAGATATGTTTAAAAACCAAACAGCATACAATATCCATAAACAAATCGATCTTCGAAAAGAGGAATTTTACAACATTGAATCAAATTGAAATAAGTATTTACCAGGCGCGAGAGCCAGGGCCATAGGTTTTGGGGTGAGCGTTCCAGATGTTCGAGTGACCCATTGTTCTCTCGGTGAAGAAGAGATCAGCCGCTAAAGTTTGCCTAAGCTGCGTGCAAAGAGAGACGAGGGGCCTTTTGCGCAGTAGGGATGAGACAGTATTTATAGTGCAGACGACCAAAAACCCTAGGTCATATCATAATGGATCTATTGGTAATGTTATGTGTTCGACGAGGGTAAATTTGGAAACTTAAAACAAATGTACTTGTGAGAAATAGAAAATTTGGATTTGAATCCTTGATGTTTGGTGTTTATCTCATTTTGGCCCAGAAGTTTGCAAGTCGTCCTTAATTTTCCCGATAGATCTAATTTTTAGTCAAAATTGACATATTATAAATTTTTGAACTTCTTCTTCTTCTTAATTTTTTTTTCTTTTTAATATATTATACTCATCATGGTGGCATTGTAGATATAAATCAATCTTATTATAAATCCATATATACCGCTCGTGTTAAAAATATATTGAATTACAGTAAATAATTTTTATTAATTTATGTGATTTTATACTTTAAATGCATTTTAGCTATTCTAATTCATATTTAAATATTAAAATTGTACAAAGATTTACTATTGATGATTCAAATAAAAATAAGAATTTTTTTTCCGAAAACTTTTCTTACCACATTCAAAAAATGGAAATAAGAATGTAAATGTAAAAAAAAATTCAAAAACACTAATTTCAAAAGTTTAGTGTTTAGTCCTTTAAATAAATGAGTAATAAAAATTTGAAAATAATAATGCTCATAATTAATGAATGTTATGAAATTAATAAGATAAAATAATTATTTATTTTAAATATATAATTGTTTAAATTTTTAAAATTATTTTTTAAAAATATAAATATAATTGATCATTTTTTTAAAATTATTAATTTTATAAATAAAGATATTATTTATTAAATTTATTTTATATATATATTAAATATATATATATATAAGTAGCTGTAAAAAACTATCATTGAGACATGTGGCAGTGTATTGTTTTGACACTTGATAAAAATAAATTTTATATTTTTTTTAAAAAAATAAAGAGGTAATATAAATTCATATAAATTCAGATGGAAAAAAAAAAGTGAAAAGTCACATGAATGAATCTTATATAAATGTTAAGGAACGATGAATTTGGGAGTTTATTTCAAATTGAAATGCTTCTAGTGCCAACATATAATTATCTTACTCAATAAAAAAAAAAAGTGAAAGGTCATATAAATAAATCTTATCTAAATGTTAAGAAATGTTAAATTTGGAAGTTTATTTATAGTTGAGATGCTTCCAGTACCAATGTATAATTATCTTGCTTTTTAAAAATATTTATTTTAGATTATATTATATTTTTATTTTTAATTTTTAAATACCTTCTAAAATATTAATGTTATTGACTTCTTATATTTTATATTTTATATGTGTATTATAAAATATATCTATATATTTCTTTATACGTTTATAAATAATCTTTAAGATAATATTAATATATTTATTTTTAAATTATATTTTTTATTAAAAATATAATTAAAAAATCAAAATATTACAATAACAAATTATTATAAATAAAATAATTAAAATATGAAGAAAAAATTTAATCATCCTCTCGGACCTCCTACCTAGTCTCTATAAATAGGAACAATAGAATTGAGGCCCACTTGTGTATTAGACAATAAAATTTATAAAATTTGATTTCTTAAACCCAGATAGACTGCCGGAACTCAGGCGGTCGGCGACAGCGACTCTGAGTCGAGCATCAATGGCCAACGAAGCTTCATCTTCCTTCATCTTGTCCATCGACGGAGACGACGACGACGAACTTCTTCTCTATGGCTCTGAATCGGGTTGGGTAGAGGCCCGAACGCACTGCGATCACCTCAGCTCCTTATCCTCGGATCTCTCCCATATTCCAACCCCAGACACCCGTTGTTGCAGGTCTGTCTTTCTCTAACTCCTTAGCCCATTTTCACGAGCTGGTTCTGATTAAGCCAAAATTTTCATCCATGATGCTTTTTGTTTAGATGCCAACACCCTGCGGAGAATTGGCTATGCCTAAGCTGCAAAGATGTCCTTTGTAGCCGTTTTGTGAACAAGCACATGCTTGAGCATTATCGGCAGAAAAATCACTGTTTGGCACTGAGTTACAGGTAGATTTTGTCATTTTAATTTCTCTTCTGCTCAAAATCGATGCAAGACTGCAAAGCTACTATATGTTTCTATGAATAATCAATCTTTTTATGCGTTATTTTTCCGTTGTCTGAAAATGGAACAGCGACCTATCAGTCTGGTGTTTCTGCTGTGATGCATATTTGGATGCTCAAGTAATCTTAGCACTACGGCCGGTTTATGAAACTGCTTACATTTTGAAATTTGGTGAAGCTCCGCCGATCCGGTCGGTGGATGGTTTGCAACTTGGAGGAGCAGACGCACAAGCAGAGGGTTCGACTTCAACTTCAGAGAACCGATCTTGATTTGTTTGCTGGGGAGTTTCTATTTGCAATTTTGTGCTTGTTTGAAGTCTCAAAACTTGTTTAAGGAAGAGTGTCTACATAGTTTTTCCCAAAAGATTGATAGATGTGATGTTTATTCTACAAAACCCGGTGCTTATGGAACATACTTGTTGGCCATTTCCTGTGCAGTTAAAGTCGTTTCTTAGTTTGAAATTGATTGATGTTTACTGTTTACTTTCAATTCCATGGCCTTATGCCTAGCAATGCAGTGCAATACTCTCAAACATATGGTTTCATCCTTTGGAATGAATAGAGAAATTTACTGCAAATGAATATCAAGATCTCAATCCAGAAACCCAATATCATAACCAGAAAATTGCTATGCAGTTAGTCTTGTGTAAAGCTAACATAAATCAGTCTTATCATTTGGTAAACCAAAACAAGATTCAAGATTAAACTAGGGTTTGAAATACACGTTTATAACATCTACAATGATCTCTGCTTCTCCAGCTAATTGCTATCATCAACATACAATGAATTGATGTATCCTGTGTCTAATATTTTTCATTCTCAATGTGTGTCATCGTCCCTTGCAGATCACATGCACGCTGCTCACACTCTAGCTTGCCCCACCTTGCATCTACTCGCTCACAGGGAAATATAAGCTTACCCAGGCTGTTGAAACAAGAGTCCAAAAGATTAACTCTCAAACGGAAAAGTTACAACATCACTGATTTGGTATTTTGACAGCATAGGACAGTTTCCAAAAAGTTTAATCATGCCTCAAAACTACAAGGTTGCATCAAGGGGCCACAATTCAACTATACATAGTGGTAGAAAGGGCATTTAATGACTGCAAAAATTTATACTCTTCTAAGTCTAAATCACCAGGTCCTGGGGTTTGGTCTATATGCAGTTTTTTTTTTAACCACCTTCACATAGCATCTAACAAATAATCAAGAATAGAGGCCAAATAAAATAATCGGTTTAGTACCTTCTGTTAACAACATTATGCACATGACATAACCACTGTGAAAATTCATGGTGGGACCCAGTTTGAACAGGATTTGCTCTGCATAAGTATGGAGATCAAAACAAGTTCATTGCTTCAGAAGGAATTAAAGAGCCTCCAGCGGAAAGAAGGACCAATTCCAATTGGTTATCATCTATACTTGAGGACTTGAAATAAAGGGTGAGGGAACAATTTACCTTAAAATCTCTTTAAAGTGATCTGCACACTCTTTGCAAGGATACATGCGCGATAGAATAGCCATCTGCTTTTCAAAAGCAGAATAATTAGATCAATATAGCAGTTGTGAGTAGACCAATAATCTATGAAAACTTAGGCCACTTCCATTATCTTGGCCAAGGTGTATGGTGAAAACAGAAGAAATTTGGCTGTACAACATAAATACAGTAATGAAGAGAAAAAGCCAATAACAGTCCAGCAATTACACAAGCAAAAATGGAACAAAAAAATTACTTTTATTTCTCAATCTTATAACAACATCCATTTCAAAGAACATGGAGGGGCAGAGTAGGTAACAGAGTGGCCTACCAGTTCTTTCACATCCTTCTTTTGCTGCCTAGTTGGATTGTCCGGATACTGAAAATTTTAGAAAGCACATAAGAACATCAGCACAGCAAACACTTGATAGCATCTCACAGAAATAATGGAATGTCACCAATCAATTGCATAGCAATTTGTACATCTCAAATAATCAAACATAATTTGAACAAGCAAAGAACGAACGTTATTGCACATCAAAACATCACTAAGTAAAAAGACCAAACTAACAATATGGAACAAGCACTTCGCTGATATTTCAATTGGTAAGGAAGACTTCATTCACCTTCAATTATCATCACAAGTTTATGATTTCAATTATTTTTTCAATTTCGCAAATATATATAAAAAACGGAACAAATTTAATCATGCCAGACCCTCCAAGTGACAGTTTCCAACTACAGATGTTTGGTGTACGATCAGAAATCATGAGACTATGCCCTCAATGGTTGTTCAGCACTTTCTATTCTGCCTCCAATTAACACAAAAAACAATAAATTTCTATGTTATGTCAATAAAGTGTCTTTTATGTAACTATGGAATTGAAAGAGAAGCTGAACGCTCACTCAAATCAGCCCTAGCATTGTCTTAAAATTTCCCAGAATTCCATGTGCCTCGCATGCGACTCTTATAACAAGTCCAGAAGACAACATTCGCAATGGCAATAACTCGCAAGAGCCCTGATCCTTTTGAAAGCTCTTTAATGCACAATATTGACTATATAACTTATCTTGATAGGTTGATTAAGTTTCTGAAGCTTAACAATTGTACGTGATTTACATGACATTTTTAAGTTTAGTTCCTTTTCTGATTGGAATAAATAGAAATAGGTTATCATATTCATATCAGCTTAGAACAGAAAAGCAACAACAGTAAAGAGTAAATATATGTAAAACAGAAAGAGATTCATGGGAACATTTTTCTGGCATAAATGAAAGTTTTTTTTTTTTTTAAATAGAGATAGTTTATGAAGACCCGTAGACTATGAAAGCACCTGAGCAGCAAGAGTGTGAAGAAAAGTCCAAGTTGCCCTTCCAAGCTCTTCTTTAGCCACTGGACTTGCTGTTTTTTCCTGAAGAAAGACAAGCAGCTTGAGCATGCAGATCTTTCACGTTGATCAGACACATCATTCTGTTGGCTAAATTTATGCGTCAATAACAAGTAGAAAAAAAAGCTGGAAACTTGAAAGCACACAACCATAATTACCCGGCAATGATTATTGTAATGTTTGATTCTATCCAATAAACCATGAAACACAATACCAGAATCTCCCCCCCCCCCCTCCCCCCAAATTTACCCAGCAGAGATGCTAAACAGGTAAGCCGAATAGCTAAAAAGACCATTGCTTTTCTCTCTATTCCATACCAAGTAAGTGCACAAACCATTAGCACAGGCTTTAGCTATAATGCAGTAGCAGAAAGAATCCGACCCCACAAATAAAATGACAATCATCAACACGGCGGTTTCATTTAGGACTTTTATCAAACGCCTACAGAACTATATAGCTTCATCGCTGCATCTTCCAGGGAAATGACTGGAATTCCACATACATGGGTAACAAATTAATGTGATAATATTAAGAAAATACTAGGGGACGAGAAAGAAATAGTTACCTTCTTTAAAAGCTGTTCAGTGGGTTGCAGTAAAGAAGACTTGGTATAACTCGAGCTCAACGGATTCCCCTTCGAATGTGAGGGCGAAGACGAAGACATTAATCCAAATGGACTTTCATTTTGAATGGGCTGTGAGTTGTCAGTATTGGGAAATCTTAAGAATTGGGAGAGATGGGCTTGCACTGAGTTTGACACTTTTGTAAGTGTTTGCAAGAGAGCCTGCAAATGATTTTCAGACATTGATGCGAGCGTGGGGCGGGAAAGTTAAGTTCATGCCGCCAGAAGATAACGGTAATTGTCAATTGCAATTTGGGGTTGAGTAAAATTTTTTAAAGGTTAAATTCAAATAATCTATACATTGGCTTGACTGTTATGATATATTGTGAATTAGTGAAAATTTCACTAATTATGAATTTTTATAAATGTTCATCATTTAGTGGAGACACTAGTAATTAAGATTGGTGGAAGATGATGTATTCCATAATGTATTATGGAAGATGATGTATGACATGATGTATTCTACTTATTAGAGCTCTATAAATAGAGCTATTCTTTAAGCTTGTAATACACCATCATTTTATGAAAGAAAGAATTGTGATTGTGATAGAAAATTATGAGAGAAAGAAAGGGAGAGATTTGAAAAAATTATTGTACAAAAATAGTTAGAATTTTATTAGTGTGTAGTATGTAGATTTTTATTCTAATACTACCCAAATTTTATAACACGTTATCAATACGAGTCTCTACCGTTACAAAAGCCAGAAGACTAAGCACAAGTCTCTGTCGTTACCAAAGCCACCATTACCAAAGCCAGAAGACAGGTACGCATTTATTGATCTCTATGGCTAACCTCGCTAAACTCGAATTTGTAGCCCTTGATATTTCTGGAAAAAATTATATGTCATGGGTTCTCGATACAGAAATGCATCTAAATACTGAAGGCCTTAGTGAAATTATTCAAACAAATAATAGTGCATCTGCACAACACAAGGCTAAAGCTTTGATTTTTATTCGTCGTCATCTCGATGAAAATTTGAAAATGGAATATCTTACTGAAAAAGATTCATATATCCTGTAGATAAATTTAAAAGAAAAATTTGACCACTTGAAGATGGTCATACTACCCACTGCACGGTACGAATGGTTGCACTTGAGGTTGCAAAATTTTAAAACCGTGAATTCCGCGATGTATAAAATTACATCTCAATTAAAATTATGCGGAAAAAAAGTTACTGATGAAGATATCTTGGAGAAGACATTCTCCACTTTTCATACCTCGAATATTATCCTACAGTAACAATATCGAGAAAAATGGTATCCAAAGTTGACAGATTTAATATGAGTTATTATTGAGAAATCATGAAGCCAGATGAACTGGCTCAACAGCACTCCCAGAAGTGAATGCTGTTAACTCCAACAGAAGCCATCGTTATAATCGTTATAGTCGTAATTGTGGCAGTGGTCGTGGTTATGGTCATGGACACACTCGATATTTCTCTTATCACAAAGAAATACTGGTCACCTGAAGTAGAACAGAAAAGATAAAAAGGAAAAAAGATATTTCCAGTAATAAAAGGATATTTTCAGTATAATAAGCATCAAATTGTTGAGATGTTACATTTGGATGTCAATATACTACATGACTACTAATAGTTCAAAAAAAAAAAAACTATCTCATGATTATATGTCTAATGTTCACGTGTATTTTCTTCAGTCATCACACTGGTGTTCACGTGAACTTGAGAATGCATGCTTGTAGCTGATCTTTTTCAATAGAGCTGACAAATTTAGGATGAATGTTTGTCGTTGTTCTTCTTCCATGTTTGCATTAGAAGAAGACAAACAGGTAGCAATTATGGACTTCAAATCCTCTTCTTCGGCATTCTCTTCCTCTTCCTTCTCCTTTGGGCTAGCATCTAGACTAGCAGCAGACTTAGCCGTGAAGTTACTGCGCAATGAGTCTTGAGATTTTCTCATCCTCTTAAGTTTCTTATTATATTTGGCCTTGAAGCATGCTTGTCTCCATTTCTGTGTTTGGTCCTCCAACTACGTATCAAGATGTTCTTCCACCAACTTCTTTTCACATTCCAGTATCTTAATGGCTTCTTTCAACTTCTTCTCAGTCATATGTCATCTTTCTTCTTTATTTTGCATCTCCTGTAAATCGAAGTAATAGCATGAATTATTTACCTATAAATTTTTCATAGTTTCATACTTGCAAATTACAAATGTGTGTGAGAGAGAACCTGAACAGTCTGGATTAGGGTCTCCAAGCTGATCAACTTCTTGTGAGGCCATCAACGAATTCACAACTCCCTACATCTGTTCTTGAGACGGGTTAAGCTAATATTCAGTTCTTTGGCCGTGCTCTTAATTGGCAGGTAAAAATATTGCGAAATGGTTTCTCTTGATAGTGTCTGGGAGCTATTGCCCTTCTTCTCTCTTTGCCTCTTAATCCTCTTATTCTCCATAGGAATTTCGTTTGAAATAATATCTTGAATTTCGATATTATGCATGTCATGAGTACGTACTCCGAATTCGTTGTCAATACTACTCATTATTTCTCCTAAAAAAAGAAAAATAATATCAGTAAAGATAATACCATTCAAAATTCATGTTTAAATGTATAATAACCTGGAATTATATTCTGGCTTTGTTCAAAATCTATTAGAGAGTAGAAAGGATCATGCACAAGCATATCCTCATTCAGAGGAATAGCATCAAGAGGAATAGTATCAAAAGCAGTCTCTTGCATGGGCAGATCAAATTGGTCTCAAGCAGTATGTTCACTGATTTACATAAAAAACAAACTAAAAGAGAGTTTAATTTCATTATCAAGCACACTAAAAAAAAAAGGAAGCCCTCAAAGGTATCTCGCCTGAAATTAAGAAGAAGCGGTTGTTTGGAAATAAAAACATATTCAAATCTTCTGCGTTAGAATTAGGAGGAAGCGGTTGGTTTGGAAAGAAAGATATATCAAAATCTTCTGCGTTAAAATTAGGAGGAAGCGGTTAGCTTGGAAAGGAAAATACATTAAAATTTGCTGCGTTAAAAACCAAGTCAAAGTTTGACCATGTCTCAAATGAATTACGAGTCTCCATATCTACTTTGTGATTTTATTTTTGATATTTACAAATGACTGATGACTGAGATATATATCGATACATATATATGTGTGTGTGTGTGTGTGTGTGTGTGTGTGTGTGTGTGTGTGTGTGTGTGTGCGAGGAAGAAGAAGAGGTAGATGATAGGTGGAGGGACAGAGGAGAAGAAAAGACAAGGAGGAAGGAAAAAAGATGGTACCGGGAAGAGTAAAAAAAAAGGGGATATTTATAATAGATTTCTTGGCATTTTTTACTTATCATTATTTTCTTACATTTCTTTTCTTATTCTATTGTGTAATCATTATTCTCTTGTTATCATTTTCTTATATCTTATTCTCTTGTGAAATCATTATTCCCTAAATTAAGAGGAGACCAGAAACAGTACAAGAAAGATCTTGATTGGACAACATCATTAAATTATCTTGATCCGCGGACAAACGCGTGTGAACTTGAAGTTTGCAAATCAAATGCCAAACGCTTTTATTGACTCCAGAAGAGTAACAAAATCGTATATGCCAGCTATAAATGCTCCTATTCTAATTGAAGTTCCAGCAAAACAAAAGATTTGACATATAGCTGCTGAGCCAAACGTATGCCAGAAGCATGATCAACCTCTTGGTTCTAAAGATAAAAATTCTCAAAAGAAAAGAGGATTAAATGATCCAGAAGATCATATTAAAGAAAAAATGATAAAGACCAAGAGAAAACTGATGACAGAGAACCAGAAGTTGATGAAAGTAATATTGAAATTTCTATCAATTATACCACTTCCGGTAGAAGTTGGAATCGGATAGAAATAATTATTGATAATATGTTTGCATATAATATATCTTGATATTATACAGGATAATGATGATCCTGAACCAATATCAGTTGATGAATGTCGGAATAGAAAAGATTGGCTACAATGGAAAGATGCGATTCAATCGGAGTTAAATGTACTGACAAAACGTGAAGTCTTCAGACCTGCAGTCCGAACACCAGAAGATGTAAAACCTATTGGCTACAAATGGATATTTGTGCGAAAGCGCAATGAAAATAATGAAATCGTACGATATAAAGCACAGTTAGTAGCCCAAGTGTTTTCACAAAGACCAAGTATTGATTATGATGAAATTTATTCTCCTGTTGTTGATACTATTACACTCTGATATCTTATCAGTTTTGCAGTACATGAAAAGATAAATATGCGCCTATTAGATGTTGTCACTGCTTACTTGAATGGAAATTTAAAAAATGATGTTTACATAAAAATCCCCGAAGGATTTCATATGCCTGAAGCATATACACATTATCCTCGTGAAAATTACTCCATCAAATTACAGAAATCATTATATGGCCTGAAGCCATTTGAGCGCATGTGGTTCAATCATCTTAGTGAATATTGATTAAAAGCGAGATTTAAAATGATCAGGTATATCCATGTGTTTTTATTAAGAAAACTGGTTCTAAATTTGTGATATTAGCTATATATGTTGATGATATTAATCTTATTGAAACTCCTGAAGAGCTCCAAGAAACAATTGATTATTCGACATCAAGGATATTCGTAAAATTACATTTTGCGTTGGTTTACAAATTGAACATTTGGCAAGTAGAACAGTTATTCAACAATCAACATATATAGCAAAAGTTCAAAAAAGATTTGACATGGACAAAGAACATCCATTGAGTATTCCAATGATCGTTCGGTCATTAGATGTGAATAAATATCTTTTCCAACCTCAAGAAGAGGATGAAGAATTTCTTGATCCTGAAGTACCATATCTCAGTGCAATTGGTACATTGATGTATCTTGCTAAAAATACACGACCTGATATTGCCTTTGCTATCAATTTATTAACAAGATTTAGTTCTTCACCAACATGACGACATTGGAATGGAATTAAACAAGTCCTTCGATATCTCCAATCAGCTACTTCTTCAAATCATGCTGAAATTACAGCCATTTATGAAGCAAGTAGAGAATGATTCATTATATCTGAGAAAGTTGTAGATTATCATATATCAGAGATATTTCAACTCCTCTTTATGATGATAATGTAGCTTGCATGGTGCAATTACGAGGAAGATATATTAAAGGAGATCGGACACAACATAGGTCACCAAACTCCAGAAGAAAGGTGAAATTGATGTGCTACAAATTCGGTCATGTGACAACCTCGCAGATATTTTCACGAAAACTTTACCGAATGTAACATTTGAGAAGTTGAGATATAAAATCGGTATACATCGGTTTAAAGATTTAAAGGAATCATCTCATCAGGGGAGTAATAAACAGATATATAGAATAGTGTACTCTTTTTCCTTCAATAGATTTTTTTCCCACTGGATTTTTATCTAGTAAGGTTTTAACGAGGCATATTCTTTATGTCATGGATAAACATTCAAGGGGGAGTGTTATGATATATTGTGAATTAGTGGAAGCTTCACTAATTATGAATTTTTATGTATGTCCATCATTTAGTGGAGACACAACTAATTAAGATTAGTGGAAAATGATGTATTCCATGATGTATTATAGAAGATGATGTATTCCATGATGTATTCCAATTGGAAGATGATGCATGCCATGATGTATTCCACTTATTAGAGCTCTATAAATAGAGCTATTCTTTAAACTTGTAATACACCATCATTTTGTGAAAGAAAGAATTGTGATTGTGATAGAAAATTGTGAGAGAAAGAAAGAGAGAGATTTGAAGAAATTCTTGTATAAAAATAGTTAGAATTTTATTAGTATGTAGTGTGTAGATTTTTATTCTAACACTACCCAAATTTTATAACATTGACAATTAAATATTCGAACATTCAATTTTAGCAATTAAATACCTCTATTGAATTTCTGTCAAATGATTGATAACTAAATTATTAAAAAGTCTTATATAACTTTTAAAAAGTTGTGTTTCCAAAAATACCTCTCACTTAGAACTTTCATTATATTCCAAATTCGATTGAGGAAAAAACCTTCTTTTACTCTTCAATTTCTCTTGATTTCTATACTCCCTCCATTTTTATTTATCTGTCAGAACTAAGAAATTTTGTTGTCTCTTTTTATTTATCACATTGAAAAAATTTAAGTGCTATTAATGCTAATTTTATTATTATATCCTTATATTAAATAATTTTGAAAAATGAAAGTATAATAACTTTAGAGAGAGAGTTAAACAAATAAAATAAAAAAATAGTTGTAAAGAACATTAAATTTAATAGTACTTTTAGAATGTATAAACAAAATTGTATAAATTTAAGAGACTAACTAATTTTTCTTAAATTGTGTAAAGTAATTAATCGTGACAGATAAATAAGGACGAAAAGAATACCATTTTTAATAATCGATCATATGTGAGTACAGATTTTAAAAGATTAACGGTCGATCATCCCATTATGCCCCTTGTCAAGGCAAAAGAAGAGGTTGTTTGTGAATGACAACGTGAAGATTTATTGTCGAATGGGATACTTTGCGACCGTGAAAAGTAATATTCTTGATTTTATTAAAGTTACTTCCTTCATCCCTATTTATCTGTCACAATCGAAAAATTTTGGTGTCCCTATTTATCTGTCATATTGAAAAAATTTAAGTGTCATTAATATTAATTTTACTAGTATACCCCTTATATTAAATAGTTTTGAAAAATGAAAGTGTAATAACTTTAGAGAGAGAATTGAGCAAATAAAGTAAGAAAATAATTGTGGAGAGTATTAAATTTGAGGGTATTTTTGAAATGTATAAGCAGAGTTGTATGAATTTAAGATGCTAATTAATTTTTTTAAACGGTATAAAGTAGTTAATTGTGATAGATGAATAGGAAAGAAGTTTTTGATTGGAATGACTTTTATGCTGTTGTTTTTGTTGCTTTCTGGACATTGGCATAGAACAAAACAAAAAGAAAATGTCTAGTTTTTGGGCTACAAATGTCTTGTCGATCCTCCTCCCCCCGTGCCATCATATGTCTTCTCATGGTCATGGTTACATTTTGACCATTTTTTGAAGTTCCAATATGTTTTGCTTTGTACAAAACACGTGAAAAATTTAATCATTTCTACATTTATAGAATACGAATTAAAACTTTTGACACACTGGAAGTTGAACTTGAAAAGTAACTTTAAATTTTTTCTGACTTTATAAATAATTATTCTTATTTATATATTTATTTATTTATTTGTTAACTTAGGATGGAAGAAAAATATATGACTTATGTTGCAAAGAGAAAGAAGTGGACAGTGAAGGCATAGATGAAACTTACATTGCTAATAATAGTATTTTTGAAAGTGAGGATATAAGCCTAGATGACATTATAGTTCACATAGTGATAGTTTTCATGAGAATTTTCAACCTAAAAATAATGAAGATAGTGACAAAGTGTCAATAATTGATATTCATAACAATGGCAGTTATATAGTAGTGCTTCTAATGGTGGTAAGAAGAAATTGATAATGCAAATGTCGGGCTTGATTTTGATATGTTTCTAGATGGAAATAGGTTGAGTGACTCTTGCGATCCTATTGGGGAGGTTGAAGAATATTTTGAATTTTGATTTTGCTGAAATTCAAGATAATAATGAAATATATACAACAATGATAGAATTTTAAAAATAGTACTTGGAATATCAAGATACAAAGGTAAAGGAGTATCACAGGAAAGAAAAGTGGTTAGTGATGATGATGTTTTAGAGGTTCCTTACAATTCAGGTAGAGGTTTTGATGATGATTTTTATGCGTTTAATGAAGATAAAGACATGAAAAATGTAGTGTTGCAAATTGGACTGACTTTCTTATCAGTCAAGGTATATAGAGAAGCTTTGGGATTATTTTTCCACTAGCAATTGCTGCTATGTTTTTGGGAGTCCCAAGGAAAAAGGTTGAGTATTTATTTCAGATAGACAAAAAGTTAAAAAACCTTCCATTATTGTGAATTTGATTCAAAATAGAATCAGTAAATATAAAACTGTAAAGTAAAAATACTAAAAGAAGAGAGAAAAGTGAGAATCACTTAGATACGATTTCATCGATTGTTCGTTTGTTTACATATGACCCCTATCTATAGAGGTTTCGATACAGAATCTGAAAGGTTAAGAAATGAATTTCATAAATGCTATCTTATCTTATCCATTAATAACTTTAGGAAAATGAACAGTCACGTTATCTTCAAAATAATGAATAATCACATTATCTTCAAGATAACGAATGATCACATTAATAAAAAATGAATAGCCACTTAATATTTTCATAACACTCTCCCTTGGATGTTTATTTTCAACCACTTCGAAAAATGCCTCGTTAAAAACCTTCATAGGAAAAACCCTGTGGGACAAAAACCTAGTGAAGGAAAAGAGTATACTCTCCGTTTTAGAGGGAATATTGCCTCATTAAAAACCTGACTAAGAAAAACCCAGTAGGGAAAAACCTTAGTTAGGGAAAAAGAGTACAGTATACATACTCCCCCTCTTAATAACATCTTCAAGATAACTTTATATTCTTCAACCGACGCATTCCAAATTTATGTACTAATTTTTCAAATGAAGCAGTCGACAATGCCTTAGTGAATAAATTTGCCAGATTATCACATGATAGAATCTGTTGCACATCTATTTCACCTCTCTTCTGGAGTTCGTGAGTAAAGAAAAATTTTGATGAAATATATTTTGTCCTATCTCCTTCAATATATCCACCTCTTAATTGAGTTATACAAGCTGCATTATCTTCATAAAAAGGTATTAGAATTTCCTTTTCAGAAGGTAATCCACAATTTTCTCGGATATAATAGATCATTGATCTCAACCACACACATTCTCGACTTGTCTTGTGAATAGTTATAATTTCAGCATGATTAGAAGAAGTAGCTGCTATAGATTGTTTTGTAGAGCACCATGATATAGCAATACTACCACATGTAAATAAATAATCAGTTTGAGGGCATGCTTTATGTGAATCGGATAGATAACCAGCATCAGCATATCCAATCAACATTGGACTGGTTCTATTTGAATAAAATAATCCAAGAACCATTGTCCCTTGGAGATATCTTAGGATATGTTTAATCCCATTCTAATATCGTCGTATTGGGGAAGAACTGAATCTTGCTAATAAATTCACAGAAAATGCTATATCGAGTCTAGTATTATTAACAAGGTACATCAATGCGCCAATTGCACTGAACTTTGGTACTTCAGGACCAAGTAGTTCTTCATTATCTTCTCGAGGTCGAAAAGGATCTTTATTTATGTCTAATGACCTCACGACCATTGGAGAACTTAATGGATATGCTTTGTCTATGTAAAACATTTTAAGAACTTTTGTTGTATATGTTGATTGATGAATAAAAATACCATCTTCCAAATGCTCAATTTGTAAACCAAGACAAAACATGGTTCTGCCAAAATCCTTGATTTCAAATTCATGCTTCAGGCTATTTCTTACTTTTTGGAGTTCTTCTGGAGTTTCAATAAGGTTAATATCATCAACATATATCACAAGTATCACAAAATCAGATTCAGATTTCTTAATAAAAACATATGGACATAGTGGATCATTTTTACATCCTTATTTCAATAAATATTCACTAAGATGATTATACCACATGCGTCCAGACTGCTTTAAGCCATATAATGACTTTTGTAATTGAATAGAATAATTTCCACGAGGGTTAGAATTATATGCGTCAAGCATACTAAATCCTTCTGGGATTTTCATATAAATATCATTATCAAGGTTCCCATATAAATAAGCAGTCACAACATCCATTAGACGCATGTCAATCTTTTCATGTACTATTAACTCACAAGGTATCGGAGTGTAATTACATCCACCACAGGTGAATATGTTTCATCGTAATTAAGACCCAATTTTTGCAAAAAACCTTGTGCCACAAGTCGTACTTTATATCTTACGACTTCATTATTTTCATTTCGTTTTTGTACAAATACCCATTTATAACTAATTGGTTTTACACCTTCTGGTGTTCAGACTACAGGTCAAAAAACCTCACGCTTTGCAAGTGAGTTTAACTTTGATTGAATCGCATCTTTTTATTTGACCAATCATTTCTATGACGACATTCTTCAACTAATGTTGGTTCTAGGTCCTCATTATCTTTTAACACTTCAAGTGCTATATTGTATGTAAAAACATTATCAACAGTTATTTCCGTCCGATTCCAACTTCTGCCAGAAGTTATATAATTAATGGGCATCTCACTATTCTGTTCACTATTTTCAGACATTTGAATCTTTCATCAGTTTCCACTTGATCCTTTTTTCCTAATTCTTCAATTGGGTCATTCTGATCATTTAATCATCTTTTCTTTCGAGGATTTTTATCTTTTGAACCAATAGGTCATCCACTTTTCTAACATATTTTTTATTCAGTAGCTATAGGAATTGTATTTTGTCATGCTGTGACTTCTATCCGAATAGGAGCATCCATAGTTAGAATATGCGATTTAGTTACCCTTGTAGAGTTAGCAAAAGAATCTGGCAGTTGATTTGCAAGTCTTTGCAAATGAATGATCTTTTGAACTTCTAGTTCACTTGTGCTTGTGCGCGGATCTAAATAATTCAATGATCTTGTCCAGGCAAGCTCCTTTTTATGTGGTTTATGTTCTCCCCCTAATTTAGGAAACAAAGTTTCATCAAAATAACAATCAGCAAATCTTGTTGTGAATACATCACCTATCAATAGTTCAACATATCTAATTATAGAGGAAAAGTCATATTCAACATATATCCCCAATCTTCTTTGATGACCCATTTTAGTATGTTGATTTGGCTTTATCGGTACATACACAGCATACTCAAAAATTCTCAAATAAGCAATATTTATCTCGAAACCAAAAACCAATTGTAAGGGAGAAAATTTGTGATAACTTGTTGGTCTTATGCGCACAAGTGCTGCAGTATGCAAAATAACATGTCCCCAAGCAGTTGTAGGAAGATTTGTTCTCATTAATAACGGTCTAGCAATTAATTATAACCGTTTAATGAATAATTCAGTTAGACCATTCTGAGTATGAACATGAGTTACTGGATGTTCAATAGTAATGCCAATTGACATGCAATAAGTATCAAATGTTTGGGAGGAATATTCTCCAGCATTATCTAGATGGATTATTTTGATAGAATAATCTGAAAATTGCGCTCTTAAATGAATTATTTGGGCAAGCAATCTCGTAAACGCCAAGTTGCGAGTTGATAATAAACTGACATGCGACCATTGGATCGATGTATCAATTAAAATCATAAAGTATCTGAATTGCCCACATGGTGGATTAATTGGTCCACATATATCACCATGAATTCTTTCTAGAAATATTGGAGACTAAAACTCCATTTTTGTTGGAGATGGTTTAATAACCAATTTCCCTTGAGAACATGCAGCACATGAAAATTTATCAGATGTCAAAATTTTTTGGCTTTTCAAAGGATGACCATGCATATTTTCAATTATCCTTCACATTATAATAGCTCTTGAATGACCCAAACGGTCATGTCAAATGATAAATGTAGTAAAATTAGTAAACTTCTGATTTACTGAATAATGCATTTCAATTGCATGGATTTTTGTGCTATATAGGCCAGATGAAAGAGATGGTAACTTTTCTAATAAAGACTTCTTACTTGACATTATTTGAGTAATACAAAGATACTCAAAACTATTTTCTTCCATTATTTCAATGTGATATCCATTTCGGCGAATATCATTAAAACTTAATAAATTTCTTCGAGATTTTGAAGAAAATAACGCTTTAGGAATAACAACATTTGTTCTTCCGGATAATACAATATTAGCACTTCCAGAGCCTTTAATTAACTTTACATTACTACCTATAGTATTAACATTTGTTTCTCCCATCTGCAGGTAAGAGAAATATTTTTTATCTTTCAAAATGGTGTGTGTTGTACCACTATCAATTAGCAATATATCTTCAATGCCACTTGTGTATCCAATAAGTGGAATAATAGCCATTTGGGCATAACAAAACATTTATAAATTTAAATACTCAAACAATAAAAACTTTAAACGCTAATTACTATTACAATGCCAAAAATATAAAACATAAAAGAAACATATTAAAAGTAAACTTCTAATTCTTCTCAATAGACGCCTGATCCAGATCAATAAGGTGGTTTGCAGTATGACAAGTACGAGACCAATAACCTTTCATGCCACAGCGATAACATTTATCTTCATAATTTTTAGGAACGATATCATTTCCTTTTCCTCTCTCGTTAGTTTTTGGCCACTTCTGGTGGTTGTCATTATTTCTCGTAACTTTATTTTGACTATTGCGATCATAATGAATATTTTCATCACGACCATATATACGTCCACGACCAGACCTCTTCTAGGGCCAAAATTACGAGTTCTAACATCATTCACTTCTGGAATGGAGTAGAACTTGTTGGTCGAGCTTCATGATTTTTCATTAATAACTCATTATTTTGCTCAGCTACGAAAAGACAAGATATCAATTTTGCATACTTTTTGAATCCATTTTCTCGATATTGCTGTTGTAGAAGCATATTCAAAGTATGAAAACTAGAGAAAGTTTTTTCTAACATATCCTCATCAGTAATATTTTCTCCACACAGTTTTAGTTGTGAGTTAATTTTAAAAATAGTAGAATTATACTCACTAACGAATTTAAAATCTTATAATCGCAAGTGCATCCAGTTATACCATGCCTTTGGAAGGACGACCATCTTCTGGTGATCAAACATTTCTTTCAAATTAGTCCACAAAATAAGTGAATTTTTCACGGTAAGGTATTCAACCTTTAAGTCATCATGAAGATAATGGCGGAGAAAAATTATAGTTTTAGCATTATTTTGTGATGATGATGGATTTCCTTCTATAATGGTATCTGCCAGACCCATTGCAGCTAAATGCATTTCAGCATCTAATGTCCAAGATAAATAGTTTTTCCCAGTAATATCAAGAGTTGCAAACTCAAGTTTGGTGAGATTTGCCATGTGAATACAAAATCAAATAGAAAAAGTACATACCTTTCTCTTTTGTTCTAGAAAACTTCAATAGTGTCACCGTGATTATAACCTTCAGTAAAACAACATCGGTAGAGTCTCGTGCTGATAACGTATTGTGAATTTGATTCAAAATAGAATCAGTAAATATAAAATTGTAAAGTAAAGATACTAGAAGAAGAGAGAATCGCTTAGATACGATTTCATTGATTGTTCGTTTGTTTACATATGGCCCTTATTTATAAAGGTTTCGATACAGAATCTGAAAGGTTAAGAAATGAATTTCATAAATACTATCTTATCTTATCCATTAATAACCTTAGGAAAATAAACAGTCACATTATCTTCAAAATAACCAACAGTCATATTATCTTCAAGATAACGAACAGTCACATTAATAGAAAATGAACAACCACTTAATATTTTCATAACATCTATATATTTATAATTTTTAACTCTAATATAATTATGTAAAATTGCATTTATGAGGCTATTTTTCAATTCTTTCATTATTGTGATTAACATGTTACTATTTATACTATTTTGTAGGGCTTGGCTGAAGCATTTATAGCATTATTACCCAATTGTGAACATAGGTCCTGTGTTCAACATCTATATGTAAATTTTAAACTGAAATACAAGGACAAACAGTTGAGAAATTTGTTGTGGCCAACTGCTAAGTTTTATAGAGAGAATGAATTTAACAAGCATATGAATGAGTTGAAGGAATTAAAATATGAAGCACAACAGTGGCTTTCTAGAATTCCACCTAATCAATGGGCTAGGCATATCTTTAGTGAACATGCGAAGTGTGATTTGTTGTCAAATAATATATGTGAGTCATTTAATCAATATGTTAAGAAGTCAATGGATAAGCCAATATATACTATGATGGAGATAATTAGAAAGAAAATCACGTGTAGGTTTCAAGAAAAAATGGAGTGGATGGCTAAATAGAAAGAATCAATTTGCCCTTGGATTAATGCTAAGGTGGAAAACACAAGACCCTTGCCATAGATTATGAGGATGTGTGTAAAACCCGCACTTTTTGGAAGTCTTTTATTTATAAAATATTTTAGAATTTGTTAAGGATTGAATCCTAACACAATAAAAATTAGAATTCTATTTGGTTAATATTTTAAATAAGTAGAGACTTAAGTGAAATTATTTAAGAGTTGGAAAAACCTTATGATTTATTAAATAGGGAAATTTGTGAAAAACATCATTGTTTTCCCAATAGCAGTCAACAGACGCAGAGAGAGAGAGAGAGAGAGAGAGAGAGAGAGAGTTCAACTAGGGTTTAAAGGAAAGAATACCGTAGGCTGTTACAGTTTTCAAACGTCGATATTAAGAGGTAAGTAGGAATGAATCTCTTCTGTTTTCTTTTATGAATAATATAATAAAAACGTTATTTTTGTTAAAAATTTTCAAATAAAGTGTGGTATTTTCTCAAAGTATAAGCTTTAATGATTTTTTAATGTATGGTGTGTATTTCGGTGTTTATTTTCTATATATTATAGATACATGGTTCTTTATGAATGTATTTAATCAATTTTGTACATGATAGATTGGTTTATATTTTTTTGAATATAATGCCTCTAAGGTAAGTTAAACCTTTGTAGAACAAAGTTAAGATTGAATTCGCCTTTTTGGAATAAATATAAGGCAAAATTTTAATCTTTTTGGACTGCTAAAGCCTGATTAAATCTTTTTGGATTTTTCTAACTAAATAAATTAAATTTAATTAGAAGAAGGTAATGATTGTGTGAATTTACGTGAACGAATATGTCTACATTTTTTGTGTTCGTCACTGGTATGTATGCTTTATGTTTTATCTCTTAAATTCTGGGTATGTTTGTTTAAAAAAAAAAAGAACTACATGTTCAAAAAAAATGAGAAGGGCCTTGCCGGCTGACTTGCCTGATGCGAAACAACCAAGCAGGAGCCACCCTCCTTATTGTTAAAAGGACATGGAAAAAAAAAAAACAAAATGGTTTTGCCTTGGATTAAATAGCCATGAAGTGAAGTCCATTCATGACCCACCAATGGGTTTTGTTTTGAGAAAAAGACAAATGGAGGCAATGATTTAACAATGATGCCTTCTGAAACTCTTGTTCTTTTGAAACTCCTTGACGTGATGAACCCGAGACATGAAGTGCTGCCTTGGAAAGTGATTTTTAAAGGAAGCAAAATGTGTTCTTTTTGTTAAATTAATTCGTTTGAATTTTGGAGCAAAAGAAATTAGTTAGTATATTTTAAATGTTCAAAATTTGTATCAACTGAAAATAATTTGAGATTTATTGAGTTTTTTTTTTTCAATGTAAACAAAAGCTTATATTCTTCTTAGTATGTTATAAGAATAACTTAAAACCTAATGTTTGATAATAGTTGTTGTTGTTGTTGTTATTATTATTATTTGTAAATGTGATTGTTAATATAGTGTACATGTATGTGTACTATATAAAAGTGTGTAATAAATTTTATTCGAGAGAAGTGATTCATTACTACTTACTGAGCATGTGGTTGACTTACCCTTCAATATTTTCTCCTTTCAGATTTTAATGATGATCAGTAGTACAAATGTCCTTTATACTAAGAATGTGTTTTACGTATAGCATGAAGTCGAAATTCAGAATTTCATTCAATGGTTTATATTATCTTATTTATTTTAAGTTCTACCTATATTATTTTAGTACTCAATGAGACAAGTGTAAGAATTAGTTTTTGTCCTCTTATGTACTGAGTTAAACAGATAGTATGTGAGTTTGATATAATTTCTTTGGGGAGATTTAATCATGAAATTATTTAGTTATTATTTATGGGAGAAAATATCTTTGGTTGTTTAAGTTTTGATGTAAGGCTTTGTATTATCGGAGTACAATTCTGGCGGTACAATCGTGCCACGTCTTGCGGGCGTGGGGTGTGACATTTAGTGGTATCAAAGCAATAGGTTTTGATCTTACTAGGATGTTGGAATAGTTAGATATGGAGGCTTCTTATATTATTTAAATTATAAGCATTTGATACAATAAGTTACGCTATTAATTTATGAGTTTGAGTATGAATTATATTTTGATTTGGGGCCTGAGTTAAAAAGAATAATTTTGCCATATAGGTGAACAATGGCAGGAAGAAGGAAAGAAGCTAGTAGAAGGCATGACGAGACGTCCGATAGAGATTCTCACGGGACAAACGATTTGAATGTATCTCTAACTATAAGGGAATGAAGAGCACCGGCAAAAAGACGAAACGAAGGCAGACCGTCAAACGCACCTCCACCACAAGGGATGGCTCCTCCTACAGTGAATCCAGACATTGCTACGACATTAATGGCGATTGCTCAAGTGATGCAAGGACAATAGCAAATTCAGTAAGAGCAGTAATGCATGTTTCAAGCTCAAGAAGAGCGGCTTTGGAGGAATTTAACTGGAACGAGAGCTAATTACGAGCATTTAAAGAAAACCAACATGCCAACATTTTATGGAGGCATAGATCCAAAGAGGGCTAAAAAATGGTTAGAAGAAATAGAGTGAAACTTCGAGATTTTTGAGGTACCGAATGAAGCATAGTCAAAAGTCATTCTTCCTTTTCTCGTGGGAAATGCATAGAAATGGTGGAAAGGAGCACAGTCTGCCTACTCAAGTGATGGACAACCAATTTCGTGGGACGTATTTAGGAAGGCATTCTTGAATTATTACTTTCCTGCCACTTTACGATTGGAGAGACAAAATTAATTTTTTGACTTGGTGCAAAAATATGGTATGACAATAGTCAAATATGCAAGTTGATTTAATTTCTTAGGACAGTACGTGCCTTCTGTAATGGTAGATTTTGGGCTCAAGACATTACGATTTGTGAATAGGTTACAAGCACGAATTCGAGTTAGGATGTCTGCAGTACAGTCTATTAACTATAAGGATGCTTACCAACGAAGCCTTAATATCGAGATAGAAATTAGAAGAAAAGATGTGGAGCGAGGTGTTAAAAGATAAAATACGAATTATTTTTCGCAAACTCAACTTGTGGCTCCTCAAGAGGAAGGACAACGAGGAAAGAGACAAGCACAATGAGTTTCAAAGCTAATACCAGTACGGGGATGTAACGTAAATTCTGTGACAATTGCAAGCGTTACCATGATGGAGAATGCCGATAGAAAACAGGCGTATGTTTTGGTTGTGAGAAATTTGGTCACAAAGTGCGCGATTGTCCGAAAAACAAGTAGCAAATTCAGCCAAAGTTGACTGAAGAAAAATGAGTTGACACTTAAAAGAAGACTAATGCATGTGTCTTTACTTTACATAAAAAAGAAACAGATGAGGAAACCCAAAAAGGTGAAATGCATTTGTTAAGTTGACACTCAATTCTTTTTGTTTTGTTGATAGGAATGATTGATAGGTAAAATTCAATGTTAAGTCTTGAGGCCGAAACTTTTTGTAAGAGAGGTAGAATGTAAAACTCACACTTTTTGGAAGTCTTTTATTTATAGAGATTTTTTAGAATTTGTTAAGGGTTAAATCATAATACAATAAGAATTGAAATTCTATTTGATTAATATTTTAAGTAAATAGGGGCTTGAGTGAAATTATTTAAGAGTTAGGGAAAACCTATGATTCATTAAATAGGAAAATATGTGGAAAACATTGTTATTTTCCCAATAGCCATCAACAGACGCAGAACGAGAGAGAGTTTAACTAGGGTTTGAAGGAAAGAACACCGTAGGCTATTACAATTTTCAAACGTCGATATTAAGAGGTAAGTAGGAATGAATTTCTTCTATTTTCTTGTATGAATAATAGAATAAAAAAGTTATTTTTGGTTAAAAATTTCCGAATAAAGTGTGATATTTTCTCAAAGTATAAGTTTTAATAATTTGTTAATATATGGTGTGTATTTCGATGTTTGTGTTATATATATTATAGATACATAGTTTCTTATGAATGTATTTGATGAATTTTGTACATGATGGCTTTGTTTATGTTTCTTTAAATATGATGCCTCTAAGATGGGTTAAACATTTTTGAAACAAAGTTAAGATTGAATTCGTCTTTTTTGAATGCATACAAGACGAAGTTTTAATCTTTTTGGACCGCTAAGGCCGGGTTAAGCCTTTTTGAATTTTCCTAATTGAATAAATTAAATTCAGTTAGAAGAAAGTAATGGTTGTATGAATTTACGTGAACGAATATTTCTACATATTTTGTGTTCGTCACTGGTATGTGTGCTATATGTTTTAAATTCTGGGTATGTTTGTTTAAAAAAAAAAAAGAATTATGCGTTCAAAAAAAATGAAAAGGGTTTTGCCGGTTGACTCGCCTGATGTGAAACAACCAAGCAGGAGCCACCCTCCTTATTGTTAACAGGAAATGAAAAAAAAATAAAATAATTTTGCCTTGGATTAAATGGCCACGAAGTGAAGTCCCTTCATAACCCACCAATGGATTTTGTTTTGACAAAAAGACAAATGGAGGCAATGATTTAACAATAATGCCCTTTGAAACTCTTGTTCTTTTTGAAACTCGTTGACGTGATGAACCCGAGACATGAAGTGCTGCCTTGGAAAGTGATTTTTAAAGGACGCAAAATGTGTTCTCTTTGTTAAATTAATTGGTTTGCATTTTGGAGCAAAAGAAATTAGTTAATATATTATAAATGTTTAAAATTTATATCCACTGAAAATAATTTGAGATTTATTGAGTTTTTTTTTTTAATGTAAACAAAAGTTTATATTCTTCTTAGTATATTATAAGAATAACTTAAAACTAAATGTTTGATAATAGTTGTTGTTGTTGTTATTATTATTATTATTATTATTATTATTATTATTATTATTATTATTATTATTATTATTATTATTATTATTTGTAAATGTGATTGTTAATATAGTGTACATGTATATGTATTATGTAAAGATGTATAATAAACTTTATTTGGAAGAAGTGATTTATTACTACTTATTGAGCATATAGTTGGCTCACCCTTCAATATTTCCTCCCTTCAGATTTTAATGATAATCAGTGATACGAAGGCCCTTTCTACTAAGAATGTGTTTGATGTATAGTACGAAATCGAAATTCAGGATTTCATTAAGTGGTTTATATTATCTTATTTGTTTTAAATTTCACCTATGTTATTTTAGTACTCAATGAGACAAGTGTAAGAATTAGTTTTTGTCCTTTTATGTACTGAGTCAAACTGATGGTATGTGGGTTTGATATAATTTTTTTGGGAAGATTTAATCATGAAATTATTTAGTTATTATTTATATGAGAAAATATATTTTCTTGTTTAAATTTTGATGTAAGGCTTTGTATTACTAGAGTATGACTCTGGTGGTATGATCGTGCAACTTTCTGCGGGCGCGGGGCGTGACAATGTGCTTACAAATAATGGTGTGTGTGTGATAACGGATCTTGAAAAGTGCTTTATTGTTGATCTTAAGTCTAGGACATGCACTTGTAGATAGTAGGACATAACAGAATTACTATGTATTCATACTTATGCTGCCATAAACCAGTGTAATGAAAGTATTGAGGGCTATGTGGATAAATGCTACTCAGTCAACACTTACAAAAAAAATTACAAGCACATCATAATGCCTATTCCTGATCTGATTAAGTGGCCCAATAATGGATTTGAGAAATTAGGACCACCAAATTTAAGAAAATCTATAGATAAAAAAAAAAAATAGAGGAAGACCATGCACTACATAATGGATCGACAGTGTCAAGAATGGGTCTGGAAAATCATTGCAGCATATGTGGTCTACCTGGGCATAAATCCCTTACTTGCAAGAACTATGGTGTTGAAATTTGATGAATAAAGAAAAGAAAACGATATATATATATATATTTGTATTGCATTTACTGGATTTGTGTGTGATCATAATTTCTACTGGTCTTTATTGAAACTTACTAGTTCAAGTAACAAATAGTTGCAACCAAAAACAACAAGAAGTAATTGCCAGCCACCAAAATTTTTAGAGACTAATAGCAGCAACCAAAATCCAATACTTCTTGAAGCAGTGCTTGATTTAACTGGCAATTCTTATATGAATGAAATTGGACAACAAATCTTCTCTAACGTCTGTACTCAAGAAAGTTAGGTTATTTGGGTGCATTTTTTTACCTATACTATTATCATTGCCATTGTTAATAATTGAAATTTTACACTAAGTTAACTTTGTTTGTATTGTATAATAAACTTACTGAAGGAAATTGTGTAGCTGAGAGGGGTATTAGAGATGTTGGAAATACAAAACTTGGATTTAGAGGTGGAAGGGGTAGTGGTGCTATAAGAGGTGACATATGTAGGAATATAGGAAGAAGTGGTAATGGACCTACATGTGGGTTTGGGTTATGAAATAGTGAAACAATATCCACCAATAAGACATATTTATACTAATGTTGGTGTGTTCCCAACAAGAAGAGGTATGGGTAGGCCCCCAGTTCATTATAGTAGGGTAGGGGTAGGAATGGTGGGTCAAATAGAGTAAATTCCAATATTGAACATTGCGCCATTGAAAATGCAACTGTTATTGGAGTTCGATTTACCCAAGAGGTCTATTTTAGATGTGATATTTCCATCACTACATGTTAATTAGTTCATTTGATACACTTTAACTAACAGCTGATATGTTTTTTAAAATGTCATAGGCATTGAAACAAAGTTAAGTTAGATCTGTTACAATCAATACTCAAATAAATTTAAAGAATATACATGTAATAATTGGATAATTATTATATTTAAATTAAGAAATTACATTTTATGTGGTTGTATCATGTTTTTAAATGTCAAATTAGGTGTAAACTATCCATACAAGTTTCAAGAAAGCATAGTTCACAATGAACTAGTCTTCAGTAGGGATGGAAATAGGCCAGACTAGGCCAGGCTTTGGCTAAATAGGCTTAGGCCTATATTGTAGGCTAACAGGCCACCTGAAGGCCTGAGCTTGGCTTGTATAAAAGTCTGGTCTGTTTTAAAAAATTTTTTATCTCAATTTAGTTTAGGTATTTTATATTTAAAATATATATTAAAGTTAATAAATTATATATGTATATATTATATTTTATATGTATAAAATAATTATTATATAAGATATATAAATATAATATATATTATAATTAATATATGATATAAAATAATTATATAATATATAAATAAGCATGCTTGGTAGGCTTTAGACTAGGCTTTAACTAAACAGACCAAACCTATTTAGTTAAACAGGCTTGGTTTTAAGCCCTAGCCTGGCCTATGTTCTAAATAGGCCCAGGCCAGGCCGTAGTCCTTGATAAAGGCCTGGCCTATTTCCACCCCTAGTCTTCAGTAGGTTTTTGTATCTAATTGGAGAGAGAAAGTCTTGCAAATTCTGAGATTGGAGGAAAAAATCTTTGATTATTACTAGTGTCATCGGTATAAATATGTTGCTTAGAGTGTGTTTATTTTGGTACTAAATGTTTGTTTAGGCTTATCTTGGTGGTTGTGTCATTGTTTTGGATGGAAAAGCTTAGCACGTTAGAATTTGCTTTAATCATTTTGATCAACTAGGCTATCGATATTTGATGAATGTCCATCGTACACATATTTTATATATCATTTGTGCCTAAATGATGGAGAAATGCATTCTAGATTGCTACTTAATCTCCTATTTTCTCATTGTTTTATGTAGGATGAAACAGTTGAGATTAGATAAGGATTCAAATAGAAAAAAACTGAAAAAAGAGCTAAACTAAAGAGACACGGTACTGTGCCATTCGTTCTGCACTTCGCAGTGTAACTGCTGAACTTCAGAATTCGATATTTTTGGAGTCGATAGCGCCATATCCATCATTTTGTACGTCATCGTGCATCATCAAAATGTAGAAAATGTAAAACATTTGGAGCTTCCCAGCACCGTGCTAGTCATTGTCCACATCATCGTACATCATTTCAGCACATAATAACAGTTAATCTCACGATGTCATTTTGAGTTAAGATTAGAGAATCAAAGAATGCATGGCGTCATGCAGGCCACCTTCCACGGCATCATGCAACATCGCATATTATCCCCTATTCTGCAGATTTTTAGGAATTTGTAAAAGAACCTATAAATTCTACTTTTTTGGGTTATTTGAGAGAGAACCACCCACGAAAAACACCAGAGAGACTCTTTGGAAAACAAGAAAGAAAATAGAAGAGAAGATCAATAAAGATTTGAGGAATAAGAAGCAACTCCAAAAGAAGATTGCAAAGTAGAAGAGAAACCTTATCCATGAGTTTTCTCTTTTTCCCTTTTGTAATTTGATTTTGTGGCTATTAGGTTTATTGATTTAAATTAAAATTAATAGGTTGTACCTTAATTTATTTTTGTATTGGATGTTTATTTGATTAATTGATATCTATTTTGAGTAATTTATCACTTAAATTTGATTGATTGTGTAACTCTTTTATGTTAAGCTTAAGAAATGATTCATAAGATGAGTTCTCTTTTATATTAATTCAATATATTTGTTTTCCCTTAATGAACTTGAGAAAGGATTTAGGGGATCTAGAATTTGGTGATAGATGAGGTTTTAGGGTCACCTAGAGATAGAGATTCTATAACTTTTTGATTTGTAATTAGATTTTCTTGGTTTTATGCATCTTTGGTTTTCATTTGTATGATAAAGATATCTATGAGTTGGATCTTAGAGTAGAAGATTCATTACTCGAAAGAGTGGATTTTACTTTACTTCAAAAATCTTGCCAATGCTTGGATTTGATATCAATTGATTGAGTGATGTTCATTATTTGAGTATTTTTGGGAGAATTCTTGTTTAATTACATGACCAATCATCTTTTCTTACTTGAATTTTTCCTCGTGATCTTTTAATCTTTACCTTGAGAATTAGGTTAATATATTTGTGTGGTACTCTCTTATCCTTAACAGTAGTAATTAGTCATTTTACTTCTTATTTTAGTTGATTGAACGATAGAATTCAAGTGGAAGTAGGACTAATTGATCCCGTTCTCAAGGGTCTTCGATACTTACCAACTACACTCTATACTATGTGATGGATATACTTGCCAAATGTGTGTATGTAAGTTAAATTGGCATTTTATTTTAAACTTAGTTAAGTATTGGATCTATTTTTTAAAATATAGAACTAGCACAAACCGCATGCACATCAATATTGGTGTAGAGAAATTGTTGTGGATCCATCTTGGTTTTCTAGATGGCTTGGTGATTGAAAATAGATGTTGGGGAATATGAAGTGTGTTTTGTTTGACATTCTCATGGCTATAAATATTACAAAAGTAGTCATTTTTAGCATGAGTTCCTTTACATGATGCTCCCCTAACAAGCAGCACGTTGCATAAAATGCAATCATAAGGATGAAAATCTTCCAAATACAAATCATGTTTTTTCTCTTCTTTGTTTTTGGCTCAATCTTTTTAAGTCTAAGATGTAGCCTCTCATTACTGTCCATCAATTTTGCATTCATAGATACAAGCTCCTTGTTTAAATCTTGAAGTTTCTTGTTGGACTCATGCAACTGTGAATTTCTTCCAACCATCTTATCATATCTGATTTGTATTACATCAAGTGACCTCTTCAACTACTCATTTCTCTTCGTAAGTGTTTTTGCAATTTGCTTCCCTCTTTCACAAGTTTCATTGCTACTCAATTTGAAAAATCCACGTGATTTTTTATTCTATAATGTTGTAAAATGTTAGCACAATCTGTTGTATGATTGTTACAATATTTTCACTATCTACAAAAGAAAGAAATTTGCATGTACAAACCTTATAGTTTGGACAGCCAAAAAATATTCTACCTAGGTTTTCTTCTGTTTAGATGTTGTTGATTAAGCAACTTTACCACAATAACATTTGATAGTTTTGTTAGTTAATCTTTGGTTGCACCAATTAGGGAAAGTTGAAGATTTTGATGAAGACATACTAGTGGAATTGGTAGAAAATGACCTACAACAGTCGTTAAAATGTTTTGAGGGAAGAAAATGACCTGGAGAGAGAATGAGAATGGGAAGGAAATGTAGAAAAGATGAAAAGAGAAATGGAGAGCGGGGCCATTTATAAAAAGGGACTTGGGTAGTTTAGGAATTTCAATCCTAACAGCCAAAATCTACCTTCAACGTTCGTATTTTTAAATCTAACTAGTAAGAACCACATATATTTATGTTAAAATTGTTAATTATTCTATTATTAGGTATCTAATTATCAAAATTAAAATTTTAAGTATCTAATTATCAATTGTATAAGAGTACAAGAGTTATTAAGTTTAACGCATTTTTATTTAAATAAAATTTTATATTTTAAGAACTATAATTTATTCATAAAATATTATATTTTTTGTCTTATTTTTTTATAATTTAAATTATTTTCAATTTAAACAAAATATTCTCAAAAAATTAAAATCCAAATCCATCCGATCATCTATATTAGTCGAGTTTAATTCCAATACCTTTTTATAATTCCATAAATTATCACGCCCTATGCCTATAGGGTGATATGGCAACACCTTAAAATGGAATATCAAACTTCGAACATACAAAGCTATTTTCACATAATCAATGCCTTTAAAACTTACATTAATAAAAGCTTAGGCACATGTCTCCAAGTACAAAATAGAATATAGAAGGATTAACGTTTGACCAAATACATTAATCCAAATTCATAACCTTAAGAAACATTTTATACATAAGCTATACTTAATAAAATTCAAAAGCATATCTCAAATACAGGAGTTAAGGCCAAATTTACAATCACTCAAGATCTTTCTCAAACTATTCATCCAATTTGTCACCTTATAACTGAGAGTTTGCAAAATATTAATAAAAGAGTGAGCTCACTAGCTCAATAAAAAAATATGGCTCGTCTGGAATTGAGTACATTACATAAGTATTTAATAACCAAAGATTTATACAATAAAGAATTTCACTTTGAAGAAACTTTGGTGAAGAAAACAGTTTGCATTTCAAAATGAGTAACTCTTGGTATTGAGCTTCCTCCATGATTAGCAAAACAAGAGTATAATGCAAAACAAAAGTGTAAAAGTATGGCAAAGCAACAAAAATTTCACAAAAAGTGGGAAGAGGCATCATTTGTTTCAATGTAAACGATGTCGCTGAAGGTAAACAAATCAGACCGCCTAAAACTTTGAAGGGAAGTGGCTCTGCTCAAGTCAACACAAATGGTGCCACCTGATCACTAGAAAAATAACAACAAATAGTTTTGAGAAGAAGCGACACTACTTAGGTTGAAGGGGGTAGCAATTCTTGGTCTTTGGTACTAAACAAACCAGGCACGAATTGTAATGGAATAACAAGGATTCCAAAGGTCCAAACTATAGATTAATGCAAGGTAAACATACTTGAACCTTGCATGCTTAATTCCAATAAGAGAACTCAAGATCATAACATTAAACACAATAAAATTCATTAAAAAGCTAACAATTCAAATGTAGCAAGATTTTTATCAAAACCATTAGGAATAGAGGAAACTTCGTGCAAGAATTTCAGTACCCATATTTTAACACACTTAGACTAGTACTTTCTTGAATAACAAATTTTTTTTCATAAACACAAAAACTTTTGCCAAACTTTAAACACTTCTAAAACATTATATATAAACTAAATCATACTTTAATTCTTAATTTTCAAAACAACCAAATGCTTGACAAATATAAACTTTTGCAAAACATCACAAATAGATTGAATCATACTTGGGATAAGATCGTGACTAACTAATATCAATCTTTTAACTATTATATCCCGTTAGAACAAGAGTCAAAATAGAGATTAGGTATTGTATCCCCCTAAACAAAAGCTAGAACTAATAATTATGTATTATATCTCCTTAGCCAAGGGCCAAAATTCTTATAAGTTGGGGAATCTGCACCATAACCACCCACAAGCATAAGACAATCCTCGAAAATCATCTCTAAAATAGAACAGAAATTTCATACTTTACCAATTCATAAACATACAAAACGTTAATATCATGTATATACATACCTTTTGCATTATAGAAATAATAAATAGCATACTTAATCCAATTCATAACCAAAATATAATTTTTGATGAATTAAAAGTTATCAATATCCAAAAGTAAGTAACCAAAAGCGCACGAAAATCAAATCTCCTTACCTTGACTTCCACAAATATAAAACAATTCACCTACTACGTCCAAGAATCTCAACCCACCTACAAACCTCGAATTAAAGGCCAAAATTAGCATTTAAATATAATCTAGTTTACCCCCAATTCAAACTCTACACAAACCCTTATCCCTTTCAAAAACTAAAATCCCAAGAATAATAAAAAGAATCCGCTTGAACTCACCTTAATTCTGAGCTTTGGATTCCAATTCCTTCTCCTTCTCCCTTCCTTCATTATTCTTCTCCTTTAATTGTTTACATGTTATAAACAACTTGAACTCGTTTAGAACATTGCGTAACTTATACAACAATCCTTAAAGAAATAACAAACTCTTAACTATAAATAATTGTTAATAAGTTTGGGGAATCCTCACCATAACCATCTACAAGCATCAGTCCTCGAAAATCATCTTCAAAACAGAACATAAATTTCATACTTTACCAATTCATAAAAACACTTTGCAAAACGTTAATACCATATATATGCATAACTTTTGCATTACAAAAATCATAAGTAACATAATCAATCCGATTCATAATCAAAATACAATCTTTTTGTGAATTAAAAGTTATCAATATCTAAAAGCAAGTAACAAAAACACAAGAAAATCAAATCTCCTTATCTAAACTTTCACGAAAACAAAATAATTCACGTATTGTGTCCAAGAATCTCTACCCACCTACAAACCTCAAATTAAAGACTAGAATTAGCATTCAAACATAATCTAGTTCTCCCCAAGTCAAGCCCTACACAAACGCTTATCTCTTTTAGAAGCTAAAATTCCAAGAAAAATAAAGAGAATCCGCTTAAGTAATGATCATACAGTGAGCACACATTGATTTTGAGCTTTAAATTCTGATTCCTTCTCCTTCTCGCCTCCTTTATTGTTCTTCTCGTCCAATTATGTAGATGTTGTAACGATGTGAAATCATTCAAAACGTCGCATAACCGATACAACAATTGTTAAAAGAAATAACAAATCCTTAACTATAATAATTATTAATAAGTCCCTAACTTAAAATAATTTATATCTGATCCTAATTAAAGTATTAGTTAATAAATAGTCCAAAACTTAATATAATAAACTATTAACTCCCAAATCTCGTGAGCCCACACTATAAGTAAATCCAAATAGAAAGAGCCTAATGGACCAGAGGTAGTTAGGCTTGTCTGCAGTTCAAGAATGGCTTTGGAAGCAATGTAACATTAACATAGAAGACAATTGTCTATTTGATTATTTTATTTTTATTTGAGATGTGTTATATTTTTATTATTTTTTATAACTTTAATAGAAACTTGTTGGTGATATCCCTCTCCCCCCTCTCTTATTCCCTTACTTGTTCTTTGTAACAGAGAGAGTATTGTGGATGTTCATACTTCTATTTTGACAAATATAAATAGCTGGTTATTGAGAACAAAAAAAAAATGGAAACTTGTTGAAATAATCCTTCAATTAGTATTTTTTAAATAATATTTCTGTTTTTTAAATCCCTAAATTATTTTTGTCAACTAAATTGGTTCTAATCACTATAGTAAAATATGGTCAAACTTCATAGCCTTTTCCATATCCTTCATTTTAGACAGGCATTTTAGCCAAAGTATATGAATCATGTATCTTCTATTCTACATTTTCTCGCTATCAAAATTGATAAAGAAAATAAAAGGATTCTCAAACCAATAGACATAAGGGAAAGAAGGAATTGTCGGTGATGGTGGCGGGCAGCAAGAATGAGAGAAAGAAATGTGTGGAGGTTAGCCCATAAGAAAATTGGGTAGTTGTAAACTTGCAATAGCTTAGGTATTAAAAAAGAGGGTATGGCTGATGCCATGGAGAAGGGTAAGGAAGAGAAAACTGGTTGGGAAAAGATCCTCACCCACATTTCCTTTCCCAACTCCTCCTTTTACCCTTTTTTTTGGGGGGGGAGGGGGGTGCAAAAGAATGCTTTTCTTTTCTCAATTTTGATGGCTGAAAAATATAGAGGTAGAGTTGGAGGAATAACATATTTACTCTAATAAAATTACCCTTTTAAAATTAAGTATAAAATGAGGGTATGCAAAGTTTGAATAAATTTTGACTAATTTGAAGGGTCAAAATTAATTTAAATATTTAAAAAGTTTATGTATATATATATATATATATATATATATATTTATTGAGGATAGGAATCTTATTGGTAAAATAGTTTAAAGATTAAATCGACTTATTTTTCTAAATTTTATTATCTACATTTTTACCTTTTTTTTACTTTCTTAATTCTCTTTGCTTCTTATAAAAAAAGAGAGATGTGAGGGTTGTTACAAGGATAGCTATAGCTGTAATGGCTTTAATCGTATTCTTATTAAGGTTAATATCTTATTTAATTGAATATCAATTTTTTTTTTTGTTGATAAAATGACTTATTTATTTAACATAGAAACCATTGCAACACATTTTAGAACTCACCATTATGCGTAGTAAGTACACCATTGATAAAAAATAAAGCTATTATTCGAATCCAACCTTCGAGAATAAAAAATTGTTCGAATTTAATTAGTATTTGAATATAGAATTTGACTCGATTAATAATTAAACCAACTCAAACTTATCCGCAAATGTTAGAGTTCATTGGATTATTTAAATAAAATAATATAAATATAATAAACTATATTATATATAAATTATTATTTCTCAAATAAAAATTTAATATTGGTAGTGCTCTAATGAATTTATTTAGACGTAGATTTTTAATTAATTAAATTTAATTTCAGAATAAAAAATATAAATTAGGCAAACACTGGTTCGGTTTTTAAATTTAAACTTAAATAGAAATAATAACTCGAATACAAATTAAAGTTCAATTATTAATCAAATGAAGTCTAATAATATTTCATTTTAACTTTTTGAACTCAAAAATTATGACAATTGATCGGTTCGTGTTCGTACATCTATATCCAAGCTTCTTCTCTTCATTTTCCGGAGTATGACTCTACCTTACTCTTGGGTTAGCTTGGTGAAAGCTTCTTCTTTGGATAATAAAAAATACTCTCCAAGAGAGAGAGAAAAAGAAAAGGAAGAGAGGGAAGAGAAGCGTAGGAGGAAGAGTGGCTGCACACAAGAGAGATAGATTAAGCAAAAAAACCTACCTCTCTGTCCTTAAATTTCAGCTTACGAAGTTACAAAATTACCGCACAATAGTTATAATGTCTTTTACATTTGCCAAATTAAAAGGTGATTATCATTTAAATTAAAATTTCAAGTTTGTTAGTAAGTGTTGCCTTACAAAAAGGGGAGCCAATGGAACTGTCGATCAGCTACTCTTCCAATGAACAAAAACAGTCTAATAGAAAGATGAATGGGTGAGTTGGACCTTTTAAAAAACATTGGTTCTTTGGATTTACTATAGAAATTGTTCAAGAAAGTAGAAATATTGCATGCGGAAGCAAATTAGGACTGAAAATAGTGTATTTCGATTGAGATGATGAACAAATACAAAAGTATCAGAATTTGAAATTAGAGTTACATAAAAACGAAAAGCTGATAATCAAAGACGTAAGGAAAAACTGTAAAGAAAATGTAAACAAAGCTGTAAGGAAAGCTGTAAACAAAGTCGTAAGGAAAGCTGTAAAGAAAATGTAGAAAAAGAATTGAAAATTGGAAGAAATTTAGTAATTCTGTTGCTGGGTTTTTTCATTCTGGGACTCCTTACTCATCTTATGCTTGCTGCGGTGTGGTTGCTGACTATCCAAACGTGGAGAAAATCCTGCTTCATGGCCCGTCCTTGGCGGTTAGGAACGGTAGTGTTTTATTGATCATGCCGCGATATGGGGGTGACGACTCATCGGTTCCTAATTCCTATGTTGAGTACATCAGCTGAAGATTTTCTTGACCTCATTGCCTGCTTGACAGAATTTGTAGCTGTTTCAACTCAAAGTAACCGTTGCAACGGATCGGCTAAAGATGACATCAACACGTCCCCTCGAGTCCTGTTGCTTTGATGGCGCGAACAGGTGAAGCAATAAGAATTGTACCTCTTTTAATTCGTAATCGTTCTTTTCCTGACAAAGTTAGAATGTCCCGATCATTGTAGAAGGTTGTCGACTCCTCGGCTTTGAAGCCCGCGAATGGTTAGTCTTTTGAATCTTTTCTTTAAATAGCCGTGATCCCCATTGCTCCTCCTTCACTGATACGAAATCCTTCTTCTGCATGAATTCTATATTGATTAGACTCCTATCTTTCATGTGAAATCCAACAGCATTCCCTGCACTTCTTTTGGTTAACGAATTCTAAATCTTCATGGCCGTTCTGATTGATCATACCTTCATGGTTCTGATTCAAGCTAAGGCTAATCTGTAATCCTTGGGTCCTCGACTACTGCCGATGGAAGTTACCACCGATCACTTTCAGTTCACCCATCCAAAGGGTTTCAACCTTTTGTTGAATTGGGATAATTTTTCTATGGCCGGCCTATCATTTTTTTTCTGTTATTGGTCGCGTCCCCTGAAAAATTACAGATAGTGACATTATCGTTACCACACTACTTACGACGCTTTTTGGGATCAGTGGGACATCCGAGAAGCCATTATGATGTATGATTTTGAAATGGCCTTTGACCGCAATTTTTTCGCCACTGTTCTGCCGTTCTGGTCTTCGGCAATCAACGGCTTCATTTTCTCCCATGGTATGTTCTCTTTGACCATATTGGACATCTACACCATTCTGGGCTTCCGCTATGATAAAGATGAGATTCTTGCCCTCCACGACAACGAAAACTTGCCCGCCGTTGAAGCCCACCTGGACAAGTTTACCACCTCCTATGGTAATTTTATGGCCGCCCAAAGGGGCGTAGGCACTGTTCCTTCAGAGCAAGAACAATCCTCATTTCTATGGTTGTGGCTTTGCAAATACATTCTCTGCTCTCACTCGGTGGGGATAAGCAACAAGTATTGATATTACGTATCGGTTTTGTTGGGGAAGAAGAGGCGCTTCGACCTGGCCTCTCTGGTGTTGGCCTTGGTCTATCGGCTAATGAATCAGATGTCCTCGACCCTATCGGTTGGGGGTAACCCGGCCAATCTTGGTGGCCCCCTCTGGGTCATGCAGCTATGACTCTACTAGTACATTCCCCAATTTGGCATCAACAATCTCCCTGAGGACTCCGCGGATTCTGCCAACCGGGCCACAGGTTATCGGCTATTGAGGATTACTATAAATAGGTCTTCCGCCGGGACCATTATGTCCTATCTTTATCAGAATCGTCTCCAAAACACGCTTCTCTTCTTTCCCTTCTTTGCTCGGGAGATCGGCACCTTCTAACTGACAAAGTTTGCCGATGCACCGAAAGCCTCCCAATAGACTATCTAGGCTAGAATGCTATGTTCCCGAGAACTCCTTCTAGTGGCCAAACCAGGTGCCCGAAGTGCCAAGTCCTCTTGTGAACGGTACAACCTTGCTTTTCTTGACAATTGGGGTTGATTTAGGATAGTCCTACAAATCCTAGTCATATTTCTTCTTATAATGTCATACCTGTCCTATCGGCTGATGACGTGTGTACTTTAGTCGATAGGTCCCTAACCGTTCTTCGTTCTTTTTAGTACCATCGCTTTCGGGTTGTCTGAGAGGCCACACCTAATTGTAACCTGTGGTGGTGACTGCTAAACGAGATGTTCTTCTCTGCCCTTGTGGAGACGTGATTGCTCAAACTGGTTGGATTGGCATCAGCGGTAGTAGAAACGTCTGTGCCAAAGAAAAGTAAGTAGAGCAAGGCATCTGCAAGTCCAATCGCCGCGCCATTGTTCCGGACGCTACCAGTGAAAAGAGTCTCCATTCTTCCACCTGCCAATAAGGAAGAAGAAAAAGAAGAAGAAACCGTCCTCCCCCTACTTAAGCGGTCAAGAAGGCGGTAGGCCACCCATACTCCAACATTCGTCAAGGTTTGGATTTGTGCTAAACACATTTTTTTTTTCAATGCTCTTCAACCTTTAACTCAAACCTAACCTCATATTTCCTCCTTTTACAGAAACAGAAAACCAGCTAGCTGGTTATCTCTGACTCTTCCTCTGAGTCATCGGCAGCCATGCCCCCTTTGTCACCTGCAAAAATTGCGTCCAAGGAAGGAACTTCGACTGCTTCGCCTTCACCAACTGTTGCCCGAGTGCCAACCTCAAAGCAAATGGCGGTCGACAAGCCGGTCATGCCTCTTGTAGAAGTGGCCCTTAAGCCTCCAAAGGAACTTGCTCCCTCTCTGTTGGTAACAACTGAGACCACTACGCTAGAGTTTCTGTGTAGTCTGATGGGAACCAACTTGCCGACCAATCGATCCTTTCAAGATGCAATCAGTCGAGCCCTACTATTGCTTACAAAATCAGTCGATTCAGATGTCCCTATTGAGTTGAAGCACCTGTCAACTAATTACCTTGGGCACATGAGGTTCACCTAACACTTTTTCTTTGATACAAAAAACAGAAGGGATGAAGCTTCACGTCAACTCGAAGCTTTGGGAGCGCTCCGAGAACATGAGGTTTTTCTGCAGTCGCATTGCGAGGAAGCCTCTGCCCACCTCAATGTACTTTGAGCTGAGATTTTTGAAAGAGTTGATAGAATTAAAGGGCTTGAGAAGCAGCTGTGGGCATTCCAGGCAGAGCTGGATTCTAAAAGACGGGCTCTGGATGAAAAACTTGAGGCCGAAGGCCTCTATCAGCAAACAGCGTCCTCAACGGAAGAGTCAATGACCAAATTTTGAGATGATCGGCTCATGCTGGAAGTAGAGGAAGAGCTACTGCAAATGGAACTACAATATTCGAACAAGCTGCTTACCAACATGCAATCTTTGTGGGATAGTTTCCAATCTGACCTAGTCACCATCTTTCGCCGTCCCAATGAAGCTAGTCCCTCAGGCACTCAAATTAGGGATGCCGAAACTCGTCCGCCTCTAACGGAAGAATCAGCCGCTGAACCAAAACCAAAACCAGAACCAGCCCAGGAAGAAATGTTCGTCCAGGTAGAAGAAGAGAAGGAAGCCTCAACGGTGACTGCTCTGCCTAAGGAAGACCCATATCGGCTTGCCATAATTCTTTTCGTCCAGCCGATCGAGATGCCTCATACTCCTTCTGAGAAGAATTGACTTCATCTTTTTTCTTCTCTTTTTTTTCCTTCTAAATATAGCAGCCAATCTGATAGGCTCTTATTTGTGATCAGCTGTTTCTTATGAATGCAAACATGTGTCTTTTTTTTCTGCTGCCTTTCTCTATTTTTCTTCTTCTTCTTTTTTTTTCAACTCTTCTCCTACCATGGTTCCTTCCCAGAACGTAGGATAAAGTTTTTTCAAATACTTACCGTTTATGGCATTATTTATTTCCTTTTCATTTGGCGTCATCAATCGATATACACCTCCATCGAAAACCTATGTAACAAGGAAATGCCCTTCCCATGAAGCGGACCACTTACCATGACGTGGGTCTTTGAGTGCAACTGGTAGTATGGTTTTCCAAACTATGTCTCCTACTTGAAAACTCCTTCTCCACACTTTCCGATTGTAGGCTCTTGCTACATTTTTCTTGTGCCTTCTGATATTTTCTAATGCTATCCATCGGTCCTCTTCGGCTTGGTCCAAACTCATGGCCATGGCCAATTTGTAATCTTCAATCGCCAAATAGTATTGGTAAGCTACTCGGGCTAACCGCAGTGATAACTCAGCGAGTAGCATCGCATCCTCTTAAAGTATTTTGTGTCACCTTTTGGGTTTATCTTCCCATGACTTACGGATCATACTGATCAAAGTCTTGTTTGTAACTTCAACTTGACCATTGGCCTGTGCATAGTACGGAGATGAATGTAATAATTTAACTTTAAATTGAGTTAGAAAGTCGCGTACCTTATCTCTCGTGAATATAGTTCCTTAGTCAGCCGTTATGGTTTCATGTATGTTGAATCGGAAAAGAATGTTCTGCTGAAGGAAAGTGATAACGGCAGATTGGGTTACTCTAGTCAGGGCCTGTGCTTCTACCCACTTAGTAAAATAATCTGTTGCCACTAAAATGAAGGTGTATCCTTTGGTCAATGACGAGTGAATCTTGCCGATGACATCTAGAGCCCAACCCCTGAACAACCATGGTTTAATGATAAGATGCAAGTCAATGGAGGATACATGAATCAAAGGGCTATACTTCTGGCATGCCTCACATCCGGTTGCATAGGCTACGTAGTCCATGGTCATTGAGGGCCAGTAAAATCCATAACGTTGCAGTATCCATTTCAACTTAGGACTTGCCTGATGAGTGCCATATAGGCCTTCATGCACCTCAGCTAATGCCTGTGCTGCTTCTTGCTTTGACAAGCATTTCAACAAAACTCCTGAATAGCTTCTTCTGAATAGATCATTCCCAATTAGCACAAAATTCAATGACTTACGTTTTAGTTCCCGTGAAACTTGACCTGTAGGCTTCCATAAGTATGAAACGATATCAGAACACTAGCCTTCTTTATGTTCTTCTCCCGATATCTGTTGACATATTACCACCCCGACTCTTTTCTTAAAACCTGAAGCTATTTAAGCTAAATTCTTTGCCCCCTAATTCTCAACTCGAGGAACATGAGTCAAGAAAACTTTCAAGAAGTATTGCAACAATACTTTCACTTCCTGTAGCTTGTCCGACAACACGGGGTTAGTGCATTTGTACTTACCTAAAATCTGTCGGATAACAACTTGAGAATCCCTTGTTATGTTAACTATTCGTGCATCCAAAGCCTTCAGGATTCAAAGTCCTAAGATGAGAGCATCATATTCCGCTTGATTATTTGAGGTCCCTTTCCTTAATTTAAACAGAATTGTTCCTTGTCGTCCGCAATGAGCTTTAATGATCAACCCGGCACCTGCCTTATACTGAGTGTTAGATCCATCAAACAGCAACTTCTATGGTTTGTATGAAATGTACCCCGTCCTCTTATTTTTCAAGATTGGGTACTTCTAAGCGTGGATGTTTGGCCAAGAAATCGACTATGGTTTGACTTTTCATTACTTTCAAAGGTAAGTGAGTTAGAGAAAAAATATGTAACTTAATATCCCATTTCATTAAATATCCTTGCAACAGTGGGCGGTTTAGCAGATACTTGACGAGATCAATTTTGCACAAGACTTACACTTCACTAGGTAACAGATAGTGCTCTAATTTCACATATGCATAATATAAAGATAGGCATAGTTTCTCAATAGGGGAATACCTGGTCTCGGTGTCTATTAGGATCTGGCTGAAGTAATATACTGCCCTTTCAACCCCTTGTGCATCGTCTTGAGCTAGCAGGCAGCCGATAGATTCCTGAGCCGCTGAAATGTACAATTTCAAGAGTGCCTTATCTCGTGGTGGTACCAAGATCGGTGGTTGTGACAAAGCCATCTTGATCTAATCAAAGGCTGCTTGGTGTTCCGGTTGCCAAATAAATTCTAGAGACAACTTTAACCGGAGTAAAGAAGAGAACACCTTCTGCTTATAGGCAGTGTTTGTCAGGAAATGTTGCGAGAAATTGATCTTCCTTAAGAAACTTTGGAGCTCTTTTTTGGATTGCGGTGGCCTTATCTGTATAATATCTCTTAGTTTGTTCTAGTCCACTTTAATCCCTCTTTGATGCACTAGAAATCCGAGGAAATTTTCTGCTGAAACTCCAAAAGGGCATTTGGCAGAGTTGATTTTTAACCGGTACTTGCGAATTCAAATGAAGGCCTATTCCAACCACTGTAGGTGTTGTGAAAAAGTAGGTGACTTAACTACTAAATCATCAAAGTAAACTTCTATGGTCTTGCCGATGAGATCATGGAAAATGAGGTTCATGGCTGAAAAGTAGCTTCAACGTTCTTCAAACCGAAGGGCATAACTAACCATTCGTATAAACCGATAGACTCCGGGTATTGAAAAGCTGTCTTCCTAGTATCCTCTTCAGTTATGAATATCTGGTCATACCCAGAGTATCCATTCATGAAGCTTAGAAATTGGTTTCTCGCAGCTGAGTCTACTAACATATCGGCCATCGGTATGGTATATTCATCCTTTGGTGTGGCCAAATTCAGATTTTTGAAATCAACGCAAACCCATAACTGACCGTTTTTCTTAATGACGGGCACAATATTAGACACTCAGTATGCATACCAGCATGTACGAATGAAACCACACCGAAATAACCTCTCAATTCTTCTTTGATCCTGGGTAAAAGAGCGGGATTAAAATGCCAAGTAGGCTGCTTATGAGGCTTAAAACCTTTCTTAATCAATAAGCAATGCTGCAAAATACCTTTATCCAGTCATGGCATTTCATGATAATCCCATGCGAAATAATCTTTGAACCTACGAATCAAGATCATTAAAGCATTCCGCTAATCGAGCGTTAAGCAAAAGCTTATCTCTATAGTTCTGTTTTTCCCAGGTTCCTTGATATCCATTTCTGTTAACAGGTCCCGAGCGATGAAACTAGGTGCACGCCGAATGTTAGGGTCCTCTATTTTTAGACATTGACCTTCTAGTCCTTCTGTTGTGATCTGATTATAAGTCATGGTGAACTTGGAGTAATGGCTTGGATCAAAGGTAGAGCGGTAGAACACAACTTCGTTTATATGCACTTCTGTTGAGATTTGATTAGTGGTTGGCTGGTATCCTTTCCACTCGTTCTTTATCCCAAATCAACATCATTTGGTGAAACATTGACGAAACATAATGGTTCATATGAATCCAATCCCTACCTAGTAAGGCAGAGTAAGTCAGCTTTGCTGTGATTACAAAGAAAACAATCTTACTAACCTTAGATCCGACGACCACCTCAAAAGTGATGACCCCTTCTGTTTTGGCTGCATCTTCGGTGAAATTAAGCATTTAGATATCTGTAGGAGATAAATCGTGTTTATCCTTACCTAAACGCCTAAAGGTTGCCAATGGCATTACGTTTAGCACAGCCCCTCCATCGATGAAAACCCGAGAGAAAGGCCTTCCGTTGATATGTGCCTTGATGTACAACGGCTTGAGGTGATTGGTATATTTTGCCGTTGGGATCGAAAAAAACATTCCTTCTGATGGTATTTTAAACTTGATGAGCTCAACGACCGCTTCTTCCTTTGCATAGTAATCCTCCTCCACCGTTTCTTACTCAACCCTCGCTCGGAATTGTGATGGGAGAATGCTGAGCATGTTCTGACTTGTGGAAGTACACACCTGTCCATCTAACCATTCCTCCAGCGCTTGTTTCTGCTGAGCCCGTCTCATTTGTTCCCATCGTTTCTGAGTTTTTGTAAGTTTGGAATGATGGCCCAAGAAGAATGGCTCTTTGTAAGGTACATATACTATAAACTTTTCATTTTCCCCCTGAAAATGTGCCGCGAAGGTTGAAACTGTAAGTTGAGTGAAAACTAACGGTCGATTATCCAGCCTTTGGAACATTGTTCTTTCCCCTTCCAAGATCTTGGACTACTCCTTAAGGGAAGAATTTTCTGACTCATGCTCTACATCTTTTTTGCATGTCTATACCATACTTGCATCGGCCATTGGGAACGGATTTGTATCGACTAAGGTTTCCTCGCGCTTATCAACAAGTCTCACTGTTCCTTCTTGCAAAGCCTTCTGTATTGTGTTCTTGAAAACAACACAGCTATTGGCATTATGAGAAAACGAGTTATGAAACTTACAATATTTCTTGCCCTTCAACTCCTCTGGTCCCAGAACTTTGTGGTCGAAAGGTAGATGAATCTGTTTGTCTTTAACCATCTGATCAAATATTTGCTCAGCCCTTGATACATCGAATGTGTATGTGGATGGCCCTGCAAGAAAAGCTTCCTCCTTTCCTTTACCAGGTTTTAAAAAAGGACAAGTGTAGACTTACCTTTCATTAGTTTCGCCGCCATCATTTCCAGTAACTGTTCGTCCTCATTATCCGTAATGTCGTCCACTACTGATATCATGGTTTACCCTTGAGAAAACTTAACTAACCGTCTTTTCTCTTTCTCCTTGATCATTTCCTCTATTTTGACGGCCTGAGACAGCAAACGGGATAGGTTAGAAAAGTCTTGGAGAATAAGACGCTCTTTGAGCTGCAGATGCATTCTACTGATGGATATTCTGGCACACTCCATTTTTGACAATTGAGTGGTGCATTTTGCTTTAATTTGCCGAAAGCACTCAATGAACTTTGCTACACCTTCAGATGATTTTTGCTTGACTGCCAAGAGATCCGCTATGGAGACTTCAGGTGCTGGTTTAAAGAAACGCTTATGAAAAATTAGTTCCATATCTGCCCATGAGTATATGGAGCTGGGTGTCAGATTTGCATACCAAGTAAACGTCGTCCTTGTCAAGGACAAAGAAAAAATTACAATTTATGCCAGTCACTATTCCCGAACTCTTCACATTGTGCCATAAACCTCCCTATATGCTCCATAGTTGACTTGTTGTCCTCTCCAGAGAATGTGGAAAACTCATGCAACTTAAATCTTCGCAATAGTACTGCTATAGAATCCACCCATTCGGGATAAGGCTTCTGATATATTGGCTGATCCCTCACTTGTCGATGCAACGTCTCAGGCATTGAGTTGATATCGATTGATGGTACTGGTTGTTGATTCTGCATGGGAGAACTTATCACAGTCGATCGGGAACCTTGTCTTGGAAATGAAGCCATCTCAGGGTACCCTGCTCCCTGCATTGGATAAGCGAGGGCCGTGACAGGATACACGACAGGGACAACTGCAACATAACTTTAGGGTCCTCCGTACAAGGAACAAACATTCCTGTTAGGAGCTACATTTTGGTCGTAGTATACTTATACCCCCATCGACACTTGGGCCCCTACGACCGGATATGGTGGAGTTTTCCCTAGGAAAATTTCCGCACGAGCTATGCCTAGTGCATTTAACCTCGGACTCCCCTGATGCCCCCCAAACATTGGCATAAGCTCTCTTGGTGTAACAATTGTATTGACCTATAAGATGGTGCAACAATGGATGAGGGGGGAGGGTACATACCTACCTGAGGTGTCCCGTGAGCATTTTGCCTTTGTTCGAAATTATGAAGCTCATTCTAAAGAAAAGGTCAGAACACTGTGGTGAGTTGAGGAATAATGCTCTGAATGAGTTTACTTGTACACTGCTCTATGGCCTATTGTATGGAAGTTAAAGACGTAGGTGTCAACTGGGACACCTGGGGAGAAGATAAGGACTGTGTCCCCTGTTGCTTAGGGATGGTGACCTGGGCATTGCTAGACGTTGTCACTGTAGGATCAAACACTCTCCGTAAAGCCCGAACTGTAGGCTGATCGGAGGAATCCGATGAAGGCCCTAAGGATTGCTGCTGAGAATTAGACATAATGCGCCTTGAATGCAATTTGCATGCAACAACTACCTTTGATCCCACTAGGCATGCTAATTTATGTTTCCTTACGAAAATGGGAGCTGATGAAATTGTCGATCGGCTACTCTTCCGATGAATATAAATAGTCAAATGGAAATACAAATGAGTGAGTCGGACATTTTAAAAGACGTGGGTTCCTTGAACTTATTATAGACATGGTTCAAGAAAGTAGAAATATTGCATGTGGAAGCAAATTAGGACTGAAACAGTGTATTTCGATTGAGATAATGAACAAATACAAAAGTATCGAAATTTGAAATCAGAGCAACATAAAAACGGAAAGCTGATAATCAAAGGCGTAAAGAAAAACTATGAAGAAAATGTAAACAAAACTGTAAGGAAAGCTGCAAATAAAGTCGTAAGGAAAGCTGTAAAGAAAATGTAGAAAAAGAATTGAAAACTGAAAGAAATTTGGTAATTCTATTGTGGCGATTGTTGTTGGGTTTTTTTCATTCTGGGACTCCTTACTCATTTTATGCTTGTTGCGGCGTGGTTGTCGACTATCTGAACATGGAGAAAATCTTGCTTCATGGCCCGTTCTTGGTGGTTGGGAATGATAGTGTTTTACCGATCGTGTCGCGATATGGGGGTGACGACTCGTCGATTTCTGGTTTCGATGTTGCCCGAGTACATCGGCTGAAGATTTTCTTGATGTCATTGTCTGTTTGACAAAATTCGTATTGACTTTGGCTCAAAATAACCGTTGCAACGGATCGATTAAAGATGACGTCAACAGTAAGTATCACTTTAATATATATATAGATTACAATTCACAACCACAACTTTCATTTCCTTCATCTCTTTCTTCAACATGCTGTCTCCTATCCGGCCAAAATTTCGGTACTCTTATGGAGATCTGCCCGGATTATTTTCCTTTTTGTATCTATTGTAGTTAAATTTTGTGTTTCCACCCTTGTTTTTTTTTTTTCTGTTTTCTATATACTTGAATAATCTTATTTTTTAATTTTTTTTATTAAGATTGACGAATTATCGACAAGATCACTTACAAATCGACTTATAATATTCATTGTCGTAGAAGAGTCTTGTCAACTTAGATTTAATTTGGATCTCTTCTTAACCTTTCACTTTATTCCTAAACAATTTATAATACTTTTGATAATATTTTAAATTATTGCCATTCAAATAATGAGAAAGAGTTGAGTTTTTATTGTTAGTACAGTTCATGGATGGCATTCTTAACATGTTTAGAGTGGGGTGGGAATGGTTTTTCTATAATACGGATAAAATTGTATATTTTTTGGTATTTATATAAAAATAACACACGTTATTTATTAGTGATCAATGTTAGTTGTAATTCACCTACATAATCTTCTTTTCACTCTACATAAAAAAATTCAGTTTTAATAACTATCTCATTCAACAAATTTTTTTTTCAATCTCAACTATTAAATATAGTTAATGTTGACGTGATGTATTTTTTCTCGAGTGAAATATATGACTTTTATTATTTATATTCTGAAAACTATTTACTTCCTTAATCCCCTCTTTCTTGCGTTGCGTATATTAGAAGAAAAGTTTGAGGACTGTTATAACAAAACATGGTCAATTGGCGGTGATCATAATAAAAAAATCACTTACCCCCTTGTTTTAAAATATTTATTTATGAAACTTTTTACATACAGATTAAATGTATTTAAAACAATATAATAATTTAGATAAAATTTCTATTCTATCCATATTAAAAATATGATAGTTATTGATTAGTAAAAATTTCCAAAAAATAAGAAGAAAGAAGAATTTTAGAAAATTATACCGTTGATTTAGAATAAATAAGAGTAAAATAAGAAGAAATTAATTATTAATTTAAAAATATATAAATAAATAAATATTTTAAAATAAATATTTGTAAATAAATATTTTATAACGAAAGAGAATATAATTTACGTTAATTCTTTCGCAAGTCAAACAAAATGTTCTCAATGAAAGTTAGAATCCAAATTGGCAAACGTGAAATTGGCGAACTCCATTTTCTCTCTGCGGTGGAAAATTATCTTCCGGATGCATGTCCAAATTCCAAGGCAAGTAGTGGCTGCCCACTTCTTTGGAAGTTGCAGTTTAGTCGCCCTCCTTAGCGTGCTGGTTTCGTCTTCTGAGTTCTAACATCAAAAGTCAAACTAATTCCTAGATATTTTCCAAAGGAAGAATGACCCCGTACATTTTCTTGGATTGAGTCATTGGATGAATATCGATGCCCTCGAGGACTTCGTTCAAGTTTTACAGTAAAAGCAGGTAATTTCCTGACATATTCGTTTTGTGGGCATCAAGATCAAGATTTTTCTTTTTTGGATTTCTAATCAATTTTTTGTTGCAGAGACAGGAATCATTTGTCTTGATTTCCAGAGTCAACTCTCCACCCTTCTTCTTTGTGGATGGGGGGTGAGGCAATGGTAATGGTAAATGATCTGAAAAATGAAGCAAGAACAAAAGGAAGTCCCAAGTTAACTGTATTGCCTCTCATTGCTCTAATCTTTTATGAGGTTTCCGGCGGTCCATTCGGTATAGAAGATTCTGTCAGGGCAGGAGGCGGCCCACTTTTATCGTTGCTCGGTTTCTTGATTTTCCCTTTATTCTGGAGTGTCCCAGAAGCTCTGGTCACAGCTGAGCTTTCCACAAGCTTTCCTGAGAATGGTGGCTATGTCATTTGGATATCATCGGCTTTTGGTCCCTTTTGGGGATTCCAAGAAGGATTTTGGAAATGGTTTAGTGGGGTTATGGATAATGCGCTGTACCCAGTATTGTTCCTGGATTACTTGAAGCGTTCAATTCCCATATTTAATCTATTGATTGCTCGAATTCCAGCTCTTTTAGGGATTACAGTTTCGTTGACGTATCTGAACTACAGAGGCCTGCACATTGTCGGGTATTCTGCTGTTCTGCTTGCCTGTTTCTCGCTTTTCCCCTTTCTCGTAATGGCCTTAGTTTCAATACCTCGAATTAGGCCTAAACAATGGCTTGTAGTGGATTTTAAGAAAGTGGATTGGAGAGGGTACTTCAATAGTATGTTTTGGAACCTAAATTATTGGGATAAGGCCAGTACTCTGGCTGGAGAGATTGAAGAACCTAGCAAGACTTTCCCAAAAGCACTCTTTGGGGCTTTAGTTTTGGTTGTTTCTTCTTATATGATTCCACTTCTTGCTGGCACTGGAGCTTTAAAATCTGACCCAAGCGAGTGGACCGACGGTTATTTTGCTGAAGTTGGAATGCTCATAGGTGGATTTTGGCTGAAGTGGTGGATTCAAATAGCTGCTGCAATGTCCAACATGGGATTGTTCGAAGCTGAAATGAGCAGTGATTCCTTCCAACTTCTTGGCATGAGTGAAATAGGAATGCTTCCTTCAGTATTTGCTTTAAGGTTAGTCATTATTCACCGTTTGAAGCTACTTATTGCTTTTATTGTGGTTCTTTCATTTCTATCACGATGCATGCTTTGCTTTAATTAGGTTTGCAAACCTGACATTCAGTTGATATATCAGTTGGACATAGTTAGGATCAAATTTGCTGTGGAAGGAAAGCTGTTTAATTTTGTTCTTTGTAGATTTGAGGGTCCCGTAACTTTTCAGTTTCTATAGAATTTCCCATTGTCTTTCCATGCTTAAGGAAAAACATTCAATCATAAAAATGATTAAATCCAACTCTTGTAAACTTCCTTAATGCTCCATAGTTGGAAAGAGCATGACAAAACCTAGGATAATATGGTTCTTCAATAGGGAAATGAATTGTATCCCCTAGTCAAAACACCAGCTCCCTTTTGAGCCTGCGAAATATTAAAGTATGAATGGTAGTAGTTCTGTTTCCCGTCTCCCTGCAGACTGAACAAGAAGTATATAGGCATACAGATTTTTAATTGGTTCAGATCAAATTCTTCTTTTGATATATTCTTGAAGAATAATGGACCAAGGAAAAGCTTAATCACACTACAAAAATTACCGTTGCCATGTAAGATATACTGACATGAATTTAAGGACAATTGAATATAAATTTGGCTTGGGTTTTTATGTTGAGAGAGGAAAATATATAATTCCCTTTTCAGAATATGTTGCATGACAAGTTGTTTAATTTTGTAGATCAAAGTATGGGACGCCTACAGTTAGCATCTTGTGTTCAGCAACTGGCGTGATCTTCCTGTCATGGATGAGTTTCCAGGAAATCATTGAGTTCCTGAATTTTCTATATGCTGTAGGAATGCTGCTTGAGTTTGCAGCCTTCATAAGATTAAGAATAGAGAAGCCACATCTTCAAAGGCCTTACAAAGTCCCCCTGCAAACATTTGGTGCAGCAATGCTTTGCCTACCCCCTGCTTTGTTGCTTGTTCTTGTTATGTGCCTTGCCTCTTTGAAGACATATTTAGTGAGTGGTGCAGTGATTGTTTTGGGGTTTCTCTTGTATCCTGTTTTAGTTTATACAAAAGGAAGAAAATGGATGGACTTTCACACAGATGAAGCATCCAGACCTTCTGGTATTGATCCTGAAGACCAATTAGTTGCATCACCACCGCAACACCGTGAAGAAATCACCGATGAAGCATCTGTGAGCCTTCTTTCAGAACTGCCATCTTCTAAGGTAGAAGAATCACATCAAATCTCATAATCAGAAGGTGTTTCAAAGTTCAATTAGGTGCTCTGGACATGATTTCCAGACTATTTTAGTATAGATACATGCCTCTGCTGTACTCACTGGATAGTTTTCCAAGGAACCTGTACTCTTGCAGCTGAATTATTCTTTCTTATCCTGCAAATAGAATGCACAGTAAACTAAGAACAGCGATGTACAAGTGATGAGAAACATGATGTGAGTAGGTTGCATTTACTACATTTGTAGAACTTGGTTCTCAGCAGTTGTAATCAAATGGTACACTAAAAAAAAAACTTGAAGAAATTAAATCTTGCATAACTTTTCGAATTTGATTTTTTAGAGTTATGGCAATTTTTATTTTATGTTTGCTTAATTTAACTTCTAGTATTGTAGTGTTAAACGTTACAATAAAATTTGTAATCAAATGATAAGTTTAGAAGAAAATTTGAAGAAATTAAATCTTGCATGATTTTATGACTTTTCGAATTTGATTCTTCAAAATTATGACAATTCTTATTTTATGATTGCTTAAATTTATTTTTTAGTATTGTAATGTTACTAAATAAACGTTATAATAAAACTCATAAATTTTTAAAATTTTATTTTTTTAATAATTCAATAGAACTACAAATAATTGTTATGAATTATTGGAATCTCCATTAATTAGTGGAGGCTCCACTAATTATGGATTTATGTGAATTATGAGAAGATTTTTATGGATGTCCACCATTTAGTGGAGACACCATTAATTGAAGATGATGTATGCCATGATGTATTTCACTAATTAGAGCTCTATAAATAGTGCTATTCTCTAAGCTTGTAATACACCATCATTTTGTGAAAGAAAGATTAGTGAAAGAAAGATTGGAGAAAGAATTGTGAGAGAAAGAAAGAGAGAAGTTTGAAGAGAAATTCTTGTGCAAAGAATAGTTAGAATTTTCTTAGTGTGTAGTGTGTAGATTTTATTCTAACACTACCCTAATTTTATAACACGTTATCAGCACGAGTCTCTACCGTTATTAAAGCCGTAAGACAAAGCACGAGTCTCTCGCCGTTATTAAAGCCGTAAGACAGTACGCATTTATTGATCTCTATGGCTAATCTCGCTAAACTCGAATTTGTAGCCCTTGATATTTCGGAAAAAATTATATGTCATGGGTTCTCGATGCGTAAATGCATCTAAATGCCGAAGGCCTTAGTGAAACTATTCAAGCACATAATAGTGCATCTCGCACAACACAAGGCTAAAGCTTTGATTTTTATTCGTCGTCATCTCGATGAAAATTTGAAAATGGAATATCTTACCGAAAAAGATCCATATGGCCTATGGGTAAATTTAAAAGAAAGATTTGACCACCTGAAGATGGTCGTACTACCTACTGCACGGTATGAATGGTTGCACCCGAGGTTGCAAGATTTTAAAACCGTGAATGAATATAGCTCCGCAATGTATAAAATTACATCTCAATTAAAATTATGCGGAGAAAAAGTGATCGATGAAGATATGTTGGAGAAGACATTCTCCACCTTTCATGCATCGAATATTGTCCCGCAAAGAACAATATCGAGAAAAGGGGTATACAAAATTTACGTATTTAATTATCGCCCTCCTCATTGCAGAGAAAAATAATGAGTTATTATTGAGAAATCATGAAGCCGCACCAATCGGCTCTACAAAGACTTCCGAAGTGAATGCTCGTTGGCTCCAGCAGAAGCCATCGTTATAGTCGTGGTCGTGGCCGTGGCCGTGGCCGTGGTCGTGGTTATGGTCGTAGTCACGCTCGATATTTCCCTTATCACAATTATAATCAAACCGTGAGAAATACCGCCACCGAAGTGGAACAGAAAAGATCAAAAGGGAAAAGAAAAAGAAATTGAAGAAAAGCATGAGGATATATGTTATAGATGTGGCATGAAAGGTCATTGGTCACGAAACTGTCAGTACGGCTAAGCATTTAGTTGAATTGTATCAAGCTTCATTGAAAAATAAAAATGTGGAAGCAAATTTTTCTCAACATCCAATAAATAATGTTGAGGATGACGATAGTGATCCCGAAGATCTTAATATCAATATTACCCATATGGATGTATCGGATTTTTTTGAACACCCGTACGGTAGGATAGACCATTTAATTGGTGATGGCAAGTGTCCAAAAGAACTAAAGCCTCACCCCGATATTTTTGTATTTTCATTTTCATTCTATTCTAATAATATTTACGTTTACATATATATATTTGTGTTCGGATGGTCGTTGTTAATGATGATATATGCATTATTGATAGTGGAACTACACACACCATACTAAAAAATGAGAAATATTTTTCTCGATCTCAAAATGGGAGAAATAAATATTTATACGATAAACGGTAGTGCAAATGTAATTGAGGGCTCCTGAAGAGCTAGTATATTGTTGCCTAAAGGAACAACAATTATTATTGATAAGGCACTATTTTCCTCAAAATCCGTAAGAAATTTATTGAGTTTTAAAGATATCCGCGTAAATGGGTATCATGTTGAAACAAATGAGGAAAATGGGATTGAGCATCTTTTTATTACTCAAATGCATTTGGGTAAGAAATCGGTATTAGAAAAACTGTCGTCTTTTTCTACTGGTCTATATTTTGTAAAAATTCGTACAATTGAAATTCATCATCTAGTAAACTAGAAGTTTACCGATCCTATTACTTTTAGCATTTGGCATGACCTAGTTGGGTCATCCGGGATCTACCATGATGAGAAGAATCATTGAGAATACACATGGTCATCCTTTAAAAAATAAAAGGATATTAACATCGAAAAATTCGCATGTACCGTATGTTCCCTAGGAAAATTAATTGTTAAACCATCACCAGTAAAAGTAGGAGCCGAAAGTCCTACATTTCTCGAACGGATTCACGGAGATATTTGTGGACCTATTGATCCACCATGTGGACCGTTCAAATATTTTATGGTCTTAATTGATGCATCATCTCGATGGTCACATGTATGTTTATTATCTACTCGCAACCTGGCGTTTGCGAGATTACTTGCTCAAATAATTAAATTACGAGCACAATTTCCGGACCATCACATTAAAAATATCCGTTTGGATAATGTCGGTGAATTTTCATCACATGCTTTTGATGCATATTGCATGTCAATTGGGATTAATGTTGAACATCCTCGTAACTCATGTTCACACACAAAATGGTCTTGTCGAATCTTTAATTAAACGATTACAATTAATTGCTAGACCATTATTAATGAAAACAAATCTCCCAACATCCGCTCGAGGACATGCTATTCTACATGCTGCAACACTTGTACGTATAAGACCAGCTTAGTTATAATAAATTCTCTCATTTGCAATTGGCTTTTGAGTCGAACCAAATATTGCTCATTTAAGAATTTTTGGGTGTGTCAGTATATATTCCAATTGCACCAAACCAACGTACAAAGATGGGTCCTCAAAGAAGAAAGGGGATATACGTTGGATATGATTTTCCCTCTATTATCGTGTATGTTGAACCCCCGACAGAGATGTATTCACAACGAAGATTTGCCGATTGTCATTTTGATGAATCATTATTCCCTAAATTAGGGGAGAACCAAAACAAAGATAAAAAGGATCTTGCTTGGACAACATCATTAAATTATCTTGATCCGCGCACAAGCGCATGTGAACTTGAAGTTCAAAAGATAATTCATTTGCAAAGCATTGCAAATCAAATGCCGTACGCTTTTGTTGACTCCGAAGAGTTACAAAATCGCATATTCCAACTATAAATGCTCCTATTCGAATTGAAGTTCCAACAAAACAAAATATTATACCTATAGTCTGCTGAGTCAAAAACACGCCGTAAGCGTGGCCGACCTCTTGGTTCTAAAGATAAAAATCCTCGAAAGAAAAGAGGATTAAATGATCCGAAGATCATATTGAAGAAAAGAATGATAAAGACCAAGAGAGAACCGATGACAAAGAACCGAAGTTGATGAAAGTAACACCGAAATTTCTATCAATTATACCACTTCCGGTAGAAGTTGGAATCGGATAGAAACCGTTATTGATAATATATTTGCATACAATATATCTCTTGATGTTACACAGATAATGATGATCCCGAACCAATATCGCTTGATGAATGTCGGCATAGAAAAGATTGGTCGCAATGGAAAGATGCGATTCAATCGGAGTTAAATGCACCGGCAAAACGTGAAGTCTTCGGACCTGCAGTCCGAACACCGGAAGGTATAAAACTCGTTGGCTACAAATGGATATTTGTGCGAAAGCGCAATGAAAAGAGTGAAATCGTTCGATATAAAGCGCGATTAGTAGCCCAAGGTTTTTCACAAAGACCAGGTATTGATTATGATGAAACTTATTCTCCTGTTGTTGATGCTATTACACTCCGATATCTTATTAGTTTGGCAGTACATGAAAAGATAGATATGCGCCTATTAGATGTTGTCACTCGCTTACTTGTATGGAAATTTAGAAAATGATGTTTACATGAAAATCCTCGAAGGATTTCATATGCTCGAAGCATATCAACATTATCCTCGTGAAAATTACTCCATCAAGTTGCGTAAATCATTATATGGCCTCGAAGCAATCTGGGCGCATGTGGTTCACACGTCTTAGTGAATATTTATTGAAAGCGGGATTTAAAAATGACCAGGTATGTCCATGCGTTTTTATTAAGAAATCTGGTTCTAAATTTGTGATATTAGCTATATATGTTGATGATATTAATCTTATTGGAACTCCTGAAGAGCTCCAAGAAACAATTGATTATTTAAAAAGAGAATTCGAAATCAAGGATTTTGGTAAAACCAAATTTTGCCTTGGTTTACAAATTGAACATTTGGAGAGTGGAACATTTATTCATCAATCAACATATACAACAAAAGTGCTAAAAAGATTTTACATGGACAAAGCACATCCATTGAGTATTCCAATGATCGTGCGATCATTAAATGTGGATAAAGATCCTTTCCGACCTCAAGAAAATGATGAAGAACTCCTTGGTTCTCAAGTACCATATCTCGATGCAATTGGTGCATTGATGTATCTTGCTAATAACACACGACCTGATATTGCTTTCATTGTCAATTTATTAGCAAGATTTAGTTCTTCACCAACACGACGACATTGGAATGGAATTAAACAAGTCCTTCGATATCTCCAAGGTACAATTGATCTCGGATTATTTTATTCAAATAAAACCAGTCCAACATTGATAGGTTATGCAGATGCTCGGTTATTTATCTCGATCCACATAAAGCACGTTCTCAAACGGGCTATCTATTTACATGTGGAAATACTCGCTATATCATGGCGTTCTACGAAACAATCTATAGCAGCTACTTCTTCAAATCATGCTGAAATTATAGCCATTCATGAAGCAAGTCGAGAATGTGTATGGCTAAGATCCATGATTCATTATATCCAAGAAAGTTGTGGATTATCATCAATCAAAGGTATTCCAACTCCTCTTTATGAAGACAATGCAGCTTGCATAGCTCAATTACGAGGAGGATATATTAAAGGAGATCGGACAAAACATATTTCACCAAAATTCTTCTTTACTCATGAACTCCAGAAGAAATGTGAAATTGATGTGCTACAAATTCGGTCATGTGACAACCTCGCAGATATTTTCACGAAGACTTTACCGACGGCAACATTTGAAAAGTTGAGATATAAAATCGGTATGCGTCGGTTTAAAGATTTAAAGGAATCATCTCATCGTGGGAGTAATAAACATACATATAGAATAATGTACTCTTTTTCCTTCACTAGATTTTTTTCCCACTGGGTTTTTATCTAGTAAGGTTTTAACGAGGCATATTCTTTATGTATGGATGGACATCCAAGGGGGAGTGTTATGAATTATTGGAATCTCCATTAATTAGTGGAGGCTCCACTAATTATGGATTTATGTGAATTATTAGAAGATTTTTATGGATGTCCACCATTTAGTGGAGACACCATTAATTGAAGATGATGTATGCCATGATGTATTTCACTAATTAGAGCTCTATAAATAGTGCTATTCTCTAAGCTTGTAATACACCATCATTTTGTGAAAGAAATATTAGTGAAAGAAAGATTGGAGAAAGAATTGTGAGAGAAAGAAAGAGAGAAGTTTGAAGAGAAATTCTTGTGCAAAGAATAGTTAGAATTTTCTTAGTGTGTAGTGTGTAGATTTTATTCTAACACTACCCTAATTTTATAACAATAATAACTTTTTTAACAATCGACAAATAATGATATTACGAATTTAATAAGATTACAAATGTCAATAATTTCACAAACTCGATAATTTTGTAATTCCAAATATTTTGTACAATACCACACTTCTTGGAAACTTTCCAACAAAAAACACTGCTTGTTGAATGGAATTCTACTAAATGGCAATTTCTCCAGTCACAGCAAATGTCTCTACATTTCTGCAGTAGGGTTTCCACAAAAGGTACGGAAAAGTGGGGCTCCTACTAGAAACGACGTAGTACAGCAAGTGATTGTTTCCAATAAAAGAACGCCACTGTTAATCAGATTACAACCAAACACAGCCTTAGCCAACCTCCCGGTTTAGACATAAACAAGCGATGAAAATCGCACGTGCGTGTTGACATGTATAAGGATGTCCCAATAAGCCTGACTGGGCACCTTAGTTCTTGTTTGGCCACTATTCGTTCGACACTCCGGGTATCATCACGAACAAAACAGACAAGGCATCGATCAATTAGGCTGTTTGGGTACAGATTGCCTCTTTACCTCAACATCTTGGAAAGAGCAGGTCAGTTTCTCAATTTCCTTGTTTATTTCTAATTGAGTTCAGTGATTTTTCTCACCCGAAGTTTGAATGGGTGCAATTTGCTTCTCACGATTAAATGTTAAAATTGCTGTTATTAGTTGAATTTTTTTTCCTTTTAATTCTGAAGCTTCGATTGTGGGTTTCCCCATTCGGATTTTGGGTTTCTTCAGCTAATTGAAATTTCAGATGGGTTCAAGCTACTTTCCACGATTGAAGTTCAATTCTGGGTGTTCTATAGCTTTTTTGTGCTTAATTTGCAATGTTACAGGAGAGAACTATTGTTTTCTTGTAGTCAACGGTTTGCTTTTCAATTGGGTTCTTTCAGGTTTAGTTTCATTTGGTAGTTAATCTAAGCGGGTAATCGTTTGGATTGAAAAAATGATATTGGACTATTGTTCCTGAGTTAAGTTCTTTATGGGTCATATGTTTCCACCTTTAGGAAATCCAGAAAGATGATAATTTAGTGTTATTTGTAGTTAGGTTATCATAGACTTGTATATAGGAAGAAAGTGAAAATCTTTTGCAGTAAGGGTCATTCTGGTGATTATTTGTGAAATATTTATGGGATCAGATATATGTATGTTAGGTTGTTGAAATTAAAATGGTTGGGTCATTCTGATGATTATTTGTGAAATATTTATGGGATCTGATATTTCTATGTTAGGTTGTTGACATTAAAATGGTTGGGTCATTCTGATGATTATTTGTGAAATATTTATGGGATCCGATATTTTTGTGTTAGGTTGTTGAAATTAAAATGGTGGCCAATCATCATTTTACTCGAATGGACACGATAGAACTGAAAGATATGATGTATCAGAAGATAGGGCACCGAAGAGCAGAGACGTATTTTGATCAGCTTAGAAGGTTGTTCAATCTACAACTTAACAAGGTTGAATTTGATAAGGTCTGTATACGAACAATTGGGAGAGAGAATATCTCTCTTCACAATCGGCTGATTCAATCCATAGTGAAGAATGCCTGCCTAGCTAAAGCTCCCCCGCCAAAAATTAGAAAAGTGGATAGTTCACTCAGTGTTAAAGTTGCAAATGGTTATCAGCGAAGTTGTCTACAATCTCTCTATGGTGATGCTTTCCCCCAGTCTCCTCGTAAGAGTAGATCTCCAGTTCATAGAGATCGCAAATCTCGAGACCGTCCAAGTCCACTTGGACCACTTGGAAAGAGTCCTAGTGTTACATTTGAAGAAGGTGCTCTGAGGGTCCAAGAACAGCAAAGTGCCACAGAATTGCTTTCTCTTGGTAGCAGACCTCCAGTTGAAGTCGCATCTGTAGAAGATGGGGAAGAAGTTGAACAGGTTGCTGGGAGCCCAGGTATTCAAAGTAGAAGTCCTGTTACAGCTCCATTTGGGATTTCAGTGAATGTTGGTGGTGCTAAAAAAGCTCCGCGAAGCGGATGTGTGTCTGTAGGTTATGTTCATCAATTGACTTGCCAAAGTAGTGGTGAGTTACTGGACACAAAATCTTTGAGGAGTCTTTTGGAGAAAAGGCTGGAGCTGGAGGGGCTTGGAATTTCACTGGATTGTGCGAACCTGTTAAACAATGGGTTGGATGTGTTTTTGAAGAGGTTAATTGAACCTTGTATAGGGATTGCTGGATTGCAGAATGGGAAAGAACATGCTAGACAATCTAATAGCCAAATTGCATTTGGATCCAATGGGTTATTACCCGTTGTTCCTGCAGAACGACCACAGAAATCAACATGTGCACGTATATTGGATTTTCGTGTGGCCATGGAGTCGAATCCTTGTATCCTTGGTGAAGATTGGCCATTGCAACTTGAGAAGATCTGCAGTCGTACATTTGAGGACTGAGCAGCAATATTACGGCCTTCTGGTCGGCATCTTATCCTGGGAGAATGTGGGCACAATGTCTTAATTCATTCTTGATTGGATGTTTTCTCTCAAAGATTGATTCCTACATTTACATAGTATCAACGAGCATTGCTAAGAAAATAAGCTGTGAATACTCTAGGAAGTTTTGAAATTAGCAGATCAGGTTGCAGTCAATTGTCAGAGCTATTAGCTAGTAGGATCCGAGCATGGTTATACAGATTAATTGAGGGTTTGATAGATTTAATAATTCATAGTCCTAGAGTTCAGATGCTATTCTTCCAGTAGCATTACTTCTGTGGGAGAATAAATGTACTACTCCCAACTAGCTGTAGTTGTAACTGTTGTATAGTAAAATTTTATTGATGTTGAATTAGATAAGCATTTGTCTTCACAACATTAATTTTGGCATGTTCCTTCTGCTTCACTTGTATAGTACTTTCATCTTCCCTCTTTTCTTTTGAGAAGTGGTGGCCATTTTTTATTTTTTGGGTTTTGTTCTTTTTATGACTGGGACAAACATTATTTGTTTCTTTGAAATGATAAGACTGTAACCTGAAGTCTTCTTGGGACAAAAAATCAGCTAAAATTGCATCATTGTTAACTATACATACTTTTGCATACTCATTGGATGGAAGTTTCACCGAGTACAATGTTGATTGTGGACTCAAGATGTATCTTGGTGGAAATGCGCCAACATTTTGCATCAGAAATCATATGGAAGGTTAATTTCCTAGTTATCTTCTCCTTCATATAATGCTTCATTCTGCACTACTGCGTTGGTAACTCATTCTCTTTCTTTTTCATATCCTGGAAGACAATTTAATTTTGCAGCAATTCGTAAAATGCTGCATGAAGGCCGTTATATGCATGTCAGAAAGATCATCAAAGCCAAGAAGCAGACTTTGGTCAAAGGATTTATAAGAGCAAGCTGCGGGATTAATCTCTATTGCCTTGTAGTTTGGGGTGAATGGTGCTTCCTTGTAGTCGCAGGAAAAATTCTCAAATGTTATAACCTCTCAAATTTCCAAACGATGAAAAACATGTGTAATCTTTTTCCTCCTATCTACTTCCGAACAAAGGAAAAAGAATGAAAGACATCTCCATTTCACTTTTGGCAGGGCACGTCTTCAAATCCTTGCCTCATGGAAATCCAATAACAAGAAACAACACTTGACATTTGCACATAGATTCAATAAATTCTTTTAGGAAAATGTCCCGGTACGAAATTCAAGATTTGTTTCTTTGGAATCTCATGCCTTTGAATACACTGAAAATTAACATTATGACCATCTGCCCAGATGCAATAGCCAAACGTGATGCAAATAAATAACTTGTATAAACAAACACCAGGATGGATCAAGTGAGAATGCCGAATAACAAAATTATCAATACATATAATAAAGAATTATGACGGATTTATAGCTTCGGAAGCGAAGATATCTAACAAAACATTTTGCTACCAAGACCCTACTCCCAGTAAGCACATATGGAAGAACACGGAAAATTGAAGTTTCCATTGCTGATAAATCAAAACTGGTGCCTTCATGACAATAGGCTGATCTGCCCAACACCAATTCTGGTTAAAACAATCCTATAATCTTCCAACTTCTGGTTACAAGCCTTAGGCACTGACGTAGTCTGACCAGTGAAGCAGTTCTGCACTTCTGCCGGGTTAATTCCACTTTAATGATCAGGTGGAAGGAAGGCCATGGGAAATCCAGTATGAGAATTAAGTGGATACTTTGTTGGTAAATAATTCATGATCATGATGTGCCCACTTTTTCCCGACTCGCCATGTATGTCAGGTAAATAGTCCACAAGTATGAAAATCCGTTGCTTACAAGCGGCTGTCAAGGTGCAAACACAGACAAATAGGACTATTAATTGCATAAAATGAAAAGAAAATGGCCCCCAAAAACAAAAAACTCAGGTGAAAGAAAAAGGAGGCCAGAGGTCAGAATTTTGATCTAAAAAGTTGCCCTGAGGTGAGCATTTGGACTAGTTACGGGCGTTAAACATCCTTATCATGTAGCATTATATAAAGCTACCCGTGCTGGCCTCTTTCAACCATTGCTTTTGCCTGGAGGTACCTCTGAACTGTATTCAGATCATTGTTCATATGAAGCAAGGTGCAATCAGATGCTCACCTGTAAATGAACTGGAATGAACTTGAACGTCACAAAGTCACAGATTGGCCAGTACATAACCCCACTAATCATACTAGGAATCAGGTCCCGCTTTAACCGAGCAACCATCTCTGAACCACTTTCACCTATAAACAGTCATCATAACATTGCAAAAGCATTTTATAATTCAAACCACAAATGTCGGAGAGACTTCAGCTCATTTCTCATGATAGTAACATCAACTTCTCAGAGAACATAAAAATTCAGACTCATTTGATGAAATAATTCCAAGGTAAAAAACATCATATTTCAGTGTAGATGTATCTTTAGTAGATGCAGCACATTAAAAGTAAGAAATATATGAATTACATCAGATTTTGCTACTAACTAAGATGCATGTGTAAGAAACTGGAAGAGAATAATCTCTTTTCATTATACCTTAAAGTTTACAATGAGTTGTTTATATACAAGTCGTCTAAAAAACAAATATGACAACTACTCTAATAAATTGATTACAAAATCTCCTAATCAATTTCTAATTACTGCTCACAAGATCTCCTAATTATTGATTACAAAATCCCCTAATTTAAAGATCAAACTTTCCTAATTTAGTCTAATTCTAGTGTTGTACTCCCTGCGTCTTAGAAAGGATGTTATCTAGTAAATGACACACAGATTAAAAAATTGCTAAAACTTATATAATTATAATAGAAAAAGACTACTATATCCCTAAATGAAAGTGAACCTTTGTTAATTAAATTAGGAATACACATATTCAATAAGTCAAATATTTACTGAGTAGTTGAAGGAGGGGTAAATTAGTAATATAAATAATAAATGCATTCTTGATTTGTAAAATTGACAAGTATTTTAGTACAACAAAAATAAGAATTTTTGACATCTTTTTTAGGACGGAGGGAGTAATATTTACAACACTATTATCCTAAAATACACATATTAGCCATATTTTCCCACACCTCCCCTCAAGTTGGTGAATAGATATTCTCCATTCCCAACTTGGATACAGTATTTCCAAACACTAGACCACTTAACCCTTTGGTTAACACATCAGAAAGCTAATCATTTGTAGACACATAAGGTCAATCCACTCTCCAATTTCTCCTTAATAAAATGTCTGTCAATTTCGATATACTTTGCCCGATCATGCTGCACAGGATTATGAGCTATGCTAATTGCAGCCTTATTATCACAATAAAACTTCATCGGACCCTCCAACTTGATCTTTATGTCTTCTAAAATGATCTTTAACTAAAATAACTCATATACTCCTTGAGTCATCGCTCGACACTCAGCCTTTGCACTAGACCATAGTACCACATTTTGTTTTTTACTTCTCCATGTCACAAAATTTCCACCAAGGAACGTACAATATCCAGTGGTCGATTTTCTGTCAACTAATGAACCAGCATAATCAGCATCTATATAGCATTAGAACCGATTTCTCCTAAAGAGAATTCCTCTTCTTGGTGTACCTTTAAGATATTACAACACTCTGTGTGCTACTTGAAGATGAACCTCTTTTGGACGGTGCATAAATTGACTAATCACACTCACAGCATAAGCTATATCTGATCGTATGTGAGACAAGTAAATGAGCTTTCTTACCAAATGTTGATACATCCCTTTGTCCACTATAGCATTTTCCTCCTATTCCAAGCTTTATATTCGGATCTATTGGAGTGCTCACCGATTTGCATGTTGTTTTCTCTGTCTCCTTGAGTAGATCAGTTACATACTTTTGTTAAGAGAGAAAAATACCCTTCTCTGAATGTGCCACTTCAATTCCAAGAAAGTACTTTAACTTCCTAAGTGTTTTAATTTCGAATTCTTTTGCCAAGCACTCACTCAAAGAAAGTCTCTCCTTATGTAACAATTTTGTCATCCACATAAAATAAGAGAACCGTGACTCCCCCTGAAGACGAGTGTTTGATAAACATAATATGATCTCTTTGACTTTGCTTGTATCCTAACATCACCATAACCTTGGCAAACCTGCCGAACCATAAAAAGGGCTAGCCCCGGTGCGCCAAGCGCTCCCCGCCTTGCGGGGATAGGGGGAGAGAACCGGTATGCACGCAACCTTCCCCTAACATTTTTGTCAAGAGGCTGTTTCCACGGTGGTTTGAACCAGTGACCTTTTGGTCACCAAATGAGCAATTTAACCGTTGCGCCAAGGCTCGCCCTCAAGGAAACATACTCAAGGAAATTGTTTAAGCTCATACAATGCCTTTTTTAACCTACATACTCAATGATTAGTGACTCCTCTTTCATAACCAGGTGGTATCTCCATATATATCTCTTCTTGGAGATCTCCATGCAAGAAAGCATTTTTTACATCAAACTGCTGTAAATCTCATCCAAAGTTAGTTGCCAAAGACAATAGGACACTAACAGTATTCAACTTTACAACTGGGGCAAAGTCTTTAGATAATCCACTCCATACGTCTGAACATAACCCTTGGCAACCAGCCTTGCTTTGAATCTTTTCACTGAACCATCAGCTCTATATTTCACTGTGTACACCTATTTACACCCCACATATTTCTTCCCTACTGGTAACTCCAAAAACTCTCGTGTCTTGTTTTTTTCCAAGGCATCTATTTCTACATTCATAGCTTGTTTTCATTTTTCATTAGTCAAAGCTTAGGATAGATTGGAAGGAATGACAATAGTTTCTAGGTTACTGAGGAAGGCTTTGTGTGATGGAGAAAAATGCTAAAAGGACAGGAAGTGTGCAAAGAAATATAAATGTCTTTTAGTGCACTCTCTCGCAACTTTTCTTAAAGCAATGGGTAAGTCTATGCCACTCCTACCCCATGAATTTTACTCTCTACCTCTAATTTTGTTTCAATTTGTAATGTGGGTTCAGAAGTTATTACTTGATCGAACTCTTAGACTTGCGTAGAGTTTGAGTTCCTTGCATACTTCTTGCCTTTGCTATATCTAACATTCTTACGAGCAAACTCAGTGTCAGATTGAGCAAATAAAGGTTCAAAAGAGATTGTGATAGACCTAGTAGCTCAGAGTAAACTGGGACATGAGCACTAGTGGATGAAGAAGTAGGATGATATGAAGCTGAAAGATCCAACAGCAAGTCAAAACCCAAACTCTCATCTTTTCTCACTAACTTCTCCCCTAAAGATAAGGGTTTAGAAAGTAAAATCCACGTTCATTGAAGGTAACATCCATAGAAACAAAAAAATTTCGACAGAGTAAATGATAACACTTGTATCCTTTTTGGGTTGACGAATATCCTACAAATACACATTTCATAGCCCTTGGATCAAGTTTCCCTCGGTTGTGACTGTGAACATGTATAAAGAATGTACATCCAAACATTTTAAGAATAAAAGTATTTGTGGTGTGGAAGTTAAGATAGAAGGTGGACAACACGTCCATTGGACTCTGAAACTCTAGGGCTCTAAATGACAATCGGTTTATGAGATGTGTTATTATAAAAATAGCCTCCCCAAAAGGTTTTAGTGTTTTCTCCTCTCTTTAACTCTATTTTGCTGTAAGGTATTCACACAAGATGACTCATGTATTATCCCTTCCTTTTGAAAATATGGACTTAGAAATTGATTGAAATAGTCCCGTGCATTGTCAGGCCTAACTCTCTTGATGATCACTCCAAACTGATTTTTAATCATGGAGCAAAAATTTGGTAAAACAGTATTGACATCATATTTTTGTTTAAGAAAAAAGACCCAGCAAACTCGAGTACAGTCATCCATAAAGGAAACAAACCAGCGTGCCCTAGAGATATTAGTAATAGGAGATGGACCCTAGACATCACTATAGATTAAATGAAAAGGAATGAAACTTCTTTTATTGCTCACTGGAAAGGGTATACATTTATATTTGGCAAGTTCATATTTTTCACAATGAAAAGACTCTATCTAAATGTTTAAACAAAGATCGAAACAAGAGTTTTATAACTCGAAATGATGGATGTCCAAGTCGGCGATGATGGAACCAAATTTTCTCTTTATTGGATGACAAAGACTCGAAAACAAATGACACAGTCTATTTACCTTTGGTGATGGTTGATTGACTTGCTTCAAAGAAGTAGAGGCCACCCTATTCTCTAGCATGTTCAATCATCGTCCCCAAACCATTTTTTTGAAATACACAACCATTATGATAAAAAAACACAGTACATTGTAAGTCATGGGCAAGTTTTTGGATGAACATCAGATTGGTAGCTAACTTAAGGACATGGAGAACATTCTATAAGGTTAACCATGGGTTAATTTGAACACTTCTAATTCCCGCCACGGTGGCCAAAGAACCATCTGCAGTGACTATTTTTCTACTACTTGGGCACGGGGAATAGGTGATAAAAACATTTAGTGAGTGTGTCATATGGTTGGTAGCTCCTGAATCCATGATCCAAGAGGTGGGAAAAGTTACATTCGAAACATTTAATCCAATGAAAAGCGAAAACTCACCTGAACATGCTACAAAACAAGTATCTGAGGGCTTTTCTAGACTGCTGATGAGAGCTTTCACCCTTTCCAATTCATCTTGGTTAAGACTAACTGTTTTTTATTTTGGTGGCTCATCAATTTGGCCAACAACTACATTAGCTTGTTCACTTCTGGATTGTCCCCCATATTGTTCCATTTTCGGCTAGGGGGCTTCTCATGATGCTTCCAACATTTTGCTTTTATAACTTGTGTTTAGGAGGTTGACATGCTGAAAAAAAGATATTTGCAGCAATTAAGGCTGCCCAAACAGGAAGTGGAGAAGAAAAAATAAAGAGAAAATGACAGCAATGAAGGCGGCTCTAAAGAGAAGACTGTAGCAATGAAGGCTGCTTGAAGAGGAAGAAGAATCCTAGAAACCCTAGGGCTCTGATACCATATAAGAAATTGGGAGAGAATAATCTCTTTTCATTATACCTTAAAGTTTACAATGAGTTGTTTATATAAAAGTTGTCTAAGAAACAAATATGGCAACTACCCTAATAAATTGATTACAAAATCTCCTAATCAATCCCCTAATTACTACTCACAAGATCTCTTAATCACTGATTACAAAATCCCCTAATTTAAAGGTCAAACTTCCCTAATTTAGTCTAATTCTAGTGTTATAATTATTACAACATTACTTTCCTAAAATACATCTATTAGACATATTTTCCCACAGCATGTAATCTCCAGATTAAAAAAGATATCAAGAACTAAGCACTAGGACCCTTTAATCCCATGAGCTAGAACAGACGAGGTGTATCTAAAGGTCAAAAGTAAATCTTAAATTTCTGTTCAGGTTGGAATATAGAGCCAAGCAGCATCAGTGAACAGTCACTAAAATTGTATGCTGATGCATTACAGATTTCAGTTATGTAGTTCATTAGAGATTCTGATTGGAACCCACAGAGATAAGTAAAAAAAGACATTGCATGGTTAGTGGTTCCCTTGGTTAGAAAATCATCTTGAAACCTCTGAATGATAATTTAACTGTAATAGCTTTCCAATAGATTAAAACTCATCCTTTCCAAAAGATAGATTATAGGGATATCAACAGTCGTAGACATATCATTCTACTATGCAAATTGTTGGAGTAACTTCAACAAAATTCATGAAAATTATACATCAATAGTCATGTATCTCCGTCAAGAAAGAACAACTTCAGGACCACACAGCCTAAGGTTGCCAGTGAGGTCACTCCCATAGATATAATTGTCACTCAAGTTTCTGATATGCAGTTTAACCCATTAGTTCACTACACAGTATTTTGGCCTCCTTGCTGGGTGTTATAACCATAACAATTTGTCTCATCCTATTCCATAGGCCATCAACTCAATTGTCTGGATATCCCATGAAGAGTTGAAGGGGTTTCCTAGTACCCTAACCCATATGGGCTGAACAGAGCATTTATCCACCAAACTAGAACACCATGACATTTGATCTACTCTTCCAGGCACATCAAAACCTTAAACACTGAGTGTGAAAGATGAATCATGATCACATCCGATATGAAAATAGAATAAGCATTCTTCAAATTACAGTAGAACAGTATATGGACCAAAACAATAAAACTAGTGGGATGTAAGATTAAAGCTATATTACTACCTTGGAGTGCTGCATTTACTGAGAAGAAAACAACAGTCATTGTGGGCCCATAAATTGTCTGTCCCAACACAATCTTTTTCAAGGTTGTGACAAGGTCACGCTTCGGAAGGATCTTTGACACAAAGTTGAACCAGAAATGTAACGAAGGTCCTAAAATTAACATCCCATACCCTGCCATCCGCAGTGTCCTCACAAAATCATATGACTCTGAAGATGGCTGTGCAATTGTCTGATGTAAAAAGTTTGACAAAGATCAGAAATAAGAAAAGATAAGCAAAATTATCATTGATGATTAAAATAATAAACAAGAAATATGCCATACATGTAATTTTCATATAAATTGGACTTTACAAACTACAATACACATTGTTTCAATCATACATATAATAACAAGTAGAACCAGAGAGACTGAAGCAAAACATCTAAATAAACAAGCACTTCCAACACCATCAGAAAGTTGCAATCTTGGTTTGAGGTGTCAAAGATGATCCTGATTTTCTTGAATTTTTTAATTAATTAATTAATTATTATTTGTTTATTTTACTTTTTTTTGGAGGGGGGGCAGCAGTAAGAAGCAGATAACCAGTTAAGAGAACTGTAAATCTGGGAATAAAGGCACTGAAATTATGAAACATAAGCATCAACAAATAAATTGAAGGTCCATGGGATATGGAAATGCCAAAATGTCTCCATATTGCTGCTTCATTATAACATGTCCATCACCACCATTCTGCCAGGCAGAGTGCAGAATTACTACAATACCAATTTCAGAGTCAAAGGTATGCGCAGACTTCTAGAACAGAAGTTAAAAACAACTTCCCAGAACTAGAAAAAGCTAAGGGTGTATCACACACACACAATCCATTCAAAGGTTTAAGAAATATTTTTTGGAATTGTAAATCTTATGTTTTAGCAAGTCTGACATAAAAAGGAAACTGCTAGGTCTTATAAGTCTCTGTTACCCAAAGGCAAGAAACAATGAAACGGTAACAGCAGCTTGATAGGGCTCTTGGAAGAGCCGCACAGTAGTAAATAAGGGAATGAACCACAACCCTGCCCCCCAAACAAAAAAATAAAAAAAAACAAAAGCCATTTTCATACAATTCATGAGATGACAAGCCAAAAACTTAATAAGAATTCATGAGAAGCAATAATCTTTTTCTTTTATTATACAAGCCTCTAACAAAGCAAAGATAGAAAATTTTAGAAACAATGAACAGCAAAGTGACAACCTTTCCCATTTCTTAGGAGTGAATATGTTCTAAGTACCTGAGATGATGAATCAGCGGCCGTATAAATAAGCGCACAAGTAATACTCTTGGTAATAATTGGTCGAGACTTGACCATGCCCAGGTACCATGTAACAAACCCGATTCTGGACGTTATCCCAGATGACAAGGTTGAAGAAACTATGCCGGGAGAAGGCAGCTCAAACTCTTTAACCTTTTGCGGAAAACGGGAATACGCTTTAGATTGTTGGATTTTATTGTACTGCTTTCTGACAACCGGAGCTCCGGCCATGGAGTCCGAAGCAGAGAAGTAGTACTTTCTCTTCAAGAAGTTGTACATTGGATTCGATATCTGAGCCTCCTTGATAACATTTCTGATCAAGCCTCCGCTCATTCTTGTGTCTGCAAAGTGATAGTTAAACCTCGGTCCTTCGGAGTGTGTTTTCCGGCCAGGGGTTTTAGGCAGAAACGGAAGGAGGGAGAAAGACGTCCAGGTTGGAAATATATAAGAGTGAAAGGGGTAAAAAGGGAATTGCGGATTCTGTTGGGGGGCTCGAAGGAACGGAAGTTGGAGAAATTTGGTTGAATACGAATAGTACTGAGTTTGGTGGGGAGTCTTTGGTGTTGTTACGCTCGAGTATGAGTAGAATTTTGTACTCGCTTTCTGGTTCGCTAATTTTCTTTGCTATTTTCTATTTTTTTTCCTTTTCTCTCAACGTTAATATGAAATTTTATTTAAAGCATAATATTTGTAATAAAAAATTATCAATTAGTGAGTTTATTTGAAAAACAGGAAATTAATTTTTTAATAAATTCTCTACCTTTTATATTCCTTTGATTCATTTCACATTTCTATCAACATTTCTATGGTTCTAATAAAAACACAATTAGAAAACTAAGAATGAAAAAACAAATTATAAAATAATAATATAAATTTTTTATAATTTTCATAAAAAAATAAATTTTTAATATTTTCAAAAAATTTTACTCTGTTTTGGATTGGTCTCTTCTCCTAATAGTATACTCTAAGAGAAAAAGACATGGAAAATTTTTTAAAGCTGACGAAGTACTGAATCGATTGGGCGCGTGCCGCTAGTTCGGTCTTCAGCTTTGAAGCTGCGAGTACGCAAAACATTTTGGACACAAAAAGCGTTTGAAAGTCGGCCACGAGATTGAATGGTCCCCAAGATCTCAGGGCACATGTGACTAGGAACTGAAGGCGGTTGGTTAGTCAGCAACTTTGGGTTTTGACACGTGTAACCAATGACCATCCTCCACTCGACACGTGTTCATGGACTAAAACACGTTAGGTTTGAATTCCTTATTCTGCTTATAAGTCCTCCTAAGTTTGCCAAATTATGGAATTCAAAACCGAAATTGCAATTTTGAACCCGTGGTTTTCAGATGACTTACAATTGAGTCCCTAATCTCATCTGGGGAAGCTTTGCTGCTTTTGGGCTAATCACATCTTCAACAAGGATCCCCCAATAACCCAACCCAACCCACCCCCTCCCACCCAACCCCACCAAAAAATAAATAAAAAAGAGATGTTTTTAACCATACAACACCAACACCAACACCAACAAAAAACTGTGTTAATCCCAAACATGCTACATGAACTAACGTCAGGCAACGTGTGGTCATCCACATGAAATCATATGAATCCTCACTTACCACTTCCTTCTATCGAACGCCATATTCTCAACCAAATCTAACAAAGACCTATCACCTCTATCAAAATCGTTTTAGATCTACCTCTATCTCTGTCTAATTTATCCTGCCTCACTTTCCCCCTCGTCCTAACAAGAGCATCCCTCAGCCTTTTCTGCACATGTCCATATCAATGCAGAGAATTTTCTCTCATCTTTTCCTCGATAATTAAATGATAACCCCTATTGGTAGAACCTACTTATGAGATAATATGTTGCCATACAAAATGGTTACTCAGGGAATGAAAGTGACTTATCTGCATCATTTGAGAGAACAAAACTCACAGAGCAACCACGTGCCATGTTTGCAGCATGGCACCTTAAATTCAGCAGGAGCAATGCATTCCGATGAAGATGATGACAACTTTCAATTTTCAATATCCAACATTTCACTTACAAACTCATAGTAGCAAGAAAAATCATATTCTGAAACACCCTTCTCTGAGTCATAGTGCATCCTCTGATTGGTATTTTCTTCCTTCATTCTATGTGATGTATTTTCACAAAATGCTCAAATCCACATTCTAAATTGTCAAGGAATTTTAGAAACAAAGACTAAAGGTTAAGCAGAGAAAGAAATGGATTCAGGTGCTAAATCCCCTCAAGTATTAATACCATTCATGGAATGGATGGCACATATAACAGGTGGATTGATTATGAAGCATATATACATGTCAAAGTAAAGGCTATGAAACACTAGGTTCGCTTTAGTAGCCACAACCTTCCAGGTAGGTTTGTAAACTGTTATTTTACTTCCAGATACAAGACAGTACTATCAGATTTTCAACCCCGCAAACTGCATCACTCCATCACAATTTATGTTCTTATATTAAAGTTACAATACGAATGTTATAAGATACACATCAAACTGCTTTTTGAAATCAGATAATCTTCAACACGCTAGTTTATGATAAGATACCAAGCAGTTATAAAAGACACGTTCAGCATCCGAAGTCGTATGGCACAAGTCCTTTCAGCTCAGGTCCATTGAGTTTGTTGTTTTCAAAACTGGAAAAAGGGGGGGAAAAATGAAGACACTGAGAATAGTATATAAATGAATTAGTTAATTAATCCTGAACTGCCACTCCTAGATATGCAAGTTCAGTAAAATGGAAAATTACAAGAAAAATAAGAAACTATGCATTGCCTGTCCAATTTAAGTGGCACTCTCTAGTCCTAAAATATCACAATTTAGTGGGAACTACCATGCACAGTTTCTTTACAATCTTGCAAAGACATTTGACAAAACCATGAGATTGCATTAAGATGGTTCTTTAACTATTTATGTTTTAACAAGATGGATGTTCCAAATTCTGAATTCAAAGCCGAATATTGTATGGTTTCTTTAGCAGTAAAAACCAAGCCTTCTTATTTATAAGTTCTTGCTGCTTAATCTTTATCAAAGCCAATTGCAGTCTTCCAGAGAAGACCAAACATTTTAGTCAAATTTTGTCTAGACTTCTGATATAATCCCAACTCAGAGTCCAGAATTCAGTACATATTGTTTTAGGTTTACATAGTTGAAACTGAAATAACAGACTTTACCATAAAATTGAGGGGCTGGATTTTCATTTCCAGACAACAGATCCCCAGATTGATCCTAAATTAGGGTCAGTTAATAGGAATGCAAGCACTGGTTGTTAATTGATGGTTAAAAATATAGTATGCCCACTCATCTTATTTTCTTGTCCAAGAATATGTTGATTCTAGCACGTTATACGTTATTGGACTAGGTCATTTTAATTGAAGAAACTCCTGCAAGGAAACAAGGAATAAAAATGATACCTTTCCATTGGAAAACTGCTGAACGGGCCATCAACAGGAATTGTTCCACAAAGGTCATTGTTAGAAACATCACTGCATGTTAAAGATTTAAACCAAAAATTCAAAAGGCGATAAAAAATAGGACTCATCTTTCAATTTCATTTTCTTTCTCTTGTAGAGTCCTAGTAGTAGATTGAGCAACATAATGCATTTCCTCAACTTACAGAATTTTTAGATTGGAGAGTTTGGTGAGCTCCCTTGGAATTGATCCTGTCAGCTTGTTGTCATTAAGCCGTCTGTATCATCAATTTACAGGTTCAATATACAAATCATAGACAAACAAGTTAATTGCGCATTAGAAGTTACAGTTGCATAGGAAAAGTAATACTTACAGGAATCTTAAAGACTTCATTTTGGAAAATGACTTGGGGATTTTCCCTTCAAATCTATTGCCATAGAGATCCATGCTAATCAAGTTTTCCAAATTACCCAACTCCTCTGGAATTTTTCCTCCTATATTGTTCCTATAAAGTTCCCTGCAATGCATGTAACAGTTTACTCCTGGTCATACCAAAGACAAACATATACAGCCTGGTTCCAAAGCAGAAGCATGCCAATGGAATAAAGGTTCAAACTTTGCTTTCTTTTGTCCTTGTCAGTTGTCCCCCATTTCAAAGCGGAGTATACAATTTAAAGCACTGGTGAATGGTTTCAGTGTGACAAAAAGAAACAAAAAGCTGCTGGAAACAACAATAAACATGTGATTCAGAAAGTCCAGCTCTAGTTTCATCTTTCTTTTTCAAGATTTCGGACCAAAGAAACAAAACAAGAGCGTTATGCTTATATATGCGCAGAACACACATGTTTATTAAGCCTGTTATAAGTTAATCAATACCAGAGTTAAGGGCCTTACAAGTACTGCAAGTGCTTGAGTTCACCAAGCTCCGGTCCCAAAGTTCCGGAAATGTTAGAATTGCCCAAGTCCCTGCAATCGCAGTGAGTTAGCCGACGAATATAACTCAAGATCACACATACCATACCTCTAAGAACAAAATTACGATCTTACACGCGAACGACGTGATTGTTGGCGTCGCAGGTGACGTGAAACCAGGTACAAGGATTGACGAGAGTAGGATCCCAGCTCTGCAGAACATTTTTGGGGTCAGCAAGCCTGCTCCTCAGAGCATGCAAAGCATTTCCTGGGGAGAAAAAAAAACAACAGAAAATCCAATTGGAGGTTAATTTTTCACAATCCTATCTAGAATAAAGCACACACACAAAATTAAAACAAGGGTTCAAAGAATCCATCAATTGCAATTCAAACAAGAAAAAAAAAAAAAGAAGCTAAGCAGAGAGAGTTGTGAATTTACCTTCAGAATTGGTGGACAGGGCAGGGGAGATGAAGAGGAGAACAGGGAGAAGAAAGGAGAGAAGGGGAGAAGGAGAAGCCATGGAAGAGAGAGAGAGAGTAGAGGAAAAATGGAGCACAAAGGTGAAAACACCAAGCTCGAATGGAAAATGTGTTCAAAGGAGCACAGCGCGAGGGGGGAGAGAGAGAGAGAGAGAAAGAGAGAGAGTCGGTCAGTCGGCGAATTGGGGGAACGGGGAAAATGGTTCAGAGACCTGTTTGGGTCAAGTCAACGTTGGGAAGCAGCCACTGTACTGAACTGGACTAACGTTATTGAGAAGTCACGTTATGGCCATGATTCCATTCAGCTTCTTCGATGGGTCTTGTTCCCTAAGGTGGAGTTGACTTCCTTTTCTGTTTCTTCTTCAGACTTTTCTAAGGTTCTAAACGAATTAAATGGATTGGAATTTTTTAATATCATTCTAAATATATTATTATATATAATTTTTATTTTTTAAAAATTATTATTTATTCATAATACATTATATTATTTAAAAATTTTACTGAGTTTACATATTTAATAATTTTTTATAAAATTTATCTCAAACTAATTCTTATCTACTTAAAGTTTAGATAAGATATAAAATTTAAAAATAAAATAATATAACACAGATTTATAATCAATATTTATAGTATTTTGATAACAAATAAATTATAAATTGTAATAAAAAGAGAATATAATATATTGTGTGTATATGATAGTTATCAAGAAATGAAAATATATAAAATAATATTTTTTTTAAAATTAAAGTAATTTTATATTTGGATTAATTTTGTTTCCTAAATACACCATTGGAGATCATTACTATAATTTACAAATTTATAACCCTCTAAATCTTTAGAAGATTGACACTCATTTCATTTGTGCTCCTTACTTAATTTAACCCCTTTCTTTTGTATGTGAAGAAACTAAAATTGCAGCTTCAACTATTTTTTTTCTCTCTCTCTCTTCTATGCTATTTTTCATTTTCAAATAAGACTAGAATTTGTATGGATCTTTGTGAACTTAAAAATAAATGGTAGTGAAATCTAAAGGCTAGAAGAATTTGTGGAGCAGTGTAAGAGGACCAAGTCTTGGAAGGATCATTATTCTTTGATTGCTTTCATAATAACCTCAAAGTCTTGAGAATTTGGGGGCAGTGTAATCCACGGTTTTAATAATCTCAAAGTCCATTGCATGGTCCCTCAAAACGTGTCTGATGCACATATTAGTAGAAATTCACAATGAATATTAATTTTAACTTTTAAGAAGAGGTAAAAAATATTTTTTCACAATAAAAAGAAAACAAAGGTAATATTTTTTGGAGGGGGGGGGCTGGGGGGTGTTCTTCATATACGGGGCTAATTGTCACTAGATATGCTCTAGCACTAGTTTCCTGGAGAGATCTGAGTTGAAGGGGTGCAATGCAAGAAGCAGGACTGGATCAATGCAGTTGTGCAGGCTGAACATGTATTTGGTACATCAAACTTTACTTGGTTGGTGTTCATGATTGCTCCATTGCTCTCCTTCTTTCCTCTTCTTCAGCTTTGAGCCAAGCAGCCTATTGAAAAGAGAACAAAAAGATGCAGACAATGTTAAAATATCTTGCCTTTGAGTTTTTAAATGTGCAAAAAGCCTACATTATAGTGAAAGGCTTATAGAACTTGCCTTGTCTCTTTCAAGCCTAGAGAGATGAGGTCGTATTGAATTTCCAAGACTCAAGCCTCCCCAAGCATCTTGTAACTCTTTCTCCCTTGCTTCTTTACGAAGAGATGAATATTTGATTTGATCATTTGAGTTTGTCTTGTGTCTTTCTAGCTTGGAGAGATGGGGCTGAATAGAATTTCCAAGACTCAATCCTCCCCAAACTTCTTGCATTTCTTTCTCCCTTGCTTCTCGACGAGTCATTGAAGGCCTTATCTGATGACCCTCTGGTTGCTGTGCAGCAGCCATCTTTTCTCGCTCAAGTCTGGACCTGTGTTTAACCAAAATTTGATCCAGACTTTCTTTACCATCCTTCTGTTTCACCTTCATCACCACTTCCTCATTTGCATGAAGGTTCATTTTCTCTTTCTCCAGCCTTGAAACGTGTTTTACTAAAATTTTGTCCAAACTTTCGCCGCTTATTGTACCATTCCCTCCACATTTCATGGTTTGTCTCTGAGATCTGGAGTTGCTTCTTGATGGCAATTCTTTCATCTTGTCACAAATATTTTCGTCCTCTTTACTTTCATGATTTTCATCTTTTTGTGGCAATGCTTCTGCTTCCTTTGAAATTGCTTCTCCAGTCAAATATTCAGTTTCATTATCGCTGCTACTATCTTGCATTGAAGTTTGAGTGCTCCCTTTTTGCACAAAACCTCTTTTCTTCATGTCTAGCTCTCCTTCCTCACTCTTATTGTGGTCAATATTTTCCTTCCCTCTTGGAGCTTCATCAAAATGCACTGAAGTCTCTTCTGTACTTGTATCAAGAGCAGCAGAAGTGGTCTTTTTGGTCCTAGGAACCTTTGCAACAACCTCATCTGTGTCAAAGTTTCTTCTGTTCTTTGCTTCCTGGACCTCCTTTTCAAGTCTAGACACATGTTTCACGAGAAAATTTTCAAGACTGGGCATCTTAGCTTCAGTATTCCCTCTTTTATTTGGCCTTTTGCTATTTGTACCAAATACTATCTCATTTTGCCTCCTTGCCTCTGCAATCTCTTTCTCAAGCTTTGAAGAATGCTTTACAAGCATATTACCAAAGTCACAACTCCCATTGTCAAAGTGGTGTGGCTTTTCATGACTATATTTCTCCAGCTTCTGTTGATTTCCTTCCTCAGCTTCATTCTTTCTGGCATTTTTTGCTTCTTGCACCTCTCTTTCCAGCCTAGTCAATCGCTTTACTAGAAACTTGTCTAAACTGGGAAGTTCTGTTTCAGCCATTCTCCTCGTTGTGTGGCCACCCTCCGTGCTAGAGTTTCCAACTGATCCAGTTTCAACATGAAGAGTTAGGTCTGAGTCATTTTTCTTACGACATTCTCCTTCAGCTAGAGCAGCACTCAGCCCACAAGTTGCAACTATAGTGGCAAGAGAAGCAAGCTCATCTTCACGCAGACCTTTAAGCCTTTCAAGCATCATCTCTACAAGATCAATAGTATTGAACTTTTCAGATGCCTGCCTTTTCTGAAGCTTCATTTGTCTCAACCCAGGTAAATCCTTTTGCTTGTAGTTTAAGGAACCACAGCCATTCTCATTCAATCCGATTTCAAATTCTGACCCAGTGTCTGATTCACATTCAGAAGAAAAATCCCGGGAATTTTCTTCTGAATCAGGATTCTGACTGATTTTTCGCAGTAGCTCCCTAAATTCATCTTTATTTATGGAGGGACTATTTGCAAGCTTGGTGAATGCTACCTTAACTGCAGAAGTTACTTGTTTATCCACATCAAAAGCAGTTTCAAAAGAAGCTGACACAGTATGGGTGGTAGACCCTTCCCCTTTGGTGGCTGATGTTTCTATTTTGTAGTACTTTTGTGGGCAATCTGCAGTGTCATACATGATTACTCCAATGGAACTTGCAGCTTCAAAAGCATCTGTTGCTCTTTTTTCTGCTTCTAACATTTGAGCTTCTGCATCTTTACATTCTATCCTGTATTATTAAGGGGAAAAATGAAAACTCAAAACAACAAAAAATAATAAATGGAAAAACTAAGACACTTAACCTAATGGAACATGCTTAATGTTTTTTCCTATCACTGCTATTTGGCAATCACAAGCTTACCTAGCTGCATGAAGTATTTTACACCAAGATGCTTCCACCATTGCAGCCTTTCGTGCCTCCATTGCCTTAGTTGCAGCTTCTCTCACTGCAATCTTTTCTTTCAACACTTTCGAGTAGTGAGGATGTGAATCACCCAGAGTCTCGTCTAGAGTTGAATTCATTCCATCTACTTCCTGTTATTAAAAGAGGGGGAAAAAAATGCATTACAGTTAAAGCTTGGCCAGAAAGACAAAACTTATCTAGAAGAAGGATTCACAAGCTACCTGTAATAATTGAATTTTCCTTTTCAAGTACGAATCCACCTTTTTACGAGGGAACCAGTTCAGGGGCGATGTTTTGCGGTGAGGAGGCTTTCTAATTTGTGATGTAAATTTGTTTAAAGTGCTCAAACTAGGCTGGCCAGACTCTTTCATTGCCTTGTTCTGCATCATTCAGGGAAAAGGAATTGAGAAAAGAGAAAAAAACAAGAATAATGTTCATTTTTACATGGAATAATACGTATTACTTTCCATCTTTCTTCCCAATGCGAATTAAACATTCCCCATCAAATCAAAAAAATTCAGAAATGAAAAGATCTATATAGACCAGTGAAAGTGTAAATTGTTTAGTTTTGAAGTTAAGCTCTTGCAATACCTATCTGCTCATGCAACATGTTCGGGAGTCAATAGCCTTTCAGTATACTCTACACCTACTATTGACATAGCAGGTTTAGATACATTTGAACTTTCAAGTTGTAAGACATACTTACCACTGCGGTACTTTGGTTTCAATTGATGAGTTCAGTTAGCACTACATTCAGAAATGAATGAACTTTTCGTCATTACTACAGTTATCTGACACTAATGTTTCTCCGTAATCACATTCAGTAGTACAGCAGAAATATAACAAGGAGCAGCTTCCCTTGCTCCTTTGTAGGATTTGTAATCCGAACAGCCAGCATAACCAACAATTTCATTGGGCAAAAAAATAGCACATAACAATTCAATGTAATAGAAGATGTGTAGGTAGAAAAAAATCTAAATGGGAAAAAATCACAACACAGAATCATGCAAATTTTGGCTCAATAAAAAATTAGAGGTGAAAATTCTTTTCCAACCACCTAGGCTAAGAACAATATCAAGAGTAGGAAGTAATCAACAACACTGCCTTGTTGATTTATCCCCCGGATTTTGAACTGTTTTATTAGCATGCATTATCTTTGAAAAGCATTATCTTCGCAATCCGAACAGCCAGCATAACCAACAATTTCATTGGGCAAAAAAACAAAATAGCACATAACAATACAATGCAGTAGAAGATGTGTACGTTAAAAATCTAAGAGGGACAAAATCACAACATAGAATCATGCAACTTTCGGCTCAATAAAGAATTAGAGATGAAAAATCTTTTTCAACCACCTAGGCTAAGAACACTATCAAAAGGAGGAAGTAATCAACAACATTGCCTTGTTGGTTTATCCCCGGATTTTGTACTGTTTCCATTATTAGCATTGTCTTTGAAATGGAAACATTGCTATGTAGGCTTAAACCTGCCTAACTTCATTGCTCACTGGTGAACAGGAGATTAGGAGACCACTTAATTCACCAATGAAACCAGAAAAAAGAAGGATTATAACTAAAAACAAGCAGTTGACAAAGCCTGATGCAACTCAACTTTCATTGCAGAATCTTCATGAAGGACATATTAATTGTTTATGTTCCCTGTGAATTATATTATTCTACTTCTCCTTGACTCTCCTTTAGTAAACCTCTCTAGTTTCATATTTTGCAAGCAAAAGGATGTTATTAAGATAGGCACCTTAAAGAGATGACATAGAATTCAAGAACTCTGTAACCAACGAGAAATTTCTTGACCAGTTAGCCTGTAAGTACTCTTGCATGCTGGTTTGATCTCCTTTAAGATATATATTCCAACTAATCTAAATTTTCCAATTAGACCATATAACATGGTTGATCCAATTCATCCACCTCAGAATTTAAGCAGTATTGACACCCTTCTAACTTTTTCACTCTTATTTCAGAGAGCATATTATCCCCTATAATTTTTTAGGCATCATTTTCCCATCACTTCCTCTTCTTCTTCTGTTGATTCGTCATATATCCATATGTTGGTTGGATGTCGTTGCTAAATTTAAATTCAATTATGTGTTTCAACATTCAATCATCAATAAAAGAAGCAAAATTCGAGTTCAAAATTCCAAATTTCCCATATCCAGCACCAAAAACCTTAGTGTAAATCAGCTAGCAATTACATCCTCGATTACACGAAAGAAACAGATTTCTTGTTCAGGGTTTGTGAACTTGCAATGGAAGAGCAGGGAAGAAGAAACAAAATAGATTTGCCCAAGGAACTCACATGGATAATCACAAAAATAAACATTAAACTAATACATTCATTTACAAAGTCTAATGTAGGTAGTGTCTGAGTAGAAGCAAAAATTACCTTCACGAATTTAGAAGTTGCCATCAGAGACTCACAAGAACCATTGCTACTAGTACTATTCTCTTTATCAGGAGAAAATACTTTGCTTTGCCGCTCGAGGCAGCCCATATCCAAGCAACCAAGATCCATTCCCAACTAGCTCTTCAGGGCTTTGATGATTAATCACACAATGAAATCCGCACGCTTTTGTTGATATAGAAGAAGTATAAATGGGTTACGGAATCCTTGGCTGAAGAAAAAATAAATCTGTACAGTAAATTGAGAGAATGATTTTGCGGGTATTTCTTGATTTTTGATGAAGACGAAGAAATTATGAAGTGGGATTCTTGAAATGGAAGGGGCATTCTTTTTTTTTTTTTTTTTTTGCCATTTTGAAAAAGAAAACTATCCGTTACGAGCGACTCTTGGGTTTCTAACGGTCGTCTTTCCTGATAATAAGAAATGATCAGGTGCGTCGAGTACTTTAAATCACAGTGTAACCGTCTGGAGTTAACGTCAACGTTTTAAGATTTTTCCCATTCGGTCCGGGCGCTGCTGGCTCTTCTAAGATTTTTTATGTTTTTAGAAATTAAATGGCACTAAAATTGAAAATAGAAAATTGACTTTTTAAGACGCATATAAAAATAATTAACTAAAAATTTTTATTCAAAAGAAAAATAAATTAAAAAAATAGTCATGTTGACAGTTGTATAACAGACTGATTCTTATTAAAAATAAAAATAAAAATTTCTTAGTAAAAATTGAATTTTTTTTAATTAATATTTTATATGCAGTTTATTTAAAGATATATTGATCAAATGATAAATTTTGAATTTAATTAATACTTTATAAGCGAGTAATATTTTAAATTTTTTTAGCGTACTACCCTAAAAAATTATAAATTATCTAAGAAATTTTATCTAAATATGATTTTTTTTTTTTGTCACCGACACGAAATAGATAGCATTTTAATTTTTTTTAATAATTCAGATGTTCAATCCTTGCCTGACTATCCCTGAGATTGTGATCCCCTACGCAGACTTCAAATTATTTTTGTCTATAAGAAATTCCATTTCATTTTCCCATCCCAATTCTCTTCCAAGGGCAACAAAACCCTGATGAGGTTTCTCAACAAGTTTAAGAGGAGAGCTAGCCGGTGTGATGAACTCTGCAGCCCAAATATGAAATTCATGAATTAGTCCTATAGTACTTGATCTCGGATCCATTTTGTAGCCACCCATTTTTCTCCTTTGATAACCGGGCAGCTTCCATGGAGGGCTGTCTGCAAAATAGAGGAAGAGAGCCATTGAAACAAGCAGAAATGTAATGGCATCTGCATGCAAAATTTCATATGAGAACTACAAGCTAGCTAGCTTTAACCATTCAACCAAAAGATGCATCATAAAAGTCCATTTTGTGTCCTAAGTTTATTGGAATTGATTGAGAAATTCAGGCAGGCAAGGGAGAACCTATACCTTGTCAATGGTTCCATTTGGGAACAATGAATAAAAGAGCAGCCCATCTCCTTGCCGTGGCTTCACTTTCAATCCCAGACAACTGTTGTAGTCATAGTCTGCGTTCATGTCTGAGCCATTCTGCAGATTGAAACATTAAATGGCTATATCCATAGGCATCAGATGTGGCAGCTTGAGAACTTCTGCAACCCTGTTGGCTTAAGGAGTTCTATAGCTATAGAGAAGAATGATGAAGATATACATACATGGTCTGAGGCTACCTCATATGGAAACATGGTTTCTCCACCCTTCTCCACATTTGTTAAGTACAATAAGAATGATGCAACCTATGAAAGAGTATTATCAATTAGCAGCCAGTGTCTGTAATTGCTGGACATAAATGAAGAGTTTTAATTTTTGAAGGAATTTCTGCCAGTCCTCAACTTGAGTGCACCTCACATTTTCTCACCTGATTTCTCCTATTTTCAATGCTTATTCCTTTGTGATTATCTAGTTTTTCTGGAGTTGCATATTTTTTTAATAGAAAATAAGTAGAAATCGAACTATCAGAATGAGTTTTAGAGTTTTAGTGAACTCTTTTTAACCCCACAATAAGTAGAAACTTGACATTTTCAACTTCCCTTTCTTCTCCTCTCTCTCATTTCTCTCTTGAAACCCCTCACAAAACTCACCATTTAATCCCCCAAGATCACACTTTTGCCCTCAAAAATCATTCCCCAAACTCTCACACTTTGCACTTGAGGGAAGAATCTTCCCTTCTTTCCTCCAAAAACTCACTGACACCTAGGGGACCCCTTTTCTTGAAAATTTTGTGTTATGAAATTTGATATTTTGGTTGAATTTAATGCTTGAATGTTACTTAGTCATAGAAGATAAATATTTTTGTCGGATTAAATTGCGTTAATTTATGGTTTATTCTTAAATTTCTAAAACTTTCCATTTTGGATAAAATCAAGGCTAGAAATTGGCGGTTTTCAATTCTTAAATTTGCAATGCATTTTGAATGAAATTGAAGGTTCTTTGGTGACTAAATTGACCTAGAGAATATTTATATATATATATATATATATATATATATATATATATATTTTTTTTACATCATATCAATTTGATCAAATTATTTAGATTCTTGAAAGAGGAAATTTAGGGACATGTAGAAAATATTGAGGAATCTATATAATTGAGTGAAACTGAATGTGAATTAGTGTTTATTATTGATATTTAGAGGATTATTTAATTAGTGTATGTAATTGCTAGACATAAACCAAGAGTATTTACTGGCATGTCGAATTACTTTCCATAAACATATATCCTTCTAAACAATTAGAACACATAAAAGCATGGGAGAATTGTTTTCTAATTATGAGTTTCCTGTTAGTATTATATTACTTTCTAAGTGAAAAGCCTATCCTGCTTGCACAGTATGTAAAAGAAAAGCACACCAATATGTCACTGCAACAAATGCTTCCCAAAACTGAATATCACCATTAGCATATAAGGAGAGTGTAATTTCAAATAATTGTAAGCAGTAGGGAATCAAGAACTTGGAAGTTGGAAGTAAAGTATATAAAAATATATGTTATAGGATAATATCATAATTTTTGAAAATTTTTTTAGAGAGCGAAGAATAAAATTCAAAAGAATTTTTCTTTAAAAATTAATTTTACTAAAATAGTAAATAAAATTTTTAAAATTTTTGAGAGTGGACAGTCTCCTTCTTTGATTGTAAGATTTCCAAAGAAGACAGGTAGAATATACCCTTTGGCTCTTTTGTGGACCATATTGATCAGGGTCGAATGCATCATAGTGAGGAACATATCTCTGTCCAAGCTCATACCTCAAAACGTTGAATGCCTACAACATCATTTATCGTATCTCAGAGGTGATTGTAAATGAAAATTAACCATTTCGACTACGAAACATAAGGAGGAATGTAGAAGAAAGCACTTTGAAGATATCTCTCCATCAGACTATTTTTGCCTTCACTCTTAGCAAAGACTGAAGTTGCATAGAGTTATATTGATTGCATCTCATGGCTCTGCGAAAATTTGGAACAAGGCAATTTAAAAGGAAACATTGTCAAATAAATACCTCTCCATTGCTTCTAGGAATCATTGTAACCCTAGCAATTTTCTTCTCAATGTAATCCAAGATTCCCGTGCTGTCATTTGATGCTCTTATAAACGTGCCTGAACTGTTATATGTTTTATAATACTATTATGGAAATAGCAATAAGAAACAAGAGACCAGCTTAAGAATACAAAATTACAACATTTGAACTTGCTACCCAAAATAAGAAAACATGGAAAAATCAATTCTAGGCTGCTTTATAGGCACATTTCAGCAACAATGGTACTCAAAATGATCAATATAAAGAAACCAAGAGTAGATTTAAAAAAAAAAAAAGAGCAGCCTATTAAGAAGCTTGGACCGCCTGCCAAGAGCTATATAAACTATAGTTAAACCAATAACAGGTTGCAACATGATTACATCCTAGAATATAACTTTTGCAAACCATAAATATTGATAAAGAAACAACTGGGCATGAAAGATCAATTCTTATTCTGTAAAGGTTGCAGTGTCAAAGGTCAATGAAACAGACATGTCCCTTTACACAGAATAAGAGATCATGACCTGAAATACAAAATTAGAAAAACAAATATCTTGCAGCATAATGAGAAAGTTTTCAGTAAAGGATACCTTGTTCTAAGTCCCTTGGTGCTCTCAGTAGTTTCCCCTTCTCTCAAAACAAGGGTTGATGGTCTAAGGGTTGACCTAGCCATTTCAATTATGCTTTGGCATTGCTCAGCAGTCGCAAAATTAGGAAAATAAAGAGCTCTTGGCCTCCAGCTCAAGACCTGCTCTACAACACAAGAAAATTTACAGGTATCCAATGATCCTATGCAGCATTAACTCTGATGACTTCTCAAGTTAGCGGATTTGATTAAGCTATTTATAACATCAGTCGGGAGTTTTACATAAAAGCAGGTAATTTGCAGATATATTTGGTTTGTAGATTGTAATTATTTGAATTACAGGCAGTTTATTGTAGAGCAGCCGGAGTTAGATGAATTAGGGGAAGAGGGTGGAGGGCCAAAACACTGGATGTCTGAATATATACAATTCAAAGAAATGGCTGCAGGCCGAATATTAACATGGAGCTAGTTGATATAGAGTCACTCTCATGGTTTACCTTCTGCTGTAAACTAAAAAATCCAAATGAACTGCAGTCTGCAGGTAAAATATGTTAAATGTACAATGCAGTTTGTTTCTTTGTTTTTCTTTCTTCTCCCCCAGTTTTAGCTCAGTACCAGAACATACTATGTAAGTTGAACTCCTAACCTGACCATATTTTAAGTTCTTATTAGCACTACAACAATTTTTTCAGTTGCTTGGACTATCTTGATTAAATCTGGACACCACCACTCAATATTTGGATGTATCTCAAGTACTTGTTATTCAAAAGTCTTCCATCGCTATCAACTTTTTGTGGGTTAGAGATAGGGAATATTGTTTTGGAGAAAGATAAATCTTCGCACGCGGCTTCGTGCTGAGAATTCATTGTGCAAATGGAAAAATATGCTTGGAGAGAATCCTTAGCCCATCGGAAATGACTGGTTTTATTTGTAACCTTACAATCTTTCAAACTCGAACGGTCAAAAGTAGATCTTAAGTTGCAAGAGATGCTAGTTATATTTTAGTGCCCATAAAGACTGAAATGGCAAATCACCTAGGAATCCATAGCGGCATTCTAGACTAGAAAGCTCAGAGTTTTTCAGAAATAAGCTATTCAATTGAAGAAAATGAAGACAGTTATTAGAAATCAATCAGGCACCTGGTATGGAATTAGATAGACTGAAGAATCTCCAGTTTCACCATTTGGCATGGAACCATTTTCTTCCCCCTCCATTGACCGTAGCAGTCTATGCCTCGGTCCAAGCCTCATGCCATCCTGCAAACAGAAGCAAAACCAGTTTAACCAGCCCATATCTGTTACAAACAACACACCATAAAAATAAATACAGATCGAGGATACCTGGGAGATGATGGACCCAAAAAAGCCAGCGAGGAAGAAGCACGAGCATAAGAGGAAGACAGCAAGGAATGCTAGCTTAGAGTGCAAACTCAGACATACCCTTTGTCCTGTGGATTTCATGATTCATACACGTCAAACCTTTGCTAATGACTTATTTAGGCACTGTACGTCATCAGCAAAGAGGGATAGAGAGAAAAATATCCGTATTGTTCATCTTCAGAGTAAATGATTCAGTTCAACATCAAAATCTCACTCCTCTGTTTGGTGAAATCTGTGAATTTGGAATTGCCGGTTTAGAAGATGACAGAATGCGGCAATGGCGGGAGTTTTTTCTTCCCTTTGATGTTGAAATGTTGCCCGACTGTGCTGGTTATATTTCCTTTCAGCGGTGCCTGCTACCCTTTTCCTTTTTCACACTTAGTACAATGAGGAATTTGATCCCCGTATAGAAATTATGCAGTAATTTTATCGAAAATTCTTAGGTGAATTCAATTCATTGTAACGTAGACTAATTTTTTTGAGTATTATATTATGTGTAGTAAAAATTATATATTTTTAAAAAGATATAGTATTTTAAAATAGTTAATTTACATAGACTCATACACAGAATAATTTTATACACATTGGTCATAATTATATGTATAATTAATTATCATTATATACATACCATTTAAAATGGTATGGTCTATTAAAAATTTAGTCTACATATATAATTTATTTTGAACCACTTTCTTATAATTGGATTTTCTTTAGTTGATTTTCTATAATTAACAAATTTTTATTGAACTAATTATTATGCTTCCTTTGGAGGACTTTTATCAAGGTTGGAACTAGAAAATTTTTCCTTCTTTTCTTCCCTTTTTTGCAAAGAAAAATTGAACGGAAGGACCAAGTATGTTGCTCGAAAAATGATAAAGAATTTAAAAAGTTAAAAAAATAAAGTATAAAGATCAAACATGCTAGTCGAAAAATGAGAGGGGATATACAAAGTTAAACATAGAATATAAAAATTCACTATGATAGTCAAAAAAATTATATACCAAAAATACCCTTATAATCGAAAATAATAAATAAACATCACGTAATATGATTTTATTAACTCAGTTTTTAATAGTTATACAAAAACTATAGAGAAAGGTGAATTAAAGAAAGAATATTTTAATTTTTATCTATATTTGCTATATTTTAATTTTGTAAAAGCATCATTGTTGAAGAATTTGTTTTATATTCTAGCTCTACCTAAGTTAGGATAGTTGCCTAATTGGCTTACAAATACCTTTTTAGAAATTACCTATTGTGTTTGTAATTGTATTCCTACTTGAATTTATAATCAATAATTGTTAAGTTTGAATTTTTATATAAAAGAGTTTTATTAAGAGTATTGATGTGTAGTTAGGTTAAATGCAGACTACTTTGTTGGGTTTTTATTAGGTTCTAGATTTTTTGGATTTGAGAGTATTATGAGAGTTTTCACTTTTATTTTTTCTCTATGTTATTTTGACTAGGGAAAATTAACCAATTCAGTCTCTTACATTTTATAATTTAGAGGTTTAGGTCTCTCTCTCTCTCTCTTAACTTTTTAGATCCCATAATTATTATTTTTGTACGATTTTGGTCCTTTTTTTAGAGTCTTATTAGTTAAATTGTCATTTGACTAACGAAATTATAATAAAAATACCAAAACGACTTAAAAATAATAATTAGTGAACCTAATAAGTTAAAAAAAAGAAAAGAGATCAAAATCGTCAAAAATAAAAATTAAAGAATTAAATCAGCTAATTTTTCAAATATACTTGTAAAGTATATATATAAGTTTTACAAATTAATAATCTAATTATTAGATTTTCTACAAAAGTTAAAAAAATAAATATATTAAATTTTTAATCACATCGGATATAATTTGTTATTTTATCAAAGTGTTTAAATAATGTTACATTGTGACATTTCCATAATTTCAAATATGTGACTATCAAATTAATAATATATTTATTCATTTAACTTGTATCGTATCAAAGATTTAAAAAAAAGAAAATGTTAATAAAATGATTATACCAACCATTCTATTGGACCAATTAAAAGCAAAATAAGAATATCAACGACGCAGATTAATTTAATTTTGAAAATATTCCTTTATTAAATTATCAAAATTTTATTTTTCATTAAATAATAAAAAAATAGATTCTGTTCCAAATTTTCTTTTAGATTTGAGATAGATTTGCGTTGAATTATTTTATTAATTTTTTTAAAATTTTTTATAAAATAATAATTTTTCCTAAAGAATCTATCCCTAATTCCACTCAAAGTTGAGAATAATTCTTTTATTAATTTCTTTTTAAATTTTTTATTAACTAACCGTCTTTAATTTGGAATGAATTTCTCTATAAGAATTTTGCATGTCAAGTCTATCCCAAATTTGGGATGGAGTTGGAACGAATTTTTTTATTAATTTTTATTAAAATAATATATATATTTAAGAATTTATTCCGAATTCGTTCTAAATTTTAATTAAATTTGTAATAGATTTGAAACGAATACTTTTATTACTTTATTATTTTTTAAAATAAAATTTCAAAAATTCATCTTAAATTCATCCAAAATCCTTCAAATTTGGAGGGAGATTTTTTAATTGCTTTATTATTAAAAAATTAACCGATTCAATCATTTAATTTTTATTTTTGATGATTTTTGTTCATTTTATTATTTTTTTAATTTGTTAGGTTCTTTAACCATTATTTTATGTTTTTTTTTATCATTTTATTAAGGTTTCGTTAGTCAAAACGGAACCCTAAAAAAAGAACCAAAATTGCACCAAAATAATAGTTAAATGATCTAAAAAGTAAAAAAAAAAATGTTTAAACCTCAAAAATATAAAAATTAATGGATTGAATCAGCAAATTTTCTTTTTAGTTAGTAAAGATTATTTCTTTTTCGCCCGTAAATATAAATCATGTTGATCGAACTATATTAAATTTTCGAATTTTATTTTCATATTTTATTGTTAAATATTTTATTTATTATCAAAAATTTTATTAATTGTCAACAAGCGATTTTAAAGCCTAACAAATTTCTTGCGTCAAATACTCACCTAGAAAAAGTTGGATTGGTGGATCTATTGCCACACAATTTTCATACAAAACACCTAATAATTTAATTAATAGTTATGATTATATACACAATTTTTATAATATTATATACATCTTCAAAATAATATTTTTCTATTAAAAATTTAATTATCACGCATAACTTATTTTAAACAGTAGTTAAGTCTCATGATTTGTTACAAAAAGCTATTTGGCAAACATGCAAGAGCAAGAGGTCGTGTGAATCAAAATCTTTTTTTTTTTTCTTCAAAAGGGGAGGGAGAAGAAAGAAAAGAAGTAGAGAAGGTAATAGGGAAAATGAAGAACAAAGCTTCGTATCAAATGCGAGAACTATATATATATATATATATCGAATAACAATCATTTTAATCATTGGAAAAAGTTAAACTAAAACCTTATTACTAATAAATGCGAATACGTCCCGACCCATTCCTAAAACCCAAAAAATATATCTTGTTGATGGTGATAGCTGAAGATTGAGATTTTTTTTTTTTTTGGCCGAACTTAGACCCAATGAAAAATTGCCACGAAGAATAAAGTCACATCAGAACCCATTCAGTCAGGTGTAATAATCCTACATGATATATTCCATATTCCATTTGCACTTTAGACAAGATTAGTGCGTACAAAGTAGTACTCCACAGTCCCTAGCTCTATTACCCTTTCTTTTTACTCTCTTTTGGTGAGCATCGCGTGTCCAAGACTCCAGATTACAAATGTGGTATCTAATTTCATTTATAATTAAGACACTCGAACCACTAGTTTGCCAGCACCAGGTTACACAAAAAATGCTTAAAATTATTTCAAGAGTTTTACTTTTGCTTTTTAAAGATGTGTACTTCTTTGAAAACCTTCACCAGATGTTGAAGAGAATTTATTCTTCAACTGGACATATAGCACGGGGGAAATGTATTGTTTATTCTCCTGTGTAATAATAAAAGGGTCTCTCATCTTTCAAAACCAAAGATCTGTGCTCTCTAGTTTTGCAGTTTGCGAGGCCTGTTAGCTTCAGCATTCTGTACTGTGGTATTAGTTATACTTTAGCAATTTCAGAGCGGTCTCCGGCATCAGGCTACCGGCTAGCTAAACATATGCAGGCGGGAGTATGGGTTTCCAAGACAACAAGGAGACTACGCTTAATTAGGTCGATATTTATCATTACCTACATAAGCTTGTGTCAGAATCTCTGATGGTTAAGGGGTGTTCTTGAAGTTAGTCTCTAACATACCAGTGCAAAACTTAGAATTTGCTACTTGAAAGTGGATCGAGATGCTTTATTCTTCTATCTTCTTCTTGTAAAAGTTCTCAGACAGAAGCACTTTTGCTCTCTATTTGATCAAATTCAACAGCAAAAGCAAAATTTTTGTGTTTTTGTCATTTCTTGGCGCATGGTGTTCAACAAGCTGCCATTTTAGTCTTGAGATAGCTAATCAAACACACATAGTTAAGATTAACCTTTCCGCTTTATGTCTTGTGATTAGCAGCTAACTTGCTTGATTTCCATGCAGCAGAGCAGAGCCAGAAGGACGGCGTTGCATGAGCAAGCTTATATGGCAGAATCCTGGGACAAAGATTAAAGAATCAGTCAAAGATCACGGCAAGCTAGACCTAGATACGTGTATTTGGGTGCCTCATCCTCGTACGGGCATATACTACCCAAAAGGCCATGAAAGGGTAATGGATGACGTCCCAATTGGCGCAGCCTCTTTTGATGAGGTCTATTGGCTGAGAAGCATTGACGGAGTCGACAAACCAGACCCTGATAATTCACAGTCCAATTGAATCCAATCGAATCAACCTTGCACCGTCGAGACGGTAGCGTTTATAGTAACAACAAAGTCGTGCATTAATGAATAAGAGCTGGGGCTTTTCCATGCGTCTGATCTTGATCTTGGTCTGCAACCACAAGTGTACTATATTGATCCTAGTTTTTGTGTTTATGACTTCAGGAGCGCGTGCTCTGGTGCTACATGCGCCGACTGCAGCTGTTGAATGCTACATAATATGGCAATATACCAAATTATGATACTAGTCTTAACTGTTGATCTATCTTTTGGCCAAGTTCTTAGGAGGAGTCAAACCATCACGTCGTCTTCAAAATGGTTGACGGCATCCTCGTAGCACTTCACGGGTTTTTTATTAGAATTGCCCTTTTTAAAATTATTTTGCATTAATTGATTCAATCAATAAAATTAATTTAAACAGTAAAAGATATCTCTATTTGATCTTAATGCAACTTATAAATACATCGTTATTAAATAAAAACTCATTCTTTAATAATCTACTATAAATATTAAGTTTTTAAAAATACACCTAAGAAACACATATACACATTTATAGATGCGTTGAGCAAATTTTTTAATAATTGGTCAATTGATATGAACTAATCCTTTTCCTTATAATAATACAAAAAAAAAAAAAAAAGAACCCCGCACTGCGCTTTCTGTCAAAGTTGATTTAGGGAAAAAGAGAACAGAACATAAAGGAATAGAACTCCCCACTCAGGTGGCAGGTGCCCTTCAGGCTCAGCACATGCACACCAGGAGAGGGGCTTAAACGTCCGATTGGCAAGTGCCACCACCCTGATCACCGCCGCCCCAACGCCTGATATAACCTCGTTTCTTTGCTGTCTATTGTCTGTGGAAAAGTCCCCGACGAGAATTGGTCTTTCTTCATGGACAAAGGGGACGAAGTTGTGGATAAGATTAGTCAACGAAAGTGCATAGAGCAATGCATTCCCGCATGGACTCTGTCTCGGTGTGGAGTAACGCCGAATGACGAAGGCGCCTTCCCTTGGCTGCCCAGGGGAATCCGTTCGAGCAATCGGGTGTGTTTGGATTGCATTATTATTTTAATTTTTAAAAAAATAATTTAAATAATTTTTATTTTTAATAAAAAATAATATTCATAATATATTATATTTTTTTAAAATATATCGTATCTTCTTTTTAATTTCGATCTCACATAATTTTTATTATATTTAAATAAATTTATTTTAATTTAATCATTATTCACTTATACAATATCGTTCAAATACATATGACCAAAGCTATCCTTTACTTTATGTTTCTTTTGGATGAAGTGTAAAAGTATTTTTAGAAGGAAAGTAAAGACCCAAATTAGATAGAAAGGAAATAAATTGTGACTGGGAAACTTCATTAGTAAATCTTCGTCCTTTTGGAGTGGTTAGGAAGTATCTTTTGTTTGGTTCACAAGGAGGAAAGGAGAAAAGCAACTGACACTTTATTTCTATTATAAAAAATAAATTGAATTTATTTTTATTTTGTTTAATTAAATTAGAAGTGAAGTAAATGAAAATTTTTGCATCATATTATATTTATAATTATATTTATTATATTTATTATTTTAACTATTAAAATGTATGAAATAAGGATGCATTTATCTTTTAATATTATATCCTTCCCAATCTCTTTAAAATTAGTGAAAAAGATTTGTTGATGTGAAGAGGAAGTTATTCTTCCTTTTATATTTACTTCTAGCTAAACATGAGATTTTTTTTTATTTATTTTTATATATTTATTTTTCTAAAGGATGAAATCAGAAACTTAGAATTTGGGACGAATTATATAAAAAGATATATTAAAAGATAATGTCATAATTTTAAAAAAAAAATGAAGAAGGTGAAGGAAAGGTAAATTATTAAGATACTTTTCTAAGAATTTTTAATTTTATTAAAAATATAAAAGATTATCATAATTAATTTGTTCCTTCAACTGTGAATATTGTGTGTTAGAGTCGTGTCTAGAGATTTGGGAGCTTTCGGCGAAAATTCTAGAAGCCCCATCTTTTAATTTTTTTTAAATATTTTTATATGTAAAATTACTTATTAACTTCTTAATTTTTTTCCTACTAAGTAAAAAATAATAAATAATAAATATAGTATGAATAAAAAAAATTGAATCACAAATAAAAATATTACTATTAATTAATAAATAAATTATAAATAATAATAACAATAATTAAAAATTAGTAATATCAATAATATAAAAGAATATCATAATTAAATAAATCAGTAAATAAAATAATAACAAAAATAATCAATAGTGATAACCAACAATTTTATTATATTTAATAATATAAAAATATAAATAATCTAAAAATCAAACAATAACATGTATTTAACACGTATTATCATAGTCAATACCACATATTTATAGTTAATTTTTTAAAAAAAACATTATACTAAGTTAAAAAAAAAGACATCTAATTGGAATATTTAATTTAATATTATGATATTTGACAACCAATCTCATTTGTATGTAGTCATTAATCATAATGAACAAGTAATTTAGCTAATGCATATTCTAGTATACTGTTTTTATTGCATCAATATTATTGAATCAAAGAAGATCAAGTAGTCATGTGTAACAATTTAATTAATATAATAAATAATATATTAGATAATATACTAAAAAGAAGGCAAGCTAAAAATATTTGGCATAATAGTGTATTCGAGACGAATCTTGAAATAATCTAGTCAAGTTTGATATTTTAGATTAGGTTTTAATTTGAGTTCAAATTCAATTCAAATCAATCAATTCGACTCAATTAAAAAACAAATTAAATTTAACTTGAGATTTAATTGTTTGATGAGGTCAAAAGTTTAAAATTAAACTCAAATTCAAATTGTTTAAAAATATTAAACATATATAAAAATAGAATTATAAAATCATATAAAATAAATAAATAATATAAAAATATATTATCTATCGTACTCGCAAATTTTAAGTCGAATATTTGAGTATTCAAATTTGTTTCGATTAAAAATTCGAATTAAATATTTAATTATTTAATTAAAAATTAAAATATTAATATTAATATTAATATTTAAACTCAAACTCAATTTTAAATTAAAAATATATTAAATATTACTTTTTGAACCGTGCTGAAATAGATAAATAAAGCTTCACTCAAATACACCATAGTACCATCTAATCTTGTAGAACACTTGCAAATGGCCCAGTTCACAAAGCCCATTGATGCGACACACCATAGCTCGGGCCGAATTTTCTAAGGGTACGACATAGAGTTTGAGACGGAGAAACCCACCAGAAAGAAATAAGAAATCATCTCTGCCTGCCACGGAAAAAGGTCCCCTCTATTATATCCTTCCTTTTTCCTTTTCCGTTTTTCTAACCACTTTGCTTTCTCGGGCCCATCTCTTCCTCCTCTGCCTAGACGGACCTAGAGAGGGGGCAAGGGGGCGGGGGGGATATTGCACCAGGTCCAAAATTTTTTAAATTTTGATATTTTTAATAAAATTAAAAAATTTTAAAAAATCTTCTAAAAAAATTATTATTTATCTATTAAAAAATTTTTAAATTAACATTATCTTCTACCATATCTTTTTATATGATTCATCAATCAATTTCAAATTTATGACTATTTGTAAGGAGTTCGTTGTGTTCGACCGGTCCCAATTACTTATTAAGGCACCAAAAGAACTATCTTTTCTATTTTTTTCTGTTACGGAAGAAAGAAAGAAATTTGTCTTTTTTTTTTATCCTTTGATTTGATTTATCATCTCTTCAATTATAAGTTAACAACTCCACCAATAATTATCGTAGTATTACTTAAAAAAAAACTATTATCAAAATAAATAATGCAGTAATTTGCTTGTAATTAAATTCTCTTCTAAATATTATACTAGGTGAAAAAAAAGACATTTAATTAGAGTATTTATTTTAATATTACAATATTTGACAAACAATTTCATTTGTAAGCAGTAATAATAAACAAGTTTAGCTTTGTATCTTCTACTATTATTATTATTATTATTATTATTATTATTATTATTATTATTATTATTATTATTATTTAGAAGGGGAGGAGGGTGAGGGGAAGACAAAAAGAGGGGAAAGATAATAGGAGAAAAGATTAGACATTATTCGATATCAAATTCGAGACTTATATCTCAAATAATAATATCTTATTATTAAAATAAGTTGTTATCGACTTCTACTATATTATTTATTACATCAATATTATTAAACTATAGAAGATCAAGGGGTTTGGACCATTCATGCTAACAATTTAATTAATATAATAAATTAATATATTAAAAAGAAGGCAATACTTGGGGTGGTGTTACTATCTAAAGTGTATTCAAGTCAGGTTGAGCTAAACTTTGAAATATTCGAAGCAAACTTACTATTTTTAGACTAAATTTGAATATTAAATTAAGGTTCGAGTTCTACTATGTAAAAATATCTTAAAATTCAAAGATTGATTCGATATTCAATTATTTGATAAGTTCAAAATCAGACTCAAATTTGAATTTATAAAAAAAATACTAGTAATAAATACTTGATGATATTTTCTATATTTCAAATAAAAATAAATATTTAAATACTAAAATTTGATTTAATTAAAATTAAAATTTAATATTAATAATAGAATCCGAATTCGAATTCAAATTTAAATTCAAGACGGAAATTTATAGAACAACTAAAAAAGGTCCAATTCACAAAGCCCATTGACGCCCGAACATCAAAGTACGGGCCGAATTTTCTAAGGGAATGAAATGGAATTGGGTGAAGAAGAAACCCACCAGAAAGAAGAAATCAACAGCCTATCACGGAAAAAAGGAGGCCTCTGTTATCACTATGTCCCTTGTCTTTGCCTTTTCTGAGCATTTCGCTTTCTCGGGGCCATCTCTCTCTATCTCATAAGTGTCTCTAACTTCCTTTTCTACCCCTTCCCTCCAACCTTTGCATTTCTTCGAAGTTATCACTTAACTGGAATTGTCTCCATCGCAGCTTCTCTGAAGCTACATCGGTCTGTATTCATGGAAATTATAGATATATAGATACAGCTCCTCGTGTATGTATCTGTTATTTGTTATCATTTCATTGCTATAAATTTTTGTTCAATTATAGTTCGGCTCGGTGGATGTTATCGCAATTGCATGACGAGCGCTTCGGAGCTATTTTACACCAGGAGGTCTCGTTTTGGTAGAAGCAGCCTCCTTGAACCCGGTGGAGGAGAAGAACCTGATTCCTCCTCAAATTTCTATCACCATCGGATTTCTCATGCCAATAATATACGTCGCCACCGACAGGCTAATCAACACCAGACTACTGCTCGTCGTGATCATCATAGGCTCGATTTGGACGGCTGTGATCCTTTAACTCGCCGGCCTACGCATCTTAGACATCGCTCCTTTCTTCCTGTAAGAAATAAAATTTTTTAAATTTTTTTTATGTACTTGAAAAAGATGCTACTTATGGCTCGATTACGAATTGGATGACCCAAGGATTTCTGCCTTAAATTTGTATGAATAATATCAATTACTTTGAAATGCAATTCTTTTTTTTTTTTTTTTGGTTGGGTTTTTTAACCTTTGGAAAACCAATTGAGAGGTGAAAGAGATTGTATTAGTATTTCAAACGGGCGGGGGGGGGGGGGGGTACTTTAATGGTATATGCTAATGGAGGAAGAGGTAGTTGAATTAGCATGACAAGTGAATTGGCATTCCACTTGGTTTTGTTCTTTTAATTCACTGGCTACTACGGTAAATAATGACGATATTCTAGTGGCAGACAGCCACAATGATTGATTGATTGATTGATTAATTTGAAAGGACTACTTCTGATTGCTTTATCTTATCCAATTAAGAGGCAACATATATTCCTTCTCCTAAGTAACTTAAAGGACAGCTCTGCTAACATTACATTTGCTGGCTTTATCAGCCCATTGTGAAGGTATTGTTAATCCGGAAGGTTCTTAGTTAAAGTGACTTATGGATTTTGCGCTGAGTACTATTTTAGTTCCACTAGAAAAACACCCTATACTATCTCCACATTAGTTGAAGCTGAATTCTGCATTCAATTCTAAAATCCCTTACCATAAGATTTTGGTACCGATCCTCTGCCAAAACAATGTACGAAAACATTCCTCAGAATGCCGGATGGGGCCTAGAATAGGGTCTTTCATTCCCCTTACAATGTGGTGAGATTTAGTCATCTTTATTCGCTCGGTAGGGATGCATCTTTATCTATCCCTGTTGTCTTCATTCTTGTGTCCAGTCCCCACTGAATTAGATTCCTAGCAAAAGAAGAGTTAAATTCAATCAGGCAACCACAATAGTGCAATTATTAGAAAAATATATTGTTGTTTGATTAAACTCAAATCCATGAATTTAGCTTCCCTATGTGGTAGATAGCTATGTATTCTCTTTTTAAAGAATTTATTAATCTTTAACCTCTCAATTCGTTGGGCAGTCTGGATTAATTGTGTTAATTATTTTGCTCCTTGGTTTGCCAAGGATCGTGAATCAGGGTTGTTGGACCAAGCCAGCAGCCATCCTGCATCAGCTACTGTTAACAACTCTGAGAATCACAGTGCGATACAGGGTAGACTCAGGTTCTTTGGAAATGACAGGCTACCTGGAAGAGTGTTACTTGCTAGAGAAAGGCTTCTTCAAAGGTTGAGAGGTGTTTGTCCATCTGAGAATAGGTCAGTGCTGCACAGACACTTGAGCCTTTACACTTCAAAACTTGTATCTCCTTTCTTTCCTCTCAGAGTGTGGTCACCTCATTAATCATATCTGGTGAAGAACTTTTTTCTAGTCAACTGGATATCTTTTCTGTAATGGCAAAACTTTTTCTTGGTTTCCAATATCAGAGTGTTTTGATTCCTTGCAAATTTGTTATAATCTACTTAAATTTAAGTATGCTGATCCTTTTCTAATCTCATTTGGCCCAGTTCTTGGAACTTATAGACTGCAGTTCCCTCCCGTTGGATTTGCCTTATTGCAGACCAGTCTTTTGTTTCTGGAATGTGCATATTAGAACTTTTCTCTAGTCAGCTGGATTTCTTCTCTGTAATGGCAAAACTTTTTCTTGGTTTCCAATATCAGAGCGTTTTGATTCCTTGCAAATTTGTTATAATCTGTTTAAATTTAAGTATGCTGATCCTTTTCTAATTTAATTTGGCCCAGTTCTTGGACCTTATAGACTGCACTTCCCTTCAGTTGGATTTGCCTTATTTGCAGACCAGTCTTTTGTTTCTGGAATGTACATATTCTGTTGCTTTTGAAAAGAGAGAAAACACGAGTTCCATTTTCTGCGTTATTAGCTAAATGCAATAATCTATCTTGAAATTACTTTGTGTAACCTATCTGGCTTATTTGGATTATGCTATTAGCTTTTCTCAGGTAAGTGTCCAAAGTTGCAGGAAGTGCAATAACTATCTTTTTGTAAAGCTTTTGAGTTGGTGACTTGTTGCAGGTAGGATGGTCGCTAAAATGTTTACTGTCTCTTTCTCATTGCAGGCAAACTAACGGGGTTTCGTCAAGCACTCGTCACAATGACACTGCAGTTGAGGATGATTTTAGGTTTGCTGAATTTGGTGATTGGGAGAATGAAATTGCAAGGGAGCTAGCTGGAACAGTCCCATTCACAGAGTTTCCTACACTTGAAAAGAGTAAGAGACCTCCAGGTCTCAGTCAAGAGGCTGTGAAGAGTTTGCAAGTTGTGATATTCGGCAAATTGGAGAAATGTGAAGAAGAGAGAATGTCTAGGGCGTTACAGGAGTGTGGCATATGTCTGGAGAGCTTTATGGAGGGAGAGAAATTGATATGTTTACCCTGTGGGCACAGGTTCCACCATCATTGCCTGGATCCTTGGGTGCAGATCTGTGGAGACTGCCCTTATTGTCGGATAGATATACTACTTAGTATTGCCAAAGAAAGATTGTGACCTTTTGTATACATGTTTCGTGACTAAGAAGATGAAGCCTCTGTTGCATTGAGTTGCATTTTCTTGCTGGAGTGAATTTTGATTATGACTGGATAGACAACACGTTTCTTGATTTTGAGAATGGCCAGTTTCCTAATGCACTGATGCCTGACCTAGCCCGGGGAACTTGATCCTGGAGATTTTGGGTTTATACTGTTTTAGTTTATTCCTTTTCTACCCTACTACTGAATTCCAATCTCAATGGGGTTGGCGGTGGTGCCAAGTCTAGCAGCGGAGTTGATATGGAGAAGAGCTGGTGTCCCTGGCCCCCTCAGATTAACTAGGGATAGATATCTCAGCAGTTTGTAACAGTTTATTTGTGCAATATACAGATATATGCTAGATTCCATTTCCCATGATGTGGAATGGTACCGATTTTGATGGGTTATCAGCATTATGTACTCGATAGATTATTAACAAAATTTTATTTTTTGTCCAAAATTAGGCAATATTGAGTCTATTAAGGTTTGATCATATATATATATATCTTTATAGCTAGGGGGTTTTTTTATTTAACAATATTAAAATGTGATGGTTACAGTATGGTTAATAAGAAATTTTAAGTATCTTCAAGCTATTGAATAATCAATTAATGAATTTCGGGGTGATGATCCAACGGTTGTCAATCCTCAATTCAATGCAGACGTGGGACCTCGGTGTGTGAAGGGCTTAGGGACACCTGGACTACGCAGGGGCGGCATAAGATATCTGTGCTCAGCGAAAGCAGCAGATGAATACCTGCAAAATTTATGTTATTTTTTATTAGAATGGCCATTTTGGATGATTCTACGGTAATTTACTTAATATTCTCATTTGGTCTTAATGTATTCTATAACTATGTTTTTATTAAATAATGACACATTTATGAATTGTGTCCTCTGATGATTTTTGTAATATATTTTTAGAAATTTAATATTTATTATACATGTCATCAGATAATGTATTTTATAAATATTTTTTTATTTAACAAAAATACATTTATAAAATATGTCAAGAGCAAATGAGGACATTCCACTGATTAGGTTAATTGTTGTGAAATCACTCTAAAAGGGATTATTTTAATCAAAAATCCAATTTTGAGTTGGTGTAAAGAGAATCTTTGCTAATTCACGGTTAGAGTCTGACAATTATTCTACCTATCAAAACATCTAATAGTAGCCCCACATGTGTAGTAATATCTTTTGTATAGAGAAAAACGAGTTGGTGTGCACTATTCATTCTTCGTCATTAGGGGTAATTGTATCTTTTCACAAGGAAGCATTTGTGTCTTTTCTGTCTTCCTTCCTAGCCGTTGAATGACAAAAGAAAACAGCACGTAATGCTCCTGACAAAAGGAAACAGGTTTTGTTTTTTCCATTGAAACTCACCCATTCTTTCTCTTCATTCCGCATAGATTTTTTCTCTCTGCTTTGTTCTTAATCACCATCTTCTTATCTTTCTGATCTCACAATCTTGCTCTGATCGACCCATTTCATTTGGTGAGTTTTTCTTTAATGGTTTCTTGATCACTTTTGAGGAGTTTTAATTTTGTTTGAATTTTGTAAATTAATTATGATGATTGTTTCTGTATGATCTCCTTTCAGGCGCAAACGCCGTCGTTGATGATTGTTCTTTTTGTCCTCCTCCAGCGGTGGCAGGTGATTGGTGGCTGTTCTGTCGGGCAGCTTTAGTGGAGAAACTAAGACTCTTAACAGGCAGCGGGATGAAAGCAGGGGTAGCAGTATCAGGACGCAAGGACGATGATGAAGATTGGAGAGGCAGAGGGAGGAGAGAAAGGCCATGAACAGGGAGGAGGTGGGGGAGGTGGAAGGTGAAAGCTTTTGGAGCCCTAGATCTTCTTTATGTTAAAAAGGTGAGGAATTCACATGATTTTTAATTACTGCTTTCTAATTGCGTGTCTCTTTTATCTATTTAGATGAAATAGACTTTGAACTGGGTTTTGTTTGCTGGATTTTGCTCATTGGATTATTGGGTTGTTTTAGAAGGTTTTCTGTGTTTATTGGGATTTGGCTCAAACTTTAAGAAAGTTGCTAGATTTTTTATGTGTTGATGATATCAATGCAGGATATGAAATGTTGATGTTACTGGAAGGAGGTGAAACGATGAAGCATTAAGGCTTTGTCAATTTTTGATTGTTTATTTTTGAGGCTGCATGTGATTAGAAAAGAAGATCTGAGGCTTCGATTTGTACATTGCGATATGAGAGGGGGGTGTTTTATGATTAGGTAAAAATCAAAGGTTTTGTTCATTTCTTTCCTTCATATATATATATTTTTTCTTCTTCTGTCTGTGATTTTCTTAGAGGTCATGGATGTATCCTCTCTGTGGTTAATTTCTTGCCAAAGGATTTTGGCATTTCTTGAAGTAATAAATTCAAGTTTTGCTGCATTTGCCAAATCCCTTTTTTGTGATCTAACTCACCGATTAATAGTTTGGGGATGTTGTTGGACTGATTTTTTATTTTGGATGACATAATTTCCTAGGAAGTGGAAGCATTGTTTTATTTTAAACCTATAGAAGAAGAATAGAAGACGTGCTGCTACCTGGCATTATCCCTGCAGTTTAGTTTTCTTGATTTTAGTAAACAGGCACACTAAGGAATGGAGTGGGATATGTTATGTTATGCATTATGTACTGAAATAAACTACTATTTTTCTGGACTTCTACTCTATTCTCACGTTTGTGTATGTTGCTGCTCTGTGGCCTTAGTTTTGGTAGTCTAAAATGTTGTGCTGAATTTTCTTCTTTGTTGGTTCTTAAATCCTCCTTAAAGTACTGCAAGACAAGTTTTATCAACTCCGCAAGATAGTTCCCCTAGAACATAATACCAAATACACTTTGTTGTCCCAAATTTATGCTTGAGACTGCCTTCCCATTCCTGTTTTTTAATTCCCTGCATTCAGTTATCAAATATGTCACTGGATGTTCTCATTCAAAGAGTATAAACTTACATTCAGAAGGAAATAACAACCAACCATCCTACTAATCCTGATAAAAAAGTTTGCTACTTCATAGAACTTATTTGTGCGTCTAGAAACTCTATGCTTTTTCCTTTAGCCATTATTTTTTGTTGTAATTTGTCCAAGTGAAATATTTAGAAGTAGTAATTTGTAAACTTCTAATCTGTAATTTAGGCATATCCAAATTCGTTTGTGACAATTTATTATCTTTTTATTACTGTTGTTGTAGTGTTTAGAGGCTTTAGAATGTAGTCGAAGATATCAAGCTTCATAATCTTAAGTCAGTAACTGTTGAGTGATACCCATTCTTAAGTCATTCGAACTCTTCAAGTTTCAGCGGTAGTGTAACTTCTCTTTTCTGCATTCTCAATGGTAGTTACGGCACCTAATGCTGCGGGGATTTGTATGGATGTTCTGGTCATATGTATTGTAGTCTGATAATTTCCCTCAGCAATGGTTCAAAATGAACTTGAAGTTATTTAGTGTTACTGTTTAGCAATGTTATAAGCATTGTTGAGGTTGTGCAAGGGAATGGAGTCGGGACACTAAAGATGGATAGTTGGATAAAGGAGTTCAGTGAAATAGAAAATTTTCCATGCATTTGTATTTGTCATCCCTACTAATACCATTTTATACAGTTTCTTTGGATTGTTTTTCCTTCTTGATGATGTGATATCCAATGAACTATATTTCTCATGCTTGTAGTGGGCTCTTTGAATATGCAAGTTTTCCTCCTAAAGCTAATTATCTGTTTCTTGGGTGACTATGACTTGCAGCAACAAAAGACGCAACTATTTTGACATTGGAATTTGATAACCATGTGAAATTTTGTGGATGAGAGTTTTTCACAACTTTCTTAGGATATCAGTGTATGAATATAGTCTGTCAAAGTATGCAGACACTGCAAATATTTGAATGCTATGCCTGCAAATGATTACTTTTATTAAGGAATAATCATGCTTCAGATGTGTGGGCCTGTAGGTATCGGCTTCTTATATGGCAAAACAGAAATCTTGAGTGCTATGCCTCCTTTCTTAGGCAAGAATTTCTCAGTTTTTCACTTAGGACAGCATGGGGCTTTATTTTTGGAAAATTCATTTTTGAGCTGCTAATGCTATAACTTTTTTCTGAACCACAGGTGGTGGTGAAATGATATCTGATGTGTTTCTGGACCATTCCACTTATGCCGAACCTCCATCTAGGTTGGTGATTATTCCACTGTTTGTCATACTTTTGCGTAGATGACACAGATGGAGAACTTTGTGTATCAAAATTAACGTCACTACATAGTTCTGTTTTTTTGTGCTTGATTACGTATTTAGATTTGTTTATCCAATTCACTGACTTTGCAAAGTTTTTGTATGATATGTCTCTGTTGTAATTTTTTTAATGTTCTTCTTATGTGTTGCCAAGTCCTTTGAACTTGTATACTGCTTGTGTCCAAGGCTTGGACGACTTTTTCAGTGCTTATAATTGAACTTATGACCATGGTAATATATCGAAAAACTATTCAGGTTGGCAGAAAACTTTCTTGTAGGGCCATAAATATTGAGAATTGGGTGAATGATTCAGAATAAATGACATTTCATTAATATTCCATTACATTAATCATGGGCTATTAGAAGGGATTAAGAATGTTAGGAATAAGGTTCAAGATTTGTTACCACATCGTGTATGCAATCAGGCTAAGGATGAGACCCATAACATATTATTTTTTTGTATTGCTCAAACAACAACGACTGACATCATTTTCATGCACTTGCAACCCCCCTTTTGTCTCCCTTTCCCCACCAGAAAAAGAAAAAGAGAGAGAAAAAAAAGATACCCTCATACACATAAACGCAAAAGGTGATAAAGATGATAGAAAAGCAGAGGAGACCAGAAAAGGAACAAACATTACTTACCATTTGTTTTGAGTTCTCTTTGTCGTAGAGCATGCTTTCTTCAGCTCTCAAACCTTTTGATATGTTTTGTCTTGGTGTATAAGAGTAGTTTATCAACTTGATCATTCTAAAGTTTATTTTGTAATCCATTATCTTCCACAGTTTATATGGCGTTTAAGCTATGGCAGCATCTGCTTAAGCATGTATCCCCCTTTTCAGCATTATCTGTGTACTTATTTATCTTTGATAAGTGCATGATCTCTTTTTTGAAAGGTGATTTGTTCCATTTTCTATTACCAGCTAATGAGTTTGAAATTCTTGATACGTTTTTGTTCCTAAAAAATGCTGGGTGCATTACTAAATGTTATTCAATCTCCCTTTTTAACCTGATTTAGATTTGAAGCTAGGACACCTGCAATTGGGGAGGCAATTGGCTTAGGGGCAGCAATTGATTATCTCTTTGGCATAGGCATGCAACAGATACATGATTATGAGGTGAGTTTAATTTGCACTTTGCTTTAATCCTCAATTCCCTTTGTAGGATATGTGTTAGTCGTGTGTACTACTTGTATGCAAAAAGTTTAATTTGATTGGTAACAAAAAGTTTCTTTTTTCCTGTTTCCTTTTCCAAAATATGAATAGATAACATTAAGAATTGCTCTTTTTCTTTTTCTTATCGGGTAATTGATATAGCATGGTGATGCTAAGAGACACATCACTAGAAGAAAGGAGTTGTATTTTGCACTCTGTTCAATTGTGGGTGGTAGTACAGTTAATTTTTTGTAGTTATTTCTCCTTTGTGAATGAAGCAGTACCTTGCTAATCTATTCTCTTTAGTAGATGAGGTTAACTTATGTAGCATTTGATTTCTCTAAACACCCTCATTTATGGACTAAAAATCTAATTAAAACACTAAGGTGGTTTTTGTCTCTCTATGTGAATCCTGATAGGTTCTAAGTGAGGCTGAAAAGGTGAAAAGTTAGTGGAATGAGAAGAAGGCAGAGCAGCAAGAGTGAGTTTTCATTTAGTCATTTTTGTCATGTCTTATTTTTTTTTCTTTTTTATTACCTTATTTTCCATTTCCAAATCCTTTGTTGTTTCCACTCACAAAATGTACTGTTTATTGAACTTTTTTACTTTTTCACATAAATTTTTCGGGGCAACCAGGTAAAGCTTGCCTTATTGTCAGAATCTAAATTAATTATACAAGTTATTAACCTCTTAGGACTCAATTTCTTGTGTCCAAAGTACATTAGACAAATCAAGCAGTTGCCCCAAATATGGGATAAATAGGCGCATTACTTCCCCCCACCCAAAACAAAAATTTAAGCCTAAAATCCTTGCTATGTTTCCAAACTAAATATCTAAAAGCAATTTTATGAAATAATTCATTTCTTTTCAATAATGCCATAGCAGGTGTAAAAGAACCCTGATTGACAGGAAACCGTGATAAGTAAGTTTTGTATTGCTAGATCCTCCATACTATCTTTTTATGATTTGTTTGTGCTAATATATTGAGTAATGAAGTATTTCTAACTTACCAGAGACAAATCTGCTTGCTTGTATGCATTTTTTTTTTCTTAACATCCTTTATAATAAAGCTGGAACTTTGAAATATTTTATCTTCATATCGTTGATGTTGTTTTTCCTGTTTTTAATAATCAAATATGAGAATGCTTTCATGATAGAAGAGGTGCAAAGTAATACTGTAGTGTAATGCTGAAAACCCAACGAAATTTTGGAGCAAAACTGATGAACCATTATCCAGATTCCCTTTTTCTGGTTTTTAGAGAATTAAGCACTCTTTGTTTCCCATATTGTTCCAAGGAAAAAACATTTCCAGTTTTGCTGTAAAAGATGAAACGAAAGGATTGGGGATAAAAGGAGAAGGAAAGCTTTAGGAGAACAGCAGCAATTGATCTTCTGGACTATCTATTAAGTGTCAATCAATAAATTTACTTCAGCAGCACACAACCTAGAGGGGTTTTTATTTCGCTTACTATTGTAATGATGTTACATGTGAAAATTATGTCTTTGTTTGCAGGACTTCTTTATTTAGCACGCCGAAATTCACATCTGAAAAATATATAGGAAAATCTTCAATATTCAAGACAAGGTAATAGAGCTTTTCAGTATTTTATTGTAGTATCGTTTGCTTGACTGAAGAGGAAAAATAGACACTAACTTTATTACATTTGTGATTTGATATATAGGTTGCCAGTGTCGATAGGATTCCAAAGCCTTATGTTCTGTGGTTCAAAGATCAATGGAATGAGGTGAGTATGGAATAACCTCTTCCTTATTCATTTTTTGTAATCTTTAAAATTAGATATTCTGATTTACACTAAATATTCTTGATATGGAATGCTTTAATTGGTCAAAATTTCTGATACCATGTGTTGTTTTTTAAGTGAAGAAAGCTAATCCTTAAGCAGAGTTCAAGGACATATCAAACCTATTGGGCACAAAATGGAAGACAATCAGCCAAGAAGAGATCAAACCTTATGAGGAGAGGTATCAGGCTGAGAAAGAAGCTTATTTGAAAATTATTCGAAATGAGAAGCGAGAGCATGGAGCAATGAGGCTTTTGGAAGAAGAGCAGAAGTAAAAGACAGCTATGGAGTTGCTTGACAATATTTTTAGTTCAACCAAGAGGCAGAGAAAGAAAACAAAAATACCACCAAATAGATGCCATCATTATTTTTGGTATAATTGCATATATACGAATTGCATTGAACTGTCAAAGTCGGATCTTCTGTCGCAGCTGTCAGTGAAGAGAATGTGGCAAAGAGAAGGTGACGTCGCTTGATCTTGTTAGTTAAGTCTCTCTTTGATTTTTATTTTTTATTTTAAAGAAAGGAGGACATGTTTCTTTTTTGATGAAGTGTTGGAATTTTTGTTGAAAATAAGGTGTGCCACTGGAGCCACTGCCAGTGTTGTCGCTGGAGAAGCGAAGCTGCCTTGCTACCCACGGTAAGTGTACAATATTATTTTTTAAAAAAAGAAAACAGTGTGTAATTTAGTTTAGTGATATTTTTAATGTTGGGTTCCTCAGGTCCATCAATCACAACCAGAGCCGCTGTAGCTTACACTGAAAATGGCTCAACCTCTATTTGGAACAAATTAAAAGGTGCCTTTTTTAATTCACTTGTCTTTGTTGCTGTTGTTACTGTGATGACCTTTCTATTGGTGCTTTTATTCCTTGTTAAGTGCACGAAGTTCTTGAAATACTACATGGTTTTCTCTGCTTTTCTTGCTTGCAATTATGCTGTTTTAGAGGGCTAGATTTCTGAGTATGGGGTTTCAATAGCAAGGGCTTTTCTGAGTCTGTGGTTTCTGATGCTAAATGATTGGAACTCCAAGCAGGGACTGATAGGGCCTTGCTGGTCAATTCGAGCTGCTCTGGGACCAATTCTGGAAACTCTTCTTCTGCTTGATAGGTTATTGTTCCTCCAGGAACAAGGTAATGCTATGGAAGCAGTTATGGTACCTATTTTTTTATCGTATATTATCTCCTAGGAATATGGCTTTAATTGCTACAAAACTTTAGATGTTAGTTGGTGTTTCATTCGCGTTTCATTGTTTATTTAATCCGGGAATAATTTGACTTGTTATGAATTATTAGAATCTCCATTAATTAGTGGAGGCTCCACTAATTATGGATTTATGTGAATTATTAGAAAATTTTTATGGATATCCACCATTTAGTGGAGACACCATTAATTGAGATTAGTTGAAGATGATGTATGCCATGATGTATTCCACTAATTAGAGCTCTATAAATAGAGCTATTCTCTAAGCTTGTAATACACCATCATTTTGTGAAAGAAAGATTAGTGAAAGAAAGATTAGAGAAAGAATTGTGAGAGAAAGAAAGAGAGAAGTTTGAAGAGAAATTTTTTTGTGCAAAGAATAGTTAGAATTTTCTTAGTGTGTAGTGTGTAGATTTTATTCTAACACTACCCTAATTTTATAACACATTATCAGCACGAGTCTCTGCCGTTATTAAAGCCAGAAGACAGGTATGCATTTATTGATCTCGCTAAATTCGAATTTGTAGCCCTTGATATTTCTGAAAAAAAAAAAATTTATATGTCATACAAAAATGCATCTAAATGCTAAAAAAATGAGATCCATATGTCATGTGGATAAAAAGAAAGATTTGACCACCTGAAGATGGTTGTACTACCCACTGTACGGTATGAATGGTTGCACCTGAAGTTGCAAGATTGTAAAATCGTGAACTCCGTGATGTATAAAACTACATCTTAGTTAAAAATTTTACGGAGAAAAAGTTACTGATGAAGTTATATTAGAGAAGACATTCTCCACTTTTCATATTCTACAGTAACAATATCGAGAAAGGGTATCCAAAATTGACAGCTTTAACATGAGTTATTATTGAGAAATCATGAAGCCAGATGAACTGGCTCAACAGCACTCCCAAAAGTGAATGCTGTTGGCTCCAGCAGAAGCCATCGTTATAGTCGTAGTTGTGGCAGTGGCCGTGGTTATGGTCATGGACACACTCGATATTTCCCTTATCAAAGAGAAATACTGGCCACCTGAAGTGCAACAGAAAAGATAATAAGGAAAAAAGATATTTCTATTAATAATAAGCATCACATCTTTTATTCATATCACTAGTGTTCATATGAACTTGATGATACATGCTTATAGTTGCTCTTTTGTAATTGAGCATTTGATTGGTGATGGAAGTGTTCAAAATAATTAAAAGTTTACTTTTAATATGTTTCTTTTATATTTTATATTTTTGGCATTGTAATAGTACTTATCGTTTAAGGTTTTTATTATTTAAGTATTTACATTTATAATTATTTTGCTATGCCCATATGGCTATTATTCCGCTTACTGGATACACAAATGGCATTGAAGATATATGCCTAATTGATAGTGGTACAACACACACCATATTGAAAGATAAAAACTATTTCTCTTACCTGCAGATGGGAGAAACAAATGTTAATACTATAGGTGGTAGTGTAAAGTTGATTGAAGGCTCTGGAAGAGCTAATATTGTATTACCCGGAGGAACAAATGTTGTTATTCCTAAAGCATTATTTTCTTCAAAATCTCGAAGAAATTTATTAAGTTTTAAAGATATTCGCCGAAATGGATATCACATTGAAACAATGGAAGAAAATAGTTTTGAGTATCTCTGTATTACTCAAATAATGTCGGGTAAGAAATCTTTATTAGAAAAGCTACCATCTCTTTCTTCTGGCCTATATAGCACAAAAATCCATGCAATTGAAATGCATCATTCAGTAAATCAGAAATTTACTGATCCTGTTACATTTATTATTTGGCATGACCGTTTGGGTCATCCAGGAGTTATTATGATGCGAAGAATAATTGAAGATACGCATGGTCATCTTTTGAAAAGTCAAAGGATTTTGACATCTGATAAATTTTCATGTGCTGCATGTTCTCAAGGGAAATTGATTATTAAACCATCTCCAACAAAAGTGGAGTTTGAGTCTCCAGTATTTTTAGAAAGAATTCATGGTGATATATGTGGACCAATTAATCCACCATGTGGGCAATTCAGATACTTTATAATTTTAATTGATGCATTGACTCGATGGTCGCATGTTAGGTTATTATCAACTCGCAACCTGGCGTTCGCGAGATTGCTTGCCCAAATAATTCGCTTAAGAGCTTAATTTTCAGATTATCCGATCAAAATGATCCGTCTAGATAATGTTGGAGAATATTCCTCACAAGCTTTTGATGCTTATTGCCTGTCAATTGACATTACTATTGAACATCCAGTAGCTCATGTCCATACTCAGAATGGTCTAGCTGAATCATTCATTAAACGGTTACAATTAATTGCTAGACCGTTATTAATGAAAACAAATCTCCCGACAACTGCTTGGGGACATGCTATTTTGCATCCTGCAGCACTTGTACGCCTAAGGCCAACAAGTTATCACAAATTTTCTCCCTTACAATTGGCTTTTGGTTCCGAGCCAAATATAGCTCATTTAAGAATTTTTGGGTGTGCTATATATGTTCTAATTGCACCAAACCAACGTACAAAGATGGGTCCTCAAAGAAGAAAGTGGATCTACGTTGGATATGATTCTCCCTCTATTATCAGGTATGTTGAACCCCTGACAGGAGATGTATTCACAGCAAGATTTGCTGATTGTCATTTTGATGAATCATTATTCCCTAAATTAGGGGGAGAACCAAAACAACGATAAAAAGGATCTTGCTTGGACAACATCATTAAATTATCTTGATCCGCGCACAAGCGCATGTGAACTTGAAGTTCAAAAGATAATTCATTTGCAAAGCATTGCAAATCAAATGCCAGACGCTTTTGTTGACTCCAGAAGAATTACAAAATCGCATATTCCAGCTATAAATACTCCTATTCGAATTGAAATTCCAGTAGAACAAAATATTATACCTATAGCTGCTGAGTCAAAAACACGCCAAAAGCGTGGCTGACCTCTTGGTTCTAAAGATAAAAATCCTCGAAAGAAAAGAGGATTAAATGATCCAGAAGATCATATTGAAGAAAAGAATGATAAAGACCAAGAGAGAACTGATGACAAAGAACCGAAGTTGATGAAAGTAACACTGAAATTTCTATCAATTATACCACTTCGGTAGAAGTTGGAATCGGATAGAAGCTGTTATTGATAATATATTTGCATACAATATATCTCTTGATGTTACACAGGATAATGATGATCCTGAACCAATATCGATTGATGAATGTCGGCATAGAAAAGATTGGTTGCAATGGAAAGATGCGATTCAATCGGAGTTAAATGCAACGACAAAACGTGAAGTCTTCGGACCTGCAGTCCGAACACCGGAAGGTGTAAAACCCGTTGGCTACAAATGGATATTTGTGCGAAAGCGCAATGAAAAGAGTGAAATCATTCGATATAAAGCGCGATTAGTAGCCCGAGGTTTTTCACAAAGACCAGGTATTGACTATGATGAAACTTATTCTCCTATTGTTGATGCTATTACACTCCGATATCTTATCGGTTTGACGATACATGAAAAGATAGATATGCGCCTATTAGATGTTGTCACTTGCTTACTTGTATGGAAATTTAGAAAATGATGTTTACATGAAAATCCTCGAAGGATTTCATATGCACGAAGTATATAAACATTATCCTCGTGAAAATTACTCCATCAAGTTGCGTAAATCATTATATGGCTCGAAGCAATCTGGGCGCATGTGGTTCACACGTCTTAGTGAATATTTATTGAAAGCGGAATTTAAAAATGACCAGGTATGTCCATGTGTTTTTATTAAGAAATCTGGTTCTAAATTTGTTATATTAGCTATATATGTTGATGATATTAATCTTATTGGAACTCCTGAAGAGCTCCAAGAAACAATTAATTATTTAAAAAGAGAATTCGAAATCAAGGATTTTGGTAAAACCAAATTTTGCCTTGGTTTACAAATTGAACATCTGGAGAGTGGAACATTTATTCATCAATCAACATATACAGCAAAAGTGCTAAAAAGATTTTACATGGACAAAGCACATCCATTGAGTATTTCAATGATCGTCCGATCATTAAATGTGGATAAAGATCCTTTCCGACCTCAAGAAAATGATGAAGAACTCATTAGTCCTGAAGTATCATATCTCAGTGCAATTGGTGCATTGATGTATCTTGCTAATACTACACGACCTGATATTGCTTTTGCTGTTAATTTATTAGCAAGATTTAGTTCTTCACCAACACGACGACATTGGAATGGAAATAAACAAGTCCTTCGATATCTCCAAGATACAATTGATCTCGGATTATTTTATTCAAATAAAACCAGTCCAACATTGATAGGTTAAGCAGATGCTGGTTATTTATCTGATCCATATAAAGTACGTTCTCAAACGGGCTATCTATTTACATGTGGAAATACTGCTATATCATGGCGTTCTACGAAACAATCTATAGCAGCTACTTCTTCAAACCATGCTGAAATTATAGCCATTCATGAAGCAAGTCGAGAATGTGTATGGCTAAGATCCATGATTCATTATATCCGAGAAAGTTGTGGATTATCATCAATCAAAGGTATTCCAACTCCTCTTTATGAAAATAATGCAGCTTGCATAGCTCAATTACGAGGAGGATATATTAAAGAAGATCGGACAAAACATATTTCACCAAAATTCTTCTTTACTCATGAACTCCAGAAGAAATGTGAAATTGATGTGCTACAAATTCGGTCATGTGATAACATCGCAGATATTTTCACGAAGACTTTACCGACTGCAACATTTGAGAAGTTGAGATATAAAATCGGTATGCATCGGTTTAAAGATTTAAAGGAATCATCTCATCAGGGGAGTAATAAACATACATATAGAATAGTGTACTCTTTTTCCTTCACTAGATTTTTTTTCCCACTGGGTTTTTATCTAGTAAGGTTTTAACGAGTCATATTCTTTATGTAATGGATGGACATCCAAGGGGGAGTGTTATGAATTATTGGAATCTCCATTAATTAGTGGAGGCTCCACTAATTATGGATTTATGTGAATTATTAGAAGATTTTTATGGATGTCCACCATTTAGTGGAGACACCATTAATTGAGATTAGTTGAAGATGATGTATGCCATGATGTATTCCACTAATTAGAGCTCTATAAATAGAGCTATTCTCTAAGCTTGTAATACACCATCATTTTGTGAAAGAAAGATTAGTGAAAGAAAGATTAGAGAAAAAATTGTGAGAGAAAGAAAGAGAGAAGTTTGAAGAGAAATTTTTTTGTGCAAAGAATAGTTAGAATTTTCTTAGTGTGTAGTGTGTAGATTTTATTCTAACACTACCCTAATTTTATAACAGACTAATATTTTAATCTGTTTTGTTAATGCTTAACAGCGTAAGGAAGAAGCTTCACTTCCCCTTTAATAACTCCTTTCAACCTATAATGTATTGATTGTATTGTCATTATCATATTATTTAATAGTTTTCATTTCGCATGTTTCCTCTTCTAGGATGCATTAAATATTAAATCTTTTTTTGGGGGGATATTTGTTCTAATGTTTAAAAGGGGCTACCTTGCTGGAGATGAAAAAGTCATGTGGGGATGTGGATAATGTGTTGTATGACTGGACAGACTCACCATCCTCGGACTACTGTGCTTGGAGAGGTGTAACATGTGATAATGTCACCTTCAATGTTATTACCCTATGAGTTACTTTATCATCTTGTTTTTATCTCCTTTAACATTTCCAAGTTTCACTCTCAGTGCACTGTTTATTTTTGTATTTCTTGCTTCCTGATGATTCTTTACTTTTCCTTATCTTGTCCAAGAGATTCGTGATGATTTTGATCTATCCATTGAGGAAGACGAGGGATATTCTTTTGGGATCTTTTCTGTTAAATTTTCAACTAATGGGTGAGAAATTGTTGCTAGAAGCAGTGATGACGCAATATATGTTCAAGATATTGAAGCAAACAAACTATCTCTTCGAATTTCAATACACACAGTAGGATTTAGTAATAAAAATTACTCATGTATTGTTTCATTTGGTTTGCTTAGTTTTCTGTAAAGGAGCTAAAAAATGTAATGCCTTTGCATCCTCTCATTATGTTTATACTTGTCAAGTATATAACATTTTTTAACAATCACAGTCTCACAGATTAAAATTTAATTAACACCCTCTACATGTCCAAAGTCAATTAGTCGTAGTAGTAGTCTCTTGACTTAATTGTAAACAATGAAGAGGTAATTAAGTTCTCATGGGTGCTCGCCATGCTAAGAGGTAAAGTACGTGTGGGACTCCCTTATCCTTGTATACTTGCTTTGGTTTGCATTATTGCACATAATTTGGGCTTTCTTTTTGCATCCCGAGAGGAAAGATGTAAGGTTAGAAGGATACCTGAAATCTCTAGGACCAAACTATTGTTGGTACTTAGATGCCTCTTGTTGCTAGGCCAACTGGAAGAGCGTGGAAATTAAGAATAAATGCTGCCTTGATGGCATCCTCTAGAAGTTGTTTCTGAGACTGCTAGGTGCCAAATTGGCACTATGGCTTGTTCGTACACTGCTCTGCTTGTTGGAAATGCTATCCTACAAATGTAGGAGAGCTTGTTTAACAAAATAAAATTTATAAAATTTTGAATTGTACATTTTCAAGCGAACAATGCAAATATTTGAATTCATATTTTAATATATAAAATTTTTGTTTTTATATTTTATTATAATTTGTTTATATTAATATTTTATTCCCGTAGGTACCGAGCTCGCGCCTTGCGTGAGACAACTTCTCCTAGTTTTCATAAAATTAAGAATTCGATTCTTAATTATATATTATATATTTTACAAATTATATCTATAATATTTTTAGATAGGAATAATAAAGTGTCATACAAAATTATATTGCTCAAGTTCTATTTTGTTATGAATATATTAGTGAAAGCTCCACTAATTATGGATTTATGTAAATTATTATGGAATTAGTGGAAGCTCCACTAATTATGGATTTTTATGGATATCCACCATTTAGTGGAGACACCACTAATTAAGATTAGTGGAAGATGATATATTCCACTAATGAAGAGTTCTATAAATAAAGTTATTCTCTAATATTGAAATATACCATCATTTTGTGAAAGAATTGTGAGAAAATTGTGAGAAAAAGAAATAGAGAAGTTTGAAGAAATTCTTGTGCAAAAAATAGTTAGAGTTTTCTTAGTGTGTAGTGTGTAAATTTTATTCTAATACTACCCAAATTTTATAACACGTTATTAGCACGAGTCTCTGCCGTTACAAAATCCAGAAGACTAAAGCACGAGTCTCTATCGTTACACAAGCCAGAAGACAGGTACGCATTTATTAATCCATATGGCTAAATTCGAATTTGTAACCCTTGATATTTCTAAAAAAAAATTATATGTCATGGGTTCTCGATGCAGAAATGCATCTAAATGCTGAAGGCCTTAGTGAAACTATTCAAGAAAACAATAGTGCATCTGCACAACAAAAGGCCAAAGCTTTGATTTTTATCCGTCGTCATATTGATGAAATTTTAAAAATAGAATATCTTATTGAAAAAGATCTATATGTCATGTGGGTAAATTTAAAAGAAAGATTTGACCACCTGAAGATGGTCGTACTACCCACTACACAGTATGAATGGTTGTACCTGAGGTTGCAAGATTTTAAAACCGTGAATGAATATAGCTCCGCGATGTATAAAATTACTTCTCAGTTAAAATTATGCGAAGAAAAAATTACTGATGAAGATATGCTAGAGAAAATATTCTCCACATTTCATGCCTCGAATATTGTCCTGCAGTAATAATATCGCAAAAAAGAGTATACAAAATTTACAGATTTAATTACTGCATTTCTCATTGTAGAGAAAAATAATGAGTTATTATTGAGAAATCATGAAACCAGACCAACTGGCTCAACAGCACTCCCAGAAGTGAATGTTGTTGGCTCCAACAGAAGCCATCGTTATAATTGTAGTTGTGGTCGTGGCCGTGGACATACTCGATATTTCCCTTATCATAATCATAATCAAGCCGTGAGAAATACTGGCCACCTGAAGTAGAATAGAAAAGATCATAAGGGAAAAGAAAAAGAAATGGAAGAAAAGTATGAGGATACATGTTATAGGTGTGGCATGAAAGGTCATTGGTCACGTAACTGTCATACGGCCAAGCATTTAGTGGAGTTATATCAAGCTTCACTGAAAAAGAACAATAAAAATGTTGAAGCAAATTTTTCTCAACATTCAGTGAATGATGCTGCTGATGATGATATTGATCCTGAAGATCTTAATATTGATATTACCCATATGGAGGTATCGGATTTTTTTAAACACCCAGACGGTAGAATAGACCATTTAATTGGTGATGGCAGTGTCCAGAAAAATTAATGTCTCACCCTAATATATTTGACTTTTCATTATATTCTAATAATATTTACGTTTGTATATATATATTTTTTTGTTCAGATGACTGTTGTCAATGATGATGTATGTATTATTGATAGTGGAACTACACACACCATACTAAAAAATGAGAAATATTTTTCTTATCTCACAAGTGGAGAAATAAATATTTATACAATAAACGGTAGTATAAATGTGATTGAAGGTTTCGGAAAAGCTAGTATATTGTTGCCTGAAGGAACAATAATTACTATTGATAAGGTACTATTTTTCTCAAAATTCAGAAGAAATTTATTGAGTTTTAAAGATATTCGCAAAAATGGGTATCATATTGAAACAAATGAGGAAAATGGTATTGAACATCTTTATATTATTCAAATTAATTTGGGTAAGAAATCTGTATTAGAAAAACTGTCGTCTTTTTCTACTGGCCTATATTTTGCAAAAATACGTACAATTGAAATTCATCATCTCGTAAACCATAAGTTTACTGATTCTACTACTTTTAGCATTTGGCATAACCGGTTGGGTCATCCGGGATCTACCATGATGAGAAAAATAATTGAGAATACGCATGGTCATTTATTGAAAAATAAAAAGATATTGACATCTGAAAAATTCTCATATGCTACATATTCTCTAGGAAAATTAATTGTTAGACCATCACCAGTAAAAGTAGGAACTGAAAGTCTTACATTTCTTGAACGGATTCACGGAGACATTTGTGGACCTATTGATCCACCATGTGGACCATTCAAATATTTTATGATTTTAATTGATGCATCATCTCGATGGTTACATGTGTGTTTATTATCTACTCGCAACCTGGCGTTTGCGAGATTACTTGCTTAAATAAGTAAATTACGAGTACAATTTTCTGACCATCATATTAAAAATATTCGTTTGAATAATGCTAGTGAAATTTCATCACATGCTTTTGATGCATATTGCATGTCAATTGAGATTAATGTTGAACATCTTGTAACTCATGTTTATACACAAAATGGTCTTACTGAATCTTTTATTAAAAGATTACAATTAATTACTAGACCATTATTAATGAAAACAAATCTCCCAACATCTGCCTAGGGACATGCTATTTTACATGTTGCAGCACTTGTACGTATAAGGCCAACTAGTTATCATAAATTCTCTCATTTGCAATTGACTTTTGGTTCAGAACCAAATATTACTCATTTAAGAATTTTTTGGTGTGTTTTATATATTCCAATTGTATCAAATCAACGTACAAAGATGGGTTCTCAAAGAAGAAATGTGATATACGTTGGATATGATTCTCCTTCTATTATCAGGTATGTTGAACCCCTGACAGGAGATGTATTCACAACAAGATTTGCTTATTGTCATTTTGATGAATCATTATTCCCTAAATTAGGGGGAGAACATAAACAACATAAAAAAGATTTTACTTGGACAACATCATTAAATTATTTTGATTCGTGCACAAGCGCATGTGAACTTGAAGTTCAAAAGATAATTCATTTGCAAAGTATTGCAAATTAAATGCCATACGTTTTTGTTGACTCCAGAAAAGTTACAAAATCGCATATTCCGGTTATAAATACTCCTATTCGAATTGAAGTTCCAGTAGAATAAAAGATTATACCTATAACTGCTGAGTCAAAAATACGCTAGAAGCGTGGCCGACTTCTTGATTCTAAAGATAAAAATTCTCGAAAGAAAAGAGGATTAAATGATCCAGAAGATCATATTAAAGAAAAGAATGATAAAGACCACGAGAAAACTGATGACAAAGAACCAGAAGTTGATGAAAGTAATACTAAAATTTCTATCAATTATACCACTTCCGGTAGAAGTTGGAATCAGATAGAAACAATTATTGATAATATATTTGTATACAATATATCTTTTGATATTATACAGGATAGTGATGATCCTGAACCAATATCAGTTGATGAATGTCGGCATAGAAAATATTGGCTACAATGGAAAGATGCGATTCAATCGGAATTAAATGCACTGACAAAACGTGAAGTTTTCGGACTTGTAGTCCGAACACCGGAAGGTGTAAAACATGTTGGCTATAAATGGATATTTGTACGAAAGTGTAATGAAAATAATGAAATTGTACGATATAAAGCACGGGTTAGTAGCCCAAGGTTTTTCACAAAGACCAAATATTGGTTATGATAAAATATATTCTCCTATTGTTGATGTTATTACATTCCGATATCTTATCAGTTTGGCAGTACATGAAAAAATAAATACGCGTCTATTAGATGTTGTCACTACTTATTTGTATGGAAATTTAGAAAATAATGTTTACATGAAAATCTTCGAAGGATTTTATATGCCTGAAGCATATGAACATTATTCTCGTGAAAATTACTCCATCAAGTTACAGAAATCATTATATGGCCTGAAGCAATTTGGGCGCATGTGGTTCAATTATTTTAGTGAATATTTATTGAAAGCGAGATTTAAAAATGACCAAGTATGTCCATATATTTTTATTAAGAAATTTGGTTCTAAATTTGTGATATTAGCTCTATATATTGATAATATTAATCTTATTGGAACTCCTAAAGAGCTCAATGAAACAATTGATTATTTAAAAAGAGAATTCGAAATCAATGATTTTGGTAAAACTAAATTTTGCCTTGATTTACAAATTGAATATGTGAAAAGTGGAACATTTATTCATCAATCAACATATACAGCAAAAGTTCTAAAAAGATTTTACATGGATAAAGCACATCTATTGAGTATTCCAATGATCGTCCGGTCATTATATGTGAATAAAGATCATTTCCGACCTCAAGAAGATGATGAAGAACTCCTTGGTCCTGAAGTACTATATCTTAGTGCAATTGGTGCATTGATGTATCTTGCTAATAATACATGACCTGATATTGCCTTTATTGTCAATTTATTAGCAAGATTTAGTTCTTCATCAATGCGACGATATTGGAATGGAATTAAACAAGTCATTCGATATCTCTAAGGTACAATTGATCTCGGATTATTTTATTAAAATAAAACCAACCCAACATTGATAGGTTATGCAGATGCTGGTTATTTATCTAATCCACATAAAGCACGTTCTCAAACGGGTTATCTCTTTACATGTGAAAATACTACTATATCATGGTGTTCTACAAAACAATATATAACAGTTACTTCTTCAAATCATGCTGAAATTATAGCCATTCATGAAGCAAGTAGAGAATGTGTATGATTACGATCAATGATTCATGATATCCGAGAAAGTTGTGGATTATCATCTATCAGAGATATTCCAACTCCTCTTTATGAAGACAATGCAGCTTGCATAGCTCAAATATGAGGAGGGTATATTAAATGAGATCGGACAAAACATATTTCATTAAAATTCTTCTTTACTCATGAATTACAGAAGAAAGGTGAAATTGAAGTGCTACAAATTCGGTCATGTGACAACTTCGCAGATATTTTCACGAAGACTTTGCCGACTGTAACATTTGAGAAGTTGAGATATAAAATTGGTATGCGTCGATTCAAAAATTTAAAGGAATCATCTTATTATGGGGAGTAATAAACAGACATACAAAATAGTGTACTATTTTTTCTTCACTATATATTTTTTCCCAGTGAATTTTTATCTAGTAAAGTTTTAGCGAGGCATATCCTTTATGTAATGGATGGACATCCAAGGGGGAGTGTTATGAATATATTAGTGAAAGTTCCACTAATTATGGATTTATATGAATTATTATGAAATTAGTGGAAGTTCCACTAATTATGAATTTTTATGGATATCTACCATTTAGTGGAGACATCACTAATTAAGATTAGTGGAAGATGATGTATTCCACTAATTAAGTGCTCTATAAATAGAGCTATTCTCTAAGTTTGAAATAGATCATTATTTTGTGAAAGAATTGCGAGAAAATTATGAGAAAAAAAAAGAGAGAAGTTTGAAGAAATTTTTGTATAAAAAATAGTTAGAGTTTTCTTATTGTGTAGTGTGTAAATTTTATTCTAATACTGTCCAAATTTTATAACATATTTTTTATTTTATATTGTATATGTTGTGATTTATATCTTCTACAAGATTATAAAATAAAAATAATAATGAGATGTAACTCAAAACCATCTAATAATCGAAATACATTGCTTTTTTTTCTTGCTTCCTTCTTGTGTAGTTTCTTAGATGTGACATTATAGACCATAACCATTTTTAGGTTGGATTTGGATTCCTGATTCTTCTCTATCCAAATTGAAAGTTGCTTCTTCCAAGGATGGAACTTATCTCAAATTCATCGAAAAAAAAAAAAGACTTTTTACAAATGTGTATCAAAACAACACCTTGTTTTGCATAATCTAGAATGCTATCGCTTTCACCTTCTTTTTCTTCATAATTCGTGGCATTTGCCACGTGGCAATGATCAATCTTTACTTCCACAATGATTCATCCAGAGTCGGTGGCCCGGAAGGGCAGGTGGCGATTTGCTTGCTTGATTGATTGGGGTTCGAACACGCCGATCTCGTGACCTTAACTAACTGCCTTGCGGTGGAACCGACCGACTCGCATGATGTGTAAGCAGTTAGGCGCAGTTGACGACGAAGGAGTAGAAAAAGAGAAAGTAACATCGACTGAAACCATTGGTCGGGGTCGGCCAGTCATTTTTATTTTCTTCGTACATGAGAAAAATGGGTGGTAATCGTAGCGGTATGCATTTTCTTGGATTCGAAAGTTGCTCTACACTGAGAGACTTCCATAGAAGATGAGGTGAGTGAGTTGTGGGAGGGAACAAATTTTGGACAGAACATTGTTGCGAGATTGGTGGAGTAGCTAGGAGGAATACATTACACGGTGGGCAACCTCCATAAAATTGACAGGCTCAGCAGTCGAATAGAGAAAATTCTTATATAAACGATATTCTCTCCGTCTTAAAAAAGATATCATTTTAGTAAATAATACACAAATTAAAAAATTATTAAAAAATTTATATAATCATAATAAAAAAAATTATTATATCTTTAAATAAAAATAAACGTTCATTAATTAGTTTAAAAATACACATATTTAATGAGTAGTTAAAAGAAGAATAAATGAGAAATATACGTAATAAATTTATTTTTAATTTGTAAAATTAATAAATATTTCAGTATAATAAAAATAAAATTTTTTGATATCTTTTATATTAATAGACTATGTATATATTAAAAAATTATATATGAATTATACATTTGTAAATTATTTATATTAAAAAGTTAAATTATATAAAATATATTCTTTGATATAAATCGAGTCCCTATTAGATTTTTGGATTGAATAGAGCAACGAGCAACGCGGTTGCTTACTCTTTCTTACCAAAAGTTGCAGCAATGCCGGCATTTAGAAGCAAAAGTCGTGGTGGAGACACGTTCGATTTGTTGGATGACATGAGATTGAATTGTAAATCACGAAGGCCTGATGGAGGAAATGGAAATGAGAGGAGAGAGGAAAGAGGAGCGAGAGGAATAGGGGAGAGAGAAAAATAAAATAAAATAAAAGGAGAAGAGATACAAAAAATTATTAATTATTTATAAACTTTAATTAGATATAGAGAGAAAAGTTTAATAATAAATGTTTCTAAATATATCGTTTGAGTAAGGGAAGGGAAGTAAAAAAATAAAAAGACAAATATGATAATTTGAGTTTATATTTTTGTCGTGTAATAATATTAAATATTATATTTATTATAAGTATTTTAAATCATTTAATAATTTATTATTAAATGATTTTTTTTTTCCTTCTGTTTCCATCCTAGAGAGGATGTTGAATTTTTCTACTAAACTTAATCACTTCATTCTCCTCTCAATTTCTTCCTTTTCTTTCTTAGAAAATTAATACAAATACCTAAAATTTAAATCCTCAATTTCCTCTCATTTCTTCTCCCTCTGATTCCCTCGATGCAAATAGGTTCTAAGGTTATCACTCTTTCTCTATATTGGCATTTCTTCCCCTCTCAAATTAAACAGGTTGAGAGAAGAAAAAAAAAACGATTAAAGATATTAAATAGTACATTTGATCTTACTTTTTTACTTTAAAATTTAAATCAATACAAGAATATAAGATAAAAAGATAAAAATAAATTAATAATTCTCTTTCTTCTCTCTCTCCATTCCCTAATACGAAACAAAAAGAAGAAAAAAATTACTTTAAATGAAGTATTTGTTCAATTTCTCTTCCCTTCCCCTTCCATGAACCAAATATATTGTAAATTATATATGTTTATCGAAAATAAATTGCCTCTCCCAATTAATGCTGATAACAAGTTTAATATTTTTTTAATTAAAATAATCATAACAATATCATAAACTATCCCAAAAAAAAAAAAATGAGATGACACTCTCGTGTTGAACTATTAATGACTAGTATGGTTAATTCGAAAATTACTCATCCTAAAACATTTTATTTAATGTAATTAAGTTTATGAACTAAAAAAATTTCTCAATATATCAAAATAATAGATAACTAGAAAAAAAAAATACATAATAAATATGTAGAAACATCTGTCCATATCTATGTAGAAAAATTCTACAGCCAGTGCGTTAATTTACATTGTTGAGGCGCTGTTTTGATCGGTCCATTTCTTTTAATTTTGGATGAAGAATTTTTTATAACTATGCAGCTTTTAAAGGTTAATACTACTATAAATAGCATAGTAAAAAATATAAAATATTATTGTTTTCTGAGTCGTAGAGGCCTCATTTTCATGAATGAGAAAACAATAGCATTCTTGCTTTCTACTTTTAGCATTTGATTTATTATCTAATAAAAAATTTTCAATATTTTAATAAAATGTTTGAAAATTAAAAAATAAATTATTTTCTTCAAATACTTTATCTCCACAATTGAGAGAACACAAGTCTCAATTTAAATGTCAACATATATTTTAAATTTTTTTCTCAATAATATGAAAACTATCATAGATATAGTATTTTTAAATTTTATTATAAATATAAAAGTAAAAATTGTAAAGATTTAATTACGATTATGTTTGTATAAATAAGTAACAAATATATTATACTTATAATTAAATTGAAAATATTACATGTAAAATACTTCCTACAAAACCCAATTATTTAAACAAATTTTCTAAACATTTGTATATTATTGATATAATAAAACTAATTCTTCTAAAACTTTTGTAAAATTAAATTGAGATGACTAACTAAAACACATCAAATGAGGTCTTGTTTCAAAGTTGGAGTAGCACACTATCGTCTTGATTTTATTTTTGTATGATTTTTTTTAAATCTCCAAACAATCATACCTATTTAATAATAATAATTTAAAATATTAAATTATATATTTATATTGTCAAAACAATTAAATATTCACTAAATCCACATTAAACAAGCTTAAATAGTAAACTCTAGCTTTAACTCTATAAAATAGTCTACTAATTCTACCCTTAACACTTTTACTAAAATAGTTTACTAATTCTAACTTTAAAAATAGAGAAAATTTTAGCACAGATTCAGTGCACGTAGATCGTATACATTAAAGAGTTGTACTTTATATAATATAACTTCTCAATATATGTGATTCACGTGTGTACAATATATTCTTTATAAAGAAATCATTCTTTATAATTGTAAAAGAATGTTTTTTCCTTAAAAAACAAGAAATGTCCAAATGGATATAATTTGACATGCAACAACTGCGTGGCAGTGAATTTCAGGTGGATAGGCAGAAGAGCAGTAGCGTAGGAGAAGAATTAAGGTTGCTCTTTTTTTTTTTTTTTTCTTCTTTTGTTTTCTTTTAATATAATAATACAAGTTGTTAAAACTAGGAATGATCTGTCACGACTTGGTCATTAACAGAAAAAAGTTGATACTTTTAGCATACAAGAAATTCAAAGGAAAAATAGATGCATATGAACTCAAATAATATCTCAATATGTTAAATTGATCATTTTTGTTTTGTTTTTATTAATTGACTTGAATTATTATGATATATTTAAATTGTTATTTGATTCGAAATTTTAAGAATATAATTCGATTCAAAAGAATTTTTTTTAAAGATTAGTAGATTTGCAATAGTAACTTTCTCTTTAAGAAAACTAATAGACATATCAGATTTGAACTCGTGATCTTACGACGTTCGCGCTATCAACTCGCCTATCCCTCATGAAGTCTAATAATAACTTTCCATACTTATAGATACAAGTTGTATTAATCGAACTACATAAATTATTATTTGCTTTTATTGACTTTTAATTCTTTTTTTTATTTTTTGTAACAGTTATTTTTTAAAAAATACTCACACAATTACATAGTAAAAGGAGAAAAGGATGAAAATCATACCTTTTTATCTGATGAGGAATGTTTCACCCCCATTAAGCAACTTCCTTGACTCTACTTCTTTTAGTAAACGAATTTAGAGATTGCTTTTTTTGGTACTTTGCAACAAATTTTAAAAAATATAAAAATTTTAATTTCTTGTTGCAAAAAAAAAAAAAAAAGGAACATTTAAACCTTATAAATTGTATATTACTCTTACAAATTAAGTATGAAAGATTTTTTTTACCAATTAACTTGGAGAAAAGATGCTACTATTATATATTTTTAATTCCTTCTTAAAGAAAACCTATATTATTATAAAGGGAATGAAGTAGAAGTCTGATAAACATTATCAAATAAAAATCTCATTGTAAATGAAATAATACAATCATCTTAGTATTAAATGAGGAAAAAGGTAATTCCTCTGTTTCTTTTTATCTATTTATTTTAATCGATTCATAAATTTTAAGAAAAATAAGATTTTTGGATTAATTAATTAATATTTCTTATTTTATCCTAAAAGAATCTCTCTCTTTATTAAGAAATAATCAAATTCTAAAATTTTTTATGTTGTAAGTATATTTAATTTACTTTCATTTCCCACTACAAATACACAATACTTATTATATTAAAGAGGGATATTTTGTAAAAAAATAATAATTAATATAATTTTAATTTACTAATAAGATAGATAAATTAAAAAAAAAATATGGAGGGAGTAATTCTCTAATTTACACCACACACTTAATATGGTCGTTAGCAAACTTTTACGTCAACTTCTTAGAAGCAACAATTGACCCACAAAAGAAAACGTTAAGTTTGAACGTACGAATAAAACCAAATGCGGTCTTTGTCCTTTCAAAAAAAAAAAAAAAACTCAGGGTCCCGCAATTTAAATGCAGTGGTTTCTAAATTATATAATGATTTAACAATTTAAATTAAAATTTAAATCTAATATACTAAACTTACTAATTTATCTTTTAATAAATTTATTTATTAATAAAACAGAGATGTCATGAGAGCAATTCTTGTATATAAAGTTGTGATTATTGCAGTATATTTTTTTATTTTAAATAAGTATTGCTTTAGGGGATTTTTATTTATTATTTTGCAAAATAAGATATATTTATTATTTTTAATTATATTCATCATTTTATTATTTTTAATAAATATTAAAAATTAAAAATTTGTATGAATTTTATAAAAAGTGATGAGACGGGCTCAGACCGGCCCGAATCCAAAATAGGAGCAGGACACAGGAAGCGTAAAGTGGAAACGCGTGAAACCATACTTTTCACCGTGTCATTTACTCTTCTCCCTCCCTTTCACTTCTTCTTCCACCCACGCGGTATAGGGAGACTTCCACTTTCTCTTTTTATATATTCTCTTCGTCGTCATCTTCAAAGTTCTCCCAATCAAAAGCTTGAGAGAGACACACAGAGAGACAGAGATTACAGAGAGAACTCCATTGAACGGAAGATTCTAGAGAGAGGAATTTACAGTACTGTGAAATAGGTGATGTTGCGATCGTGTTATAGGCCGCTGGAGAGGTGTTTTGGGAGGAGGGGTGGCGGAGATGGACTGATGTGGCATATGGACTTGAAGCCATACGCGTGTGGAGACTTTTCAATCGCGGTCGTCCAGGCTAATTCTAGCCTTGAAGACCAGAGTCAAGTTTTTACGTCTCCTTCCGCTACCTACGTCGGGGTGTACGACGGCCACGGTGGCCCTGAAGCCTCCCGCTTTGTTAATCGACGTCTCTTTCCTTATTTGCACAGTATGTTCCGTTCTTATAGTTTCTTTTTGAATTTTCTGTTCATCGATCAATTCTTTGATTTCCACCCCCCCCCCCATAATATTTATAGGATTCTTCCCTCCTTTATGCAGATGTTCATACTGTTTCGGTTTGTCTTTTTTTTTTTTTTGGTTATATCTCTTCATAATATTTAAAAAAGATAAAATCTTCTTTGGAGTTTTGATCATATACGTTGTTAAAGGGGAACGAGACCTCCGTGAGGGGACATGGAGAAGAATAGGTGGACGTGCTAAATAGGAACGAGCCAAACCAAGTTGAGTCAGTGCGTCAAGCTTGGCTGAGCAATAAAGTTTTGATTATTTTTCAAAGCCTTAGCTTTAGAATTAAAAGGTTACCCAAGGTTTGCTCGTCTTGATTCAAATTCTTTATTGAGCTCAGCTCTAGAGAAGCCAAAAGTTGAAAATTTTGTAGCGTATGAGACTAAATTGTACCCACAACTGAAATCAGACCAATAAAGTGGAAGCGTAGAACAGCGAACAAAACAATAAGGTCTTAAAATGCTAGTGGTTTGGACAATGAAATTGTCAGGGAGTCGGAGATTGCTCTAGGAAGGGGCATAGGAGAAGATTTAGTAGACGTGCTACAGAGTAGTAATTTGGGCTCCTTGTGATAATGTTACAGCTTTTGTCTTTTTGCCCATGTTCTTGGGGCTTCAAAACTTGTATATACCTTATGAATTACTGAAATTGAATGCTGATAATTGTTTGCCAAATGCTGTGTAGAATTTGCAACTGAGCAAGGTGGCTTGTCCGCTGATGTTATAAAGAAGGCTTTCAACGCTACTGAAGAGGATTTTACTCATCTAGTGAGCCAATCATTGCCAGTTATGCCACAGTTTGCTTCAGTTGGATCTTGCTGTCTTCTTGGTGCAATTTCAAATAATGAATTGTATGTGGCAAACTTAGGTGACTCAAGGGCGGTTTTGGGCCGCAAAGGTTTTGATGGCGAGATGAAATCAGTGGTGGCAGAAAGGTTGACCACTGATCACAATGTTTCAAGTGAGAAAGTTAGGATGGAGGTTGAAGCACTTCATGCCGATCCCAACGGTTTTCCAGTGGTCCACTATTGTCGTGGAGTTTGGAGAATTAAAGGAATAATTCAGGTAACTGGCAACCTTATGTCTTTCTTAGACTTATATATTTTTGAGAGTTTGGTTTAATATTTTTCTTTTCTTTCAAGTGTAACTAGGACCTTGGGGTGGATCTGTTCGAGAGCTTTTTTCAGAATGTGGGTTACAATTTTGAATTCACCATTTCCAACCTCATTTGGAAGCTTTGGCATTATTAGTTTGTTAGAATTTAGGCAATTGGTGATCTCATCCTGCTTTCTATTTGCGTGTTTTTCTCTTACAACCTTGCGACAGAGAATGGGAGAGACTAAACCGAGTTTTAAAAACTCAAGTTTTGTTAGGAAATGTGCTGTTAGTTGGAAATGATAAAATTGTCTTTCATCTTGAATTCTTTACCTTTGAATATGTGCCATGGTGAGGAAAGTTTCAATAAAAGTCTTGTTTCAGAGTTAGTGTTCTGATTTTGTTAATAGTTGACCAAGAAAGTTCAGGTATAGAATATGACCGGGCCACAGGCTTCAAAAATTTTCCTACCTCTGGAGTTGATCAACTCTTTCCATAAGGAATTGTTAATACGAATTTGACAGGAAGTTCATAGGTTTTCTAAGCTTGCTGTAAATGTGATGTGGTGATTAGAGAGTGTAGTGTTAGGAGTATATCTTTTGGATTTGGTATAGTCAATTGCTTAGCTACTATTAACATGTAAGGTCATGCTGTGTATGACACTTGTTGTAATGTTTCTGCTCTTGAAGCAGGGCAAATTTCAATTGATGTGGCAGAAGAATCCTGTACTACAACTTCATGTCCTAAACATTGGTTCTGCAGTTTCATTTTAGAAGTTTCATGAGTTATTTGTGCCCTATCTTCTCATTTTGAAAACACAAATAATCTGCCAAAGTGGGAAATTATCTTCTTATAGCAGAAGAGGATACTCTTTAGGATTATGGGAGTCAAGCATGTAAACCACATGCATACTCTTGTTTCTTATAGTACACATCTTTATTTGTTGTTATTTGGTTTTCAACGAGTAGCATCAGGAACCATGGTCAAATCTGTTCTAAATGGTCAATGTCTTCCCTACTCTTCCAGGAATCACATGCTCTTGCTCCTTGCCACTGTCTCATGCTGCAGAAGTACCTGTCTTCCATGCATGAGATATGGAAGAAGATTCATTAATTTTGTGATTCCAGATAATTTAGTTATCATCTCCCTTTTCATCTTGGCCATTCAGAAGATATGATGGCCATGGATTCCATGATGCTCATGGAACTAGAAAGATCTATATTTTGTGTCTTGCTGTACCCTTAAAGAGGTATGCTTGGTGCAATGGTGATTGTTTGAGGGAATGTCTGCTAGTTATTAATTTTTTCCTTTCCCTCGCTGCATTTGGTTAAAGGTGAAGGATGAAAGATACTTATACACCATGATGTTGTCCAGGTATCAAGATCTATTGGTGATGTCTATCTGAAGAAACCTGAGTTCAATAGAGATCCCATTTTCCAAAGAGTTATTATCCAAAAATTTGGGAATCCTGTCCCTTTGAAGAGACCTGTATTGACAGCAGAACCCTCAATAATCTCTAGGAAGCTTAGGCAACAAGATTTATTCTTGATATTTGCCTCTGATGGCCTTTGGGAATATCTGAGCGATGAAGCAGCTGTGGAAATTGTACACAAAAATCCTAGAGCGGTAAGTTATTACATCATTTTTTCTTTACTTTGTTTGGTTGTAATGATAAATGTGTCTTCTGTTGTAAGCTTTTATATATTCCGTTAGCCATCCAATTAAAATCTGATGGTTGCAGCAATGAGAACACTTAACATGCAATAAATTCTTCCATTTTGTTGCATCGAAAAACTTGTCACCGAAAATCAGGAGCGGATTCTTCCACTTATTGTGCAAATACTTTACCCTTTAGATCAATACAAGGGAGGAAATCATTGTACAAGCGAATTCTTAGCATTGTTTGTTTGTGTATGCTTGCAGGGAATAGCTAAAAGATTGGTTGGAGCGGCCCTCCAGGAGGCTGCTAAGAGGAGAGAGATAAGGTACAAGGATATGAAGAAGATTGAAAAGGGCAATAGGCGTCACTTCCATGATGATATCACTGTGATTGTAATCTATCTTGATCAGCACAAAAGCACTGGAGCGAAAAAAAGCAACCAAGGGATTGCTGGCTGCATCAGTGCTCCAGTTGACATATTCTCCTACAACTCAGAAGAGGATGAAGTAGAAAACATGTACGATAAGAGTTTCTTGGACAAGGAAAACGAGATAGCAAGGATGTTATACTAACATTGTTTCGATATAAGTAATACTATAATACCTACCTGCGTGCTGGTCTCTTCTGGGGAGTGGGGAGCGAGGGGACTGAGGATTCTGCTATGGAGAAGCGTGAGAGCTGTGTATAGATATTCGTGACGATTGTGGATAAAGATAGAGTTTTTGACTTTAGATCCTGACTGACGATAGATTTTTTGGTTCGTTTATCCTCAACAGAAATAATGTCATTGTGATTTTGCAAAATTGAAGATATAATAGTGAATCTTTTCCCCCCCCCTTTAATGGTCTCTATCGCCTCATTAACATCTCAGATGTTGAAACCTTGACTGCAGCCAGTGATCCATTTTGGCTGCGGTCTCAGGCACAGCTACTTCAAGACTTGCCAATAGTCAATGACCCGCCCTCTCGAATCCAGTTTTTCTTTTGAATTTGTAATAGATGTTCAAGAAAGCTAAGCATAAGAAATAATCGAAGTTAGCACCAAGCCATTTTTATTTGAAGTATGCGGAAATGTTGTAATCCTACTCTGTACATTGCATTCGCTGACCCTACTACTCTAGCGTAATATATTCCAGTAGTTCAAATTATTGTCTTTATAAATTATTTGTCTTATTTTTTATAAAAAAATTAAAGTTTAATATTTTAAATTTATTTTTATTTAATATTACTCTATTTTTTAAATTTAATAATTCAAAATTTATTTTATGAGTTTTGTCACATATGAAAAGAATTTGTTTAAATTAAATAATAATTAAAAAATAAAAATAATATAAAGTTAAAAAGAGAATATAAGTAATAAGTCTCTTTCATTTCTTCTTTACATGTATTAATTATTCAGAGGTAAAGTTTAGGCCTTTCTATTATTATTATTATTATCTTTATTTCATAATATAAGTCATTTTATTATTATTAGTGATTTTTTTAAATATATATATATTATGAATAAATAATATTTGTTAAAAATAAAAATATTTATATTAAAAAATTTAAATTGAATTGAATTTCAATCTATACGTCCTAAATATTCGAACTCAAATGTAATGCAAGATGCATCTAAATAAACGTGTGTATTAAAGAGTATTACTAGAGGATTCGAAACTTTTAGACAGCTTGCGGTGCACTCTGTGGGGTGACCAAAGTCTTTTTCCTTTATTACCCCTGCTCGGGACGAAAGGAAAACACTCTGGTGCGGTGGTCCACAGCTCCCGCAGCGGCCGACAAGCATAGAAGGTTTCTTCCTTTTTGCTCAGAATTCACAAAGAAGTAGTGGCGAAGCTTTTAAGGATGAATACGAGCAGTTTAGTAGCTGAAGCAGTGTGGAGCGAAATTGACTCAACTCGTTCAGGTTAGGTCTTTCATTTAGCGAATTCACATTCACATTTTCTATTGTTTCAGTGGATTCTCGTCTTCTTCGTCTCTTAATTTCTCTCCTATGCTCCGGCAGTCACCAACGATCAGCTCTCCATGTCAGTATTGTCTATTAATATTTTGCATTTCCTTCTCAATTTCAGTTCAATTTTACGTGTATGTATATACATGGAAAACTGATTGCAGCTCTCTTTTGCAGATTGCATTTTCTGTTTGGAAAAAATTTTGAGAAAGCCACAAAGATAGTTGATCAAAGAGGAGTCAAGAGGATCTCGGGCGAACAGAGCGGCCGTAGTATTTTTCAGGTTCTTTATTTTTCATTTTTTTCCACATTAATGTCAATTTATTTCTCCTTCTGCAATTTCTTCGTCGCTGTTATCTGATTTTACGTGAATTTTGTGGAATAAAAGATACGTTCTATTGTATGCTTTACTTTTTATAGAATAATTAGTAGAATGAGTAAGTATGAGCTGCACATAAATCTGAAATCACAGTCAATCCATCGCATTGCATTGAATGACGCTACTCTGTGAGAGAGAGAGAGAGAGATTTTAATAAATAGTGTTGTGGACATGAAGAGGGGAAAATAGAATTTGAACCTACACTTGTGTTTGTTAGGTTCTGGGAGATTCTCGAAGAAAGGAAGAATACTTGTGCTTTGCCGGACACTATTGTGCTTGTTACTCATTCTTTTATGACGTTGTAAACAAAGGGGAACAGCTTTGTGTGAGCTTTACTCGTTTCCCCGCTACTTAAAATTTTCCTTACACTTCCCCCCCTTCCCCTTTTTTGATTGATTCACCCTTTCTTCTTGATTCTAATATGCATCCATTTTATGATTATCCTTATGTAATTTCCAGTGCAAGCATCAGTTAGCTGCAAGACTTGCTGCTTCAATAGGAGCATGTGTTGATGTTAAGGTTTCTGATGAGGAGTTAGCTTTACTTCTTAGCAAACTTTGATATCTTTGTTGTACGAGCTCTAAATTGCGTCAAGTTCAAAAGGTGACAAATGGAAGAAATTTTATCAGATTTCTAATTTTGTTGAATGTATGATTGTCATAAAAATGATATGCAACCTGAAATTAGGGTATATTGGTCAGAATCAGTTATCTAATATGGATAGCTTTGATGTAAGCAATTTTGGACAATACATATGCAACTGGAAAAGAAATAAGAAATGTTGGAACACATTTTCATAATGGTAGTTGGTATGAGTTATACTTGATTTGCATTTTAACACTGTGACAAGTTTTCATGTTGGGCAAAACCAATAGTATCTTGTGCCTTTATATTTCGCGTAGTTTTTAGTCTGCTTAGTTGATGCTGTGAATCGATATGAGAAAGTGGTTTTGTTTTAACAAATTGGACATTTTTTTTTTAACTAACAAACCAAAATGGCAAAGAAGACATTCATTTTGGAATGACTGAGTTCTTCGGCTCTCTCTTTTGTTATTAATAAAGAGCAGTATCATTTGGGAAATTCCTTCAAAATTTATCTTGTTAGCAGTAAATACTTGAAAAATGAAACTAAAATCTGAATTTTGGAGTGATCAATATCTGGAGGGACCCGTTTTCTTCTTCAATTTTGATCAGATGGCATAATCAATAGCCAAAATGGCTCAAATGATACTGCCAACTGTTTCCTTTGGGCACTTGTTGTGGTCTACTTGATCAGGAACTGGATAGATGATTTTTACTGTTCTATCATCTGAAATAGTTTCAGACACTGGAAATATAATGCTATAACTTATTCTAATATATATCCATTTTATGATTATCCTTATTTAATTTCCAGCGCAAGCATCAGTTAGGTGCAAGACTTGCTGCTTGACATGTGTTGATGTTAAGGTGTGTGACAAGGAGTTAGCTTTATTGCTTTGCAAACTTTGATATCATTGCAATACAAGATATAAATTGCAGCAAGTTCAAGAGGCGAGAAATGGAAGAAATTTATTAGATTTATAACTTGATGTTGCATGTCTTGTTGTCACAAAAATGATTTTGGAACCTGACATTTAGGTTATATTGGCCAGAATGAGTTCTCTAATTTCAATATGTGGGGTTTTGTATTCTCAAGCAGTTTTGGAGGATACACAGGCAACTGGCAAAACATTAAGAAATTTTGGAATGCATTTTCATCATGGTAGTTGGTATGAGTTAAATTATACTTGATTCACATTTCACATGGTGAAAGGATGACAAGTTTTCATGTTGGGTGATTGCACATGGTGAAACGATAACAAGTTTTCATTTTGGGTGAAACCAGTAGTATCTTTTGTCTTTATATTTCATATAGTTTTCTGTCTGCTTGATGCTGTATGTTGATGTGAGAAAATGGATCATTTTGAGAAATTGGACACTTTTTATTAACATACCAAAATGGGAAAGAAGATATTCATTTTGGGATTAACTGAGTACTATTGATTTCTCTTTTGTTAAATAAAGAGCACTATCATTTGGGGATTGCTTCAAATTTATTTGTTAGCATTAAATCCTTGAGAAAAATGAAACTAGTTTCTGAAATTTTTAGCGATCAGTATCTGGGGGGGACCACTTTTCTTTCTCAATTTTGATCGGATGGCATGACCAACACCAAGAATGGCTTAAATCAAACTGCCAACTGTTTCCCATGCGCATTTGTCACGGCAGGCGAACTTGATCAGGAAGTGGATGGATGAATATTACTGTTCTATCATCTGCAATTGTTTCAGATGCTGGAAATTTAAAGGGTAAAACTTGCAACATGGTTACTCTTTGAGGCTTTGAATCCTATTCTTCTCTTAATGTATAAAGCCAGTTGCAAAAACTATTAAATGCCGATGCATTTTGGTGAAGATAGAATTTGTAAATTAACCTTTTCTGTGTTGGGATTGCATGATTTTTGTCTTCTGCCTTCCATCTTTCCTTTTCTATTTACAATTGTGGATATGTTCCTGCTGATTTCCTATAGGGCTTAATAGAGGTGAAAGATGGATTCATTTGGAGTAAGTCTTAATCTTATAGTTTTAGGATTGCTGCATTCATTAGCTCTTCTGATTGGCCTACTTTTTGCAGCAGTTTTGCCTTTCCCTGGTAGCAAATTTATCTGGAACCATGGTAGGACATCCTCAACCGCAAATAATTCTAAAAGGCCTGCATCCTCTGGCAAAAGAAATGTTTAACAGTGAAGGAGCTCGAGTCAAGGCAAGCAACAGGTATTGTAATGGTGCCTTAGAGCAGAATAAACAACACAATACTTATTATTGCTCTGGAGAGAATGGTGAATCGGTGATCCATTCAATAATGAACAAACTTCTCTTATCTGCTGTTAGCAGAAGTACTAAATCTAATGGAACTTGAAAAGACAGGATCTTTCTTATCTGTAGTAAGATCAAGTAAGGATTATTCCTTGGTATCATTCCTATTTAATTGGAAAACAAATGCAAATTTCCCGTGCTTTTCCTAGCGAAAGGTGATAGACATCCATGAATAAAGGTCAAACCAATTGGTTTTTTTCCATTTGGAGTCTCCTGGAATCCTCGTAGTAATTAGAACACGGGTTTTGGGAGGGGTCGGAGGAGGGGTGCAGACTGGCAGGTCATTTTTCTTTCCGTAAAAGTTACAACACATTTGATAATTCGGCTAAGATAAGGATATCGATTGTGATATATGAATAATTTGGTTTTTCCCACACTGGCATTGGTCATTGAACGCAGTAGTTCTCCCACAAAAAGATGAAAAACAATGCTCGAATCATGACGATATATCAAATGAGGAAACAGACTACCGCAAAGAGAAGCTAGGCTACAACATAAATTGACATTGATGGCCATGTCCATGAACACTTTTGGAAGGCAAGAGTGTCTCCATCATTATTCACCTTCTTCTCACGGTAGTATGACACAGAAGAAACACAATAGACATGACATCGAGCACAAGTCGAAGTAAAAATCAAACCAGGGAACAATCTTACAAGCCTTCATCTTACCATTCCGTGTTATAAATGAATTTTTGGAGTTCCTGAATTCCAGAAAACCATGTTTCTTGCTCTTGTTCATGGTTACCAACGGACACTCCCAGCCAAGAACAATATCTGCAAACCACCAATTCCCAACCTTCTCCAGTTTAGTGGGCAGCAATTCGTTCTCCTTAACAATATTGTCCCATGCCGGCCCCTTATCTATCATCATCTCTTCCAAGCTTAGTTTCTTGCTGTTAGAAAACTGATAAGGATGAGTACATACAAGCAATTCAATAGAATTAAACAAGCATTGCTTATGCTCGACTAGGGCTTTAACAAAAGTGCAATTATTAATTATCAACAAAGCTGGCAAGACCTAATAGGCCAAATACAAAGCAATCCGCTAGAATTCAAAATAGAAAAAGTAAGTTAGCAACAGATTTAAACCGTAGAACCAAACAACAACTTATCTGACCGAAGTGCAGACCGAATCACCAGTTTACCAGTTCAATATTGGTTTGACTTCAAGAAGTTATTCGTCCCAATTACCCGGTGTGATAGGTACAACGACTCTCCTTGCAGGATAAGACGGTATCAAATCGTCATCGACGCACCCCTACTGTGATCACTTTGAAAATCTCCTCAATTCGCCGGTCCCTTTAAATCAGAAAAATATGGATTGTAAGGAGAAAACAGAAGAGGCGGCTATCTCAAAATAAAAGAGTGGTGGCCCTATTCTTACTATACTTCGGGAAAAACCCTATACTAATCTGAATTAGGAGACCTAATTCTTATAAGTTTTTTATCTTTCCTTTTTCTGTACAAGTTAGGGTATATCGACTCTCCTTGCAGAATAAGACGGTTTCAGATCATCATTGATGCACACTAACTGCGATCACCACGAAAATCTCTTTAGTTCGTCGATCCCGTTAAGTCAGGAAAATATGGATTGCGAGGAGAAAATAGAAGAGGTGGTTATCTTAAAATAAAAGAGTGACGACCCTGTTCTTACTATATTTCAGGAAAACCCTATACTAATTCGAATTAGGAGACCTAATTCTTATTAATTTTTTATCTTTCCTTTTTCTATACCCTATACTAATTCGAAGGCTATCTTAAACTAAAAGAGTGACGACCTTGTTCTTACTATATTTTAGGAAAACCCTATACTAATTCGACGACCTTGTTCTTACTATATTTCAGGAAAACCCTATACTAATTCGAATTAGGAGACCTAATTCTTATTAATTTTTTATCTTTCCTTTTTCTATACCCTATACTAATTCGAAGGCTATCTTAAACTAAAAGAGTGACGACCTTGTTCTTACTATATTTCAGGAAAAATCCTATACTAATTCGAATTAGGATACCTAATACCCTATACTAATTCGAAAGAGGAATGTGAAAACATGGCCAAGCCCGAGCCTGAGGGAGACGAAATAGGGGAGCATGCACGGTTTAAAAAAAACGGAGAGAAAAATAAACCGCAAGCCTTAAAGGCCATACGGAAGCGTGAAGATCATATCTTTGCACTCCTTAACCCTTCTAGGCTGAGTAGGGGCGGATTGAACGACTGGAATCGCCTCGCTTTGCCCACTTGAAGAAGCTTCCGGTTGAACACCCGCTAGCCTTCTACTTCGCCTTGTTTGCATCAACGCCAAGCTTTCCAGTTCTCGAAATATTCCTCTGCCTAACCTCTAGTCGGTGAACACAATGGTGAAGAGGAACAGTCTCAATTCCTCTTGGTTCACTTGCTATTGGTTAACAAAGTCCAAGAAGAACAATAAGAAAAGGGAGACGTGAGTTCTCTGTAAGGTTAGGGAGATTAGGGTTTTTTTTTTCCTACTAGAGACTAGTTTATTAGTTAGCCAAAATTGGGTTTCTCATTATCTGATAAACATATCCCCGAGATTTCAAAACACCCGGATGTTATCCTGAGAATCAGTTTGGCCTAACCCTAAACTCCTCTTAATCGTATCTGGAAAAAAACCCTAAGGTCCAAGCTATTGGGCCAGAAAAGTATTTATTATTTTTCTTGGACCCAAAAGGCCCAAAATAATAAACATTAATTATTTATTTTTTGGGCTTATATAAATAACCCAATAAATAATTAATGAGCCCAAATGAACCAAAATAATTAATCTTTAACTATTTATTTCTTGGGCCTATATAAATAACCCAATAAATAACTAAACATTAATTATTTCCTCTAGTTTAAGCCCATGTTAATTTCTTAATTATTCATACTGGACCTAGGCCCTGAATAATTAATTAACCAATTAAACTAGATAATTAAATTTCTCTCAACTCCTATTTTAATTAATTTATTTATTTTATTCCAGTCCAATAATAAATTAGACTTCCTGAATAAAATAAAATAAAATAAAATAAAATCCTCTTGAACTAAGACCAATTCCTCAACCCAAAATTAGTTAGGACTTACGGGCTATTCCGAGGACCAAAAAGACACATCGCCTTGGCTGCTAAAATGACCAAAATACCCCTGCTATATAAATAGCTGTATTTTGCATTTTAAATATTTCATAATATCACCATAAGGAAATATTGACCCCAAGGACAATGCTGCATTCGCAAAGTCTCCGACCTACAGGTGAAATGACTAAAATACCCCTCTACACATCGCCGTACATTTAGAGAGGAAGAAGTGTACTAACACCCCTCTAAATGACATCTACCATCCTTAGTCTTCTAGTCCAATGATCCACGACTTCCTGGAGTGTTTCCGCTTTCCAAGAGAGCTACCCTAAAGCAAACATCCAAGTCATGTTTCCCAGGGCCCTGGACATTTTAGACCATTCGGACAACCACAAGGGGCGATATAGTGCAAAAACTATCTTGTACAAGTCTGTCTTAACTAACTAGTCACACATATCCAACATGTAAGTATATTGGCCCTACGATAGAACCTCAACTTTAACAAATCAAAGTATATGCTTTCAGCTTCGCCAGACCATCAACTCATACTCAAGTCGTAGAGTACTAGTCCACGCTGTAGCGGTAGTAGTTTAGGTTTCTATCATATAGTACTTTTAGAAACCACTACTACAGGTCCTATCCTACGTATTCGAAATACGCTTATGTCATAAAGTGAGTGGACTACTCACTGGCTAAAGGTAAGCCATTCCCCATTTGGAATTCATAACATAATAACCTAAACATGATGAGGTTCCCAGTCTCATCAATAGGTTAAGAACAAATGTTTATGTATTAAATAAACCATGATCCATACCTTACTGTGAAAGATCACCATTCACATGGACCACTTATTTAAACACAATGGGTCTGTTCCAAACGAAAATTGTGCACAAACAAAAAGTAAATTCACAAATAAATTCTGAAAATAAATTCTTTTATTAAAATATTCGATTTTACATCAGAAACCTAGTCTAAGAGGGTATACAATCCAACAGAGCCAACCTTGGGCTTTTTATCAAGTCCATAGAAAAGTTTTTTAGTATATACGGGCTTCAACACTCCTCAACTTTTCCCATATGGGACTCATATATAACATGAGTTCCCAAATAATTAAACACCAAACTTTAATGACATTTAATTATGGATTCCCATCATTAAAATGGCTTCTACCACAATCAAAACAATTTCTAACATGTCAAGAACAACTCCTATTAATTGTTTTAGGCTAACTAATCATGAGTTAAAAATTATTAACTCTCAAAGTTGCCATTTTCAATAATTCCCCACAAATATATAATTAAAGACTATCCAAGATTTACATAATTTGCTTTCGATATTGGTACTTTCTGATTTGAATCACTACCTAAGTTATCCAACTTATGTCCTCACAAGAACAGATGGACTTGAACCTTGAATTTGAACCTTGAGTATGACGGTGTCCATTGGTAACAATAGACTATCAATTCTGGAAACAGTCTTTTGAGTTAATACATTATGACCATGTGTCTTGATTTTGTCTCATGAGTATATTCAAAGAAAACTCAATTCCCTTTAGTTGCAGCCTCACAACACCACTCACATAGTTGGCGATCTCCAATGATGAACTGCTAACATCCTGTCTAATAGACTTGATCCCATTCAGAGTAAAAAACTCTTACTAAACTTACAGTAAACGCACCATATACTTTCAGGGAAAGGACCTAGATACAAAGTTATCAGAATAGGTATCAGATTCACTCAGACAACTTGTTAATATCACATTAAACTGCTTTGTGGGATCTCCACTCGGTCAGTTGGGTTGTCACTGTAAGTGAATCATTGATGGGTTATCAGTTCTATTCCCAACCTAGATTTAAGGAATAAGGATGTTTCTAGTTCCTTAGTTAGAGGATCTGCAATGTTATCTTTGGATCAAATAAAGTCAACATACATCACCCTTTTAGACACTAACTCCCTTATAGACTTAAGTCTAACTTAGATGTATCTCTTAGTCTTTTGATTATACTTGGTACTCTTTATCTTTGGGATTGTGGTTTGACTATCACAATGCACATATATAGTAGTAACGGGCTTGCTGATTATTGGCAAAGAGGATAATAGTCCATATAGTCATTCAGCTCTCGTTCCAGTACTATCTAAGGCACATAATTCAGCCTCAAAAGTTGACCAAGTTATCAAAGTCTGTTTACAAGACTTCCAAGTGACTGCTCCGCCACCTAATGTAAAAACATATCCAGTGCAACTATTGCTGCCAGAGTTCTTGACAATCCAACTCGCATCACTATACCCTTCAAGTACAATAGAAAATTTTCCATAATGCAGCTAAAGGGAAACTGTTCCCTTTAAATCCTTTAATACTCTATTCAAGGCTTCCTAATGAGTTCGATTTGGACAATTTGTATATTTTGCCAGCTTAGATACCGAAAATGAAATATTTGATCTTGAGCCATTTGCAAAATATTGCAAGCTACCAAACTGCTTGGCCAAAACTCTCCAAAAATGCTTCCATTTGAACACATCCCCATTGCTCACATCAAATGCATCGTTCTTAGCATAGGGATCAATGGCAGCCCATATCCGATGCTCTACAACTAAATATGCATCTGAACAATGTGAGTACCCCTGCCAAGTCTTCTTGTCCCTGGGTACTTCAATGGCACTTCCTCATGCTTGCATATTGCGGCATAAACACAAAGGGTACCCACAAGGTTCATCAAACTATGGGTTGAGAAGCCGAATATGTGGCCAGACCGATGAACTGACCAGGTCAGTTCCCTCTTCTTCTCCACCTCCTGAAACAAAATATCCTCAAGAGTGTAGTAAAAATTTGGGACATTAAGCCGTGGTAAATCCTCATAAAATGGAGGCTCGTGACCTACTTTTCCAAACAATTCAAATGGCCCAAAGCAATGTTTTAGACCAGTTTGTAAGCATGCATGATGCAGATTTGGGCAACTAGCACATTTCTGAACATTGTACCATTCTCTTCACAGTTTTCAACTTCTGTGGATCTCCTGGCCCAGGTGACATAGAAGACATGACTAACATCACATCCGTGAGCTTTGAAAGCTTTGATTCGGTGTCTTCTTGGTCTGAGATGTCATATTGAATGTATTCAATCAGGTGATCAGCATTCCAGGAGGGTATAGGGCGGCGGGCAACACCATAGACCTTGCATGGGCCACTAGGAGTGTGGGAGAGGGCGAGGATCTCAGCCAGGCTATTACACCACGATGCCCAAAACGCCTATGATTAGGGCCACGCTCTGATATTTGGGAGGTGCGTGTGCTTCATCATCTTGGCAGTTTTCCTATGCCAAAAAAAAAAAAAAAACTTCTAATTGAATTCTCACACAGCTGAAGCTGATTAGTAAGTAGTAGTTTACATGGCTACAATAGTGATTTGGTATGCATATCTGAGTCTCAAGGGAAGAAGACGAAGAAGAAGTGATGACAAGAACTTGCCTTAGCAGCGCCAATAGCTCCGGCCCACCGCCAGCTCACTGGTGCCTTCATTAATCCACTGAACTGAATGAAGAGAAAGGATTGAGGGTAGAGATGGCAATTTTCCCACTTAAATTGGGGATTCGATTTGGCCTGACCTAGTTGGGTCGGAAATTCCTCAATTTAAGCGAGGATGGACCGGGGACAGGGATTGCATGATCTCTGCCCCCAGCCCGCTCCACATATATTATATATATATATATATATATATATATATATATAAATATATATATATAAAATTGACTTTTATATGTATGTATGTGTGTGTATATATATATATACTATATAAATTATAGATATTATATATATTATATATGATTATATATGTATATATAGGTATATTATATATGTATATAAAATAAAATAAAATAGAAAATAAGAGAAAAAATAGAAAAAGAAAAAAAATTATCAAATATCAATTTTACTCTTACTAATTTAGTGATATGATAAATACGTGAATCATTGGAAATCATCACAAAAGTGTTCAAAATGATTAAAAAGTTTTGATAAAAATATATCGGAGGTAAAAAAAATTTTCTAAAAAAATCTTTATAAATATTTTCGGACTCAAACGGACCCCCGTTTCCCCGCTTCCCCACTGGGTTGAGACCAGGGATTGTTTTATCCCCAGCGGGCTAGGGGTGGGGATCCCCACCTTTCCCCGTGACGGGGTCGGGCCGGAGATGGAGAAATGGGGGATATGCGGGGGCGAGGTCGGGATTTCTAATCCCCGGCCCGACTCGACCCCATTACCATCCCTAATTGAGGGGAACTTGACTACATGTACATGGTGCATGTCTATATGCTATTAGAGATATTTTAATATAATACTTTCTCTATCCAACTAAAATTGATAATGGTTGATTTTGCATGAGATTTTATGTAAAAATAAAATTTAGAATATAATAATAATATAATTAATAAAAATAAAAAATATGTACGTCCCACAATACTTTATGTCAAGTTTAAGTATATAAAAATAATATATGTAGGGTGTATTAATTATTTTATAATAAATTATATAATAAAAATTTTCTTTTAAAGGAAAGTGTCAAATTTTTTAGAATAACCCAAAATAGTAAATAGGTCAAATTTATTGGGACGTAGGGAGTATATATTTTTCTAAAATATCTTAGATCATCCGGTTGTTTTTAAGGGGTTACTTTACAATTTTGTTTTTGGGTATAATTACATGTGATTTTGGAAAATCAGAAAGAGATTTATTACTACCTTTCCTCATTAAAACTAACATTATTATATTTAAGATATCTAAAATATATGATACTTTTCTTTTAAAAAAACTTTTTTGATATTATTATATATTATAAAAAAAACTAATGGGTTTTTTATATATTTAAAATTCATATAAATTATACGTTCACATGTTTTATGTACTTTATTATATTGTATTATATTATAATTTTGACTTTATATAAAGTACTGTGTTAAAACAAATATGATTAATTTTGATTAGAGGAATATAGTATTTTATATTTTTAATTTTACCTTTATTATTGTATTCCACTAAAACTTGTAACTGATTATTGTTTAAATTTTCATTCTAATTCAACAATGTTCAATACAACAATCACCTATATTGGCCATGAAGATTTGCCATTTTTGTTGTTGGCCACGGAGATTACTTAAGTAATTTAATTTTGGTAAAATTTAGAAATAGTTAGTTTTAAGCATATATTTTAAAACTTCGTAAATGTTGAAACTAGTTAGCATTAAAAAAATCTTAAGATTACTTAATTTGAGTGCTTAATCTTTAGATAATTTATAAAAATAATCAGAGTATTTTGTTATAGTTACAAAATGATTATTATGTCTCGTTATATTTCCTAATCGGAGGTTAAAAATTTTTGCTATTATATTGCAGTAAGTGGGGGTTATTATAGGTTCCTTATATAAATAAGGAGGGTTATTATAGTTATTATTTGCTGATTATAACTTTCTTATAAACTATTACTATTAAGAGTTATGAATATGTTAATAGAGATGGCTGGAGATATTGTCAGAACAAATTTTCACATTCCAGAGCGTTTTTTTTTCAAATGACATTACTATCCTTTTAGTTAAAGATAATTAAATATTAATCTTTTAACTGATTACAAATTAAGATGTTTACCTAATTACTCCGTCTCTCAATACCATAATTTGTCTCCCACCATTTATTCATTCTCCTAATTTTCCATTGTTTACTCATTCATCCCTTCTTTCTGGCTATTTTTTTTTCCCTATCTCCCTCTTTCTTCTTCTTAAAATAAAATTTTACATTTTGCATTTTTTTTAAGGAAAAAAATTCTTTATTAATAGTCAACGTCTACTCTCATCAAAGTATTTTTTTTTTAAAAAAAAAACAATACTTCACATATCACATAAGACCATCTCCAAATTCAACAAATAATGTCCATCAATTCTTGTTGAGAAAAAAGGAGAGATTTTTTTTTAATAAAAAAATACCATACCCATAAGAAAGAAAGAACTTAAAAAAAAAATCTTTGTTTTAGGAAAAAGAAAGAAAAAGAAAGAAAAAAAAAGTCAAAAAGAATAGATGAAGGAGTGAATAACTGAAAATCTATATATATATATATATATATATAAGCAGCTGTGGAAGCCTGCTGTGGTGCCCCCTATCTATTTTAGAGGCCTTTTATTATGTGACTTATGTGCTGCCTTTAGTTATGGCATTTCATCTAGCAGAAGGTTGCAAAACAATGGCTTTTCATGTTATCGATGCAACTTCCATTATTACAGCACAAAAGTTAAGACATTGTTCTCAAATTTGATGCTCTGATCATTGCACTGACTCTTTGAAGATCCTTTTCTATACATTGATATAAGCCCCTATCTAGCTGCATCTATGTCCTTCTATTTACAGAGCTACGAAGCTATGTATGGCAATGCTATGGGCGGTTGAACGCGTTGATCTGAACGGCCATGCAAATGAAAAGTCTTTTGTAATTCATTACTCCTGGGTAATTTAGGGGTTAGGTTTGCATGTGTGTGTGTGTGTGTGAGCAACAGGTTGCGGAGGATTTGAAGTTGCTCTTTGATGACCATCTGCTTCTATCACAATATGGGCAAAGGTAAATTGGATTATGTTTGCATGAACAAATTAACGTTAGGAAGACAAGAGTAGCGAGTATTGGTGAGAGTCATCAAGTTTTGGCAAACTTTTAATGCGCAGAGGCTAGATGAACTCGTAAGTCTTGATTTCATAATATTAGACAAGAAGGTAGGTGAAATTCCGTTCTTCCCATTTCATGCCTACGGTTGATGCATAAATGATCAACTTTGATATATACGATTTTTTAAATAATTTTGCAAAATAATATGAGACACTGTGTGATTAGGAGAAAATTTGCTGTGGATTTTGGTGATGCTATGGACGAAGGCATGTTTTATGTCATGAAGAATTTTACGATGCAAAATCCTAGGCCTAATTACAAAGTTCTTGGAGAGGAGCCTCGAATAATTGCAGATGGCAGCACATACATAGAAGAAGCCATAGACCTTCTTCCAGACATTCCCAGGCACTATTTTAAATTCAGCAATTTTGAAGAGATCTAACCTCGACCAAGAGACATCAGCTATTAGTTGGTAACTTCTTCATATACACTTTCTGATACCATTTTACATGTCTGATGTCTAAGTAAAATTTGATGCTGCTACTCAAATGGATTCAAGTGAAATTTCTAATACGATAGTCAAATGTTGCAGATGTAATTGAAATGATCACTGGGGTATCTCAGGTAAAAGAAAGAATGTGTCTAGGATATATAGTTGAACTACAGACTGCAACCATAAAGCATCATGAGTAAGGATACTTATTTCTAGCAAAAACAAATGAATGGCTCTCTCTTAATGTCGATGGTATGCTATTCTTACCATTAATGGCAGGCACTTGCAGGCGACTTTGTAGGGTTCACTGATGAAGATACTAGAACATGGACAGATCATAGCAAGCCAAGATGTAGAGATTGATATTTTTACATCCATGATAATTAAAAATGACCAAGGAATGGCTACTTTATCAAGTAGCAGTGCTACAAAAATTTACGTGAATCTTGACACCATAGATGTTGATTAATCTTGAGCACTGTAAGAATTCCTGCACACTAGTATATGGCAAGATCTTTTTAAAGTTACAATTTAACATATCTATATGTTGAATGTATGCTGATATTATATGATCTTTGTAAGGTGCGAGGACAAAAACATTGTTCAGTGTCCCAGCCAAATACATATAGCATCAATTGTCCTCAACAGGCAAACGTTTGATGTAGGGAAATGGACATTGGCAAAGTTAGCTGACATGATTGCTACTGGCCATCAAGTGGTAACAATAGAGATAGATAGTTGAGAAACATATTGTCATCAACTGGACATTAGCATACTGAATGATTTGTCTTCAAACAACTATAACATTCAGGTTGAAATTTATTTGAAATCTAATGGACCTTTATGTGTTCTATTCATGTAAGAAAAAACATATTATAGCGTAGTAACAATGCTTCAGACCGATACTTACAATGGATGGAGATATGGTGCATGCAGTTAATGTAGGAAAAAACTTCGCCCTCATGCAAAGAAACTTAGTTGTGAATCATGCTCATGTTTAGAAGAGTACCCTGATATTAGGTCGCTCTATCTTTGAGTTTTTTCAACACCATCAACCATATGTTATTTCTGTTATCTTATTCACACATTTGTACTCCTGTTGTGAATTAGATATCGCTTTAATGTCATTGTAGAGGACAATACTGGAGAGAGTCGGTTTGTGCTTTTTGATCGAGATGTTGAAAGCATGATTCAAATTTGTACCACACAGTTGGCTGAGAAAGTAGTGAGGCATGTGATAGATACATACTCATAATGCATACAAACAAAGCTCTGCTTTATTGACACTGCTTCTCTCTTGGCACCATCCATTGCAGGAAAACATAGATGACACAATTCCAGGGCCGCTGAAGAAAAATATAGGCAAAACATATGTTTGCCAAATCAAGTTCAATGAGCAAAGCAGAGGTACTCTAAAGGAGTGTTTTACAGTAAACCGAATATATGACCTAAATGAGATACTTGAAAATGCATTGGATGAAGAAAACATATGTGATTTTTCAAAATCTAAGTTCTGCTTCATCATACAAAAAGAACAATGAAATTGGTCCAATGTCTATCAACTGTGTAGGTGTTATCAACAAATGAAGTTCCAACAAATGTTTAGGAGATTGATTTTGAAGAACTAGTGGCCTTAATAAAAACACCTATGGCAGCTGAAAAAGGGAGTAGAAATAGAACTCAGTATGCATTTGCCAATGCTTTTCATCCATTAACTTGAGAACAAAACAAAAAATAAAAAAAAAACAAAAAATACTTTGGTGACTTTTGCCTATGTTTATGCTCTTGTAGTTTGCATATCAGAGATACTGATGATCGAGCAATAGCAGATAACAAAAAGCAAAGGCAAAATTAAATGCTGCCTTAACTTTGTCTGAGGAAACATTAAATCCTATATTCAATTGAGCAGAGTTAGGCTTTGACATTCCAAAGCAAAATGCTATGACATTGCATCTAGCAGCATGAAGAGTCCATAGATCATCAATAATCAACTTGAATAGGATATGAAATGACTTTACTTTGGTAAATTTCCATGTCTATGAACATATTACATATATAAATATTCCAGTTTTCTTTCAAATGTTGTTTTTTTCTAGAAATTTGCTGTATAAATGCATTGAATATTGGTTAGCAAATCTTGATTCTTTCCTATGATAAATTTGTTGTATCAATTTGTTGCATACATTTTGTTTTGATTCTTTCAATGCTTCAAAAAGACCTAAAAGGATTACAAGCATCCAATTTGAGAATCGTTTTGAAAATTCAGAAACATCTAATATTCCTTTATCATATATGCAAAGCACCCTATACAAAAGTTCGTTGACATTCAGTCACAACTAAAGAAGAGAGTTAACTTGCACTAAGTTTCAGATCTGAAATATGATAGAGGAACTTTTGTTTACTAAGAAACACATCTATGTCAAATTGACAGGAAGCATCTGGTCTGCATCCATGGTCATAGAAGACGTTTGATGTGCACTCTTATTACTTCACCTAATATCATATATGTTGTCCACAACTTCTGGAGATGCTTCTTAATCCATGGTACTAGGGCCAGTAAATCAAGAGATATTCCCAAGAATGTGCTAATAATTAGAAATGCAAGCAAAGATAGGCATGATCTTGACAGAAATGATGCATTCATGTAATGCTCAATTCCCTCGCCCCATCTTTAAGATAGCACTCTCCAATGATGATTCTACTACAACTTTTAGAAGAATAAGATTTACCCAAAAAAAAGCAAACCATCTTCAAAAGTGCAACCCACTGTTCCCCAGACACTATCAGTTGCCTCTCAAATTTTGAAAAATATAAAAGAAAAGAGCGGATGACAATATACATGCTCACAAAAATAAGAACATTGAGCAAAAACTAGAAGACTATGGATGCAAAGCAGTTATATATATATATATAAAACTGGACTTCAACAGTGATGGTGTTCAGCATTCTAGGAATTGTACCAACAATATTAACAATTTCGTTTCACAAGTTCCTGTTGTCTAACTAATCATTTGCTGTCATGAAACTTGACCATTTTGTTTTAGATATTTAAGTTTGCTCGAATCTTAGCAAAATCAACATTGTGTAGTCCAAATTTAATGATCCAAATGAACCATTAAATTGAAATGATCCAAATTCAAATTCAAATGGAACATTGAATTTGGTTCTAATCATCCAAATTCAAAAGGATCTTTCCAACTTCCTTTGCAACTTCAAGGAAAAAAAAAATTTCCAACTTCCTTCACAAATTCAAATGCATTAAATCTGTACTCTTTAAACAATCAAGGATCATTAAAAGTATCACAATAATTGATTAAATTTGTACCTCAAAAGGCACCTAAAAAGTTGTCCAACTTTAATTCATCAATCAAATGCTTTGATTTACCAAAAGACATTCATCAATAATAATTAAAATTATCACATTCATATCACATCTACACAAAAACATTCTCATACCCTCCTTTATATTCCAAGGAAAGTCTATGAATCCTAATAATCTGCTAAAGATATCAATCACAATTTATGATTGATAAATACAATTCAAAACCATATGATAAAAATATGGATCTTGCTTCTCAACTTCAACATATATCAATTTCTTCAATTGTTTCTGAATTTTTAATTGACGTATATACTACTATTTCAAGACGCACCATCTCAGCTTTAGTATAACATGGCAGAACAACAGCAACAAAATCCCATCAGACAAAACACTGAACTAAATCAACCATCTTTAGGCATTCTCATTAAATATCAATTTCATAATTTCCCTATTTGTACACAGGTACCACTAACATGGCAATTTCAACTTCGCAAAGCAATATAATAATCTGCATATGAACCTCAAACAAAATCACAATACTAAAACACATTAGGGAATACACTATGTTTAATGAAGGCTAAGTAACAGCATATATCCTCTCCTTCTTGTATCACCGTCCTACTAACATTCGGTACTAAATGTAGTTGAAGATGCTCGGATGAAACATAAAGAAAGGACACAAATTCTAAGGTAAAAAAGAAACTATGTGCTTAGGAAAAACAAGACCAGCAATCAGAATATACGTACAAAGAATCCAACTAACAATGCTTAACTTGAATAACAGATGAATTAACAAATCAAATCTCTTGTTATGGACCTCCTACTTATGTATGTAATTTTTGCAATACATTCTTTTGGGAAAATGAAAAGGTTAGAGGGACAAAGAATTCCTTTCCAAGATATAAACTTTGTTGCAAGCAGGAATGGTGCAATTGCCAAAAAGAAGACATCCTCCAGAATCACTTCACTCTTTACTAACAAATGCAAGAGCTGAAGATTCAACGAAATTTTTGGAGAATATTAGAGTCTACAATTCTATGTTTGCAATAACATCGATGGGTGAAAAGGTCGATGAACAAATCAATGAACAAGGAGGCCTATACATTTACCATATTAATGGGGAAAACTATCATGGACTAAGTTCATTGGAGCTAACAACTGGTCAAGATCCCCATTTTATACAACTATATTTTCATGATACCATAATGAGGTTCACAACAAAGTCAAAGCTGTCAGTTAAAGGCAAATGAACAACAATATATGTCCAAATATGATTCAGGAGCTCATTGTTATGCTTGATATACACAATGAATTGGTTAAGGTATTTTGAACAGCTCGAGATTGTTATTCAAACTCTACTGTATTAGATCTCCAAATCAGATTGTATTATCAAAGGGAATTCAATACAAGGCCATATCAGCCTCCAATGGCAGCAAAAATCGCAGCTTTGATTGTTGGAGACATCAACCAAACAACAAGAACCGAGACATTATAATTGAAATAAGGATAGGAAAATTGCAAAGAATCAGTCATATACACCCCTTATATATGGCTATGCAATACCTATTGCTATTTCCATATGTTGAAGATGGTTATCATTTGAACATTCCTTATGCAACGAATACTGAAGGTCAGAAAGAAAAAAAAAGGGGCAATTTGTGACCATGAGAGAGTTTTTTGCATATGTCTTGCAATATAGAGAAAATGAAGGTCACACATTACTTCTTGGAAGAAGATTATTTCAATATTTTCTGGTTGATGCCTATACAAGTATAGGGCAAAGTCACCTTCAATGGATCACAAATCATCAGGAAAATTTAACGATGGAATTGTATTGAAATCTATATGATGCATTGCAACATGGAGACACAGATTCAAGAAGCCTAGGAAAAAGAGCAGCACTCCCTTTTTCATTCACTAGTGGACCTCGCTATTTAGCTCAAATTTACCAAGATGCAATGTCATTGTGCAGAATTTTTGGTAACCCTGATTTATTTCTTACATTCACTGCTAATCCTAATTGGAAAGAGATTGAACATATGCTAAGTCTCTAACCTACACAAAGGCCTGAGAATCGACTAGATATCGAAGCATGGGTGTTAAAAATGAAACTTGATGAAATGATTGATGATATTATCAAGAAAAAGATTTTTGCACAAGTAGATGTAGATGCAGGTACTGTTATAATCTGCAATAATACAAAATCTAATTATTGTTGTGCAATGTCTAATATAATTTTTTTTGCATCACCATTATTTATAGTGGTATACATAATTGAGTTTCAGAAAAGAGGATTACCACATTTCCTTATTATTGTCTGGCTTAATCAAACAGCAAAGCCACACACATCAGAAGACATTGATCAAATCATATCAGCTAAAATTCTAGACCCACAAATTGGACATGCAACTGATGCAAAGTTCATGTTGTATGGACCCTGTGGAATAGGATATGAAAAGTCACCATGTATGACAGAATGTATTGATTCTAACGTTACTACTGACACCAAAATTACTTATTATATAATGGTCTATGAGTTTTTCCACTTAGCATAGACAATAATTACCACATAGTAAATGTTCAATGTGCTGATTATTGAAATATTGACAGATCAGTATGACTCTAGCTACAAAAGGATATTGCAATAATACTACACAAATGTTATTTATTTAGAAGTTATTCCAATGTGTTATTGTTTTAATCATTTCTCATTTCTATTTACCTTGATAACATGTTAGGCAGATACTCTAAGAACTTTCCAAAGCCATTCCAAAGCATGACATCTATCGATAAAAGTGGATTTTGCATATATCGATGACGGGACAATGGCATTTTTATTGAAAAAATTATTTCAGATTGGACAGTAGATTTGTTGTGCCTTACAATTGATATTTGTTAGTCAAATATCAAAGCCACATTAATGTTGAGGCATGTAATAAATCAAGAGCTATTAAATATCTGTTCAAATATGTCAACAAAGGACCAGACAAAATAATGGCAACAATATCCAGAAATCCAGCTGATGCCACTGTCAATAATACCTTAACAAATAGAGAAGAAAATGAGATTCAAACATTTCTAGATTGCAGATATGTATCAGCCTGTGAAGCATGTTGGAGAATATATGAATTTGATGTCCATTTCAAAATACGTGCAGTAGAGAGATTAGGATATCATCTTGAAAATAAGCAGTCTCTACTTTTTACAGATGATGCTCTATTACCCGTGATTGTAGAAAACGAAGAAGCAAAAAAGATAATGTTTACCAAATGGCTAGAATGGAATCGTATAGATGTAGATGCCAGAAAATTAACATATCTAGAGTTTCCACATATTACACGTGGAAGGAGAACATGCGAATATGGTAGAAATGGGAACGAGGAAGAAGTATTGGTCGTATGACATTTGCCCATCCAACTGCTGGGGAAGATATTATCTACGAATGTTACTGAACTATGTCTAAGGGCCAACATCATTTGAAGAAATACGTACACATGAAGGCCATCTATATCCATCTTTCAAATCTGCATGCTATCTAAGAGGGCTATTTCAAGAGGATCAAGAATGGCATGAAACAATTGATGAGGTTTCACAATAGGCAACATGTCATCAACTAAGGGATTTATTTGTGACAATATTGCTATTTTGCACTGCTGCAGATGTGAGCAACTTTTGGGAATGGAATTGGACCAAAATCAGTATGACATTGAACGTCGACAATGAAAAAATTTTGAAATTCTAGCGATTAAAACTCATAGAAGATCAAGTAAAGAACTATACACTGAGAGAATTGCAATTGCTATTGATGAAGCATAGAACATCTTTAGAAGCAATTCAAGGAATGCCAGTTCTGAATAAAGAAATATTGTGAAATCTAGAGAACAGTTGCATCCAAGAAGAGACTATGTATGACATACATTCACTGAAACAACATGATTCCATGAAAAGCAAATTGAATTTAGATCAACAAAAAGTCTATGAGGCTATCCTCCATGTAATTGATACTAATGAAGGCAAGCTTTTATTCTTATATGGATATGGTGGTGCAGGAAAGACATTCCTTTATAACACCGTTATCAGTAAACTACGATTTGAATAAAAAATAGTACTGGCTCTTGCTTCTTCAGGTACAAATACATACATCTCTAAATTCAGATTCTGTTAATGAAATTAACATAATTTCCTAATACATGTCTCATATTATCACAGGAATTGCCTTTTTACTATTACTTGGTGGAAGAATTGCACATAGCATATTAAAAATTCCTATTGTCATAGATGATACAACCACTTGTGCTATCAAACCAAGTACACAGCTAGTTGAACTCATCAACAAAGTTGAGCTCATCATTTGGGATGAGGCGCCTATGAACTTTAGGTACTTATGAAATGCTTAGTAAAAAATAATTGACAATTTTTACAATTATTTCTCCATATTCTTATGCTGATAATAACAAATCACTACGTATCATAATATTTGTAAATGTAGATATGTTTTTGAAATAATTGACAGAACATTAAAAGACATACTAGGAAGGTCCAAAGGGTATAATAAAGAAAAAGCATTCGGAGGAAAAACAATGCTTTTAGGAGGAGATTTCTACCAAATCTTTCCAATAATTCCAAAAGGTAGGAGATTTGATATTGTACATGCATCAATAAACTAGTCCTATTTATAGAAACATTGTCAGATATTGACATTGTCACATACACATGAGACTTCAAAAAGATAGAAATGATCTGATTGAAAATCAAGAGGAAATTGCAAATTTTGCAAAGTGGATATTGAGAATAGGAGATGGAATAGAACCATCAAGAACACTAGGTGATGATAGTGAAAGTACTTGGATAAAAATTCCCAACAGATATATCATTCATGTGGTAAAAGATCCAGTTAAAACCATATTTGATGCTACGTATCCAGGATTTGAACAGAACATGTAATACGTTGAGTATTTGACAAAGAGAGTAATATTGACTCTTATGAATGAGATTGTTGATAAAATCAATGTTTATACTCTTCAAAATATACCAGGTCATGCTACTGAATACATAAGAGTTGATCAAATAGACAAGGTATCAGGAAACATTATTGAACAACATTTGTTATATCCAATGGAATTTCTGAATAGCCTAACTTTGCTAGGAATGCCTGATCATAACTTAAGGTTGAAAATAGAAATCCTTATAATGCTACTTAGAAATATAAATCCAACTAAGGGCATGTGCAATGGGACAAGGTTAACTATCACACAAACAGGAACAAGGGTCATTGAAGGGAGAATCATTTCTGGATCTAATATTGGGGATAAAGTGTCAATCCCACAGATAGATGTTTCCTTATCAGATGCAAGACTACCATTCACATTCATAAGAAGATAATTTCCCATCAAAAGCTGTTTTGCAATAACAATAAACAAGAGTCAAGGACAAATATTGTCAAATGTCGATTTGTACTTGCCAAAACCTGTATTTAGCCATAGCCAGCTCTATGTTGCTCTTTCAAGGGTGAAATCACCAAAATGCTTGAATATATTGCTACTTGATGACAATGAAGATTTCAGAGATTATACCAAAAATAGTGTCTATCCTAAAATATTCAACGGATTACCAAGAGTAAGTAAAAAACACAACTTAGTCTAAAGCATAGTCTAATATAATCTATATAATGACTCTTTCACAGATGGCTTTGTTCTGTACAATATTATTTGCTATACTATGTATTGAGATTTGTATCTTTGTTAGGGTCTTATTGAGAAATGAAGAATATAGATAATTCTAAGGACTTGTATGCAAAATTGTAAATGCTGTATATAAGCCTAAATCGTTATCGAATAAATTAAGTTTTACTCGATTAATCAATTTGGTATCAGAGCTAAACCCTAGCCGTAACCTACTACAGTACTTGCTCCGCCGCTACAGTACCGGCGCCGCCCGCTAAGTAAATCGCTCCAGTAACAGTAACCCTCCTTTCTCTCTAGGCCCCTCACCACTTCAAGTTTGTTTTCTATCTCCATGCCCATATGGCGAGGGCGATACCCCAAGGGTCCCGAGATAGCATGAAGATGCAGAAGTTCTAGACAGATCTTGATGTGTAGAAGATCGAGATCGGGTCAAGGAGAAGAAGAAGGGTAAGTGTGTGATAGACTCGTGTGATAGACTCATGTGAGGAACCCAAATATGAGTCGATGATAGAAGCTAGTAAGAATACGATGGAGGAGGTGATTAAGAAATTAGATCCTGTAGATCTTGTGACATTGATGCGGTTTATGAGGATGTCAGGGGGTGAAAATTTTGCGAGGCCACCTGCTGTTAAGGTGGAGCTTCCACCTGTTGATCTGAAACTCGATGGGCCAGCAACGTATCTGAGCTGGTCACGTCGAGTGAAGTATACTCTGGAAGGGAGAAATCTAGGGGAGTACTTGATAGCTGAGAAAGCAGAGCCAGCTGAGGGCACTGCAGGGAGAGATGAGTGGAAGTCAACTCACATGTTGGTGTACATGTGGCTTCTCAACTCAATGGTCCCGTCTATTGCTGCGACAGTGGATGGCAACGAGAAGGTCAATGATGTCTGGGAGAAGTTGAGGAGAACCTATAATGGTGTGGGGAACAATTTGAGGGTGTTCCAGATTAAGAGGGACATCTATGCTACAGTCCAAGGAGATAGGGCAGTGTAGGAGTATGCCACAGAGTTGGAGCGCTTGTGGCTAGATTATGATCATTTCTCACCTCGAGCAGGCTGTAAAGATCCTGAGTGTAAAGAAAGAGAGGCCTTGATTCAGAAGAGGACTATGTTATTTCTTCAGGGATTAGCCCCAACATTTGAGCAAAGGACAGCGATGCTACTAGCTCAGATGAGAATCCCTTCACTTGAGGAGGCGGTCTCGGCCATGATACAGGAGGAAAGTCGTATTAAGCTATAGGTTGGGACAGGCGTACATCTTGGGATGAAGTCAACACTAGTGGTCTCCAACTCAGGTGACACAGGGTTCAAGCAAGAGACTAGGCAGTGCTACAATTGTGGTGAAGTAGGTCATCTAAAATAGGCTTACCCTAAGCCACCCAAGGAGAGAGACTCAGGTGGACGTGGACAGTCTGCAAGTCGTGGTCGCTACCGTAGGGGCAAAACAAGTGGAAGAGGCTATCGGGCTAATTTGATGGTAGCGGAGGAAAAGGCGGGTGTGGTCTTTACTGAGGAAGACCAGACGCTATTAGAAATACTGAGAAGGAAGCAGAGAGCAGCAGGTGATGGAGATAAGAAGAATGCGATTGAGGATGCATCCACCTCCTCTTTGCCCATGGGTAACACTGCTACCAATGCTCAATTGACCAAAGGTACTGGTAACACACATGCTCTTGCCTCTATCTCCACCACTAGATCACCAGAATGGATCGTAAATTCTGGTGCATCTCGACATGTGACAGGTAATTTAGTGAGTTCTCTTCCTATACTCATTTAGCGATACCAGAGAGCATCCAGACCACTGATGGGACAGCACAGCCTGTGGTTGGTAAGGGTACAGTAAATTTTATGGGTTCAGTAACTTTGTCCAATGTTTTGCATGCTTCTTCTTTCCCAGTAAATCTTTTATCTATTAGTGCCATTATACTCCAACTAAAATGTGTTGTTTCTTTTGATATTCCCAAGGTGATATTCCAAGAGAAGGAGACGGGCCGGAGACTTGGGACTAGCATGTGGCGTAATGGACTGTGGTACCTGGATCGTGAGGGGATGGACTTAACATTGATATCTATGGTGGAGAAGGCAGGAGTAGGAGGATCTGAGATGAGTGCTGAGGATGTGTTGATGCTCCATCACCAACGCATGGGACACATTTCGTTTAGTGTGTTAAGTCGGTTGTATCCAATTTTATTTAAAAATGCTAATAAACAGAAAGTTGTGTGTGTTGCATGTGAATTTGGAAAATTTACTAGAAGTTCTTAAGTTAGTTCTGGTCATAGAAGCTCTTGTGCTTTTGATTTGATACATTCTGATGTTTGGGGACCTTGTTCCACGAGTTCTATGAATGGTTTTAGATATTTTGTGACTTTTATTGATTGTTTTTCTCGTGTTACTTGGTTGTATTTGATGAAAAATAAGAGTGATGTATTTGACTGCTTCAAAGACTTTCATAGGTCTATTCAGACTCAATATGGAGCAGTGGTGAAAATATTGAGGTCTGATAATGATACAGAGTATACCAATAGAGCATTTGCGGAATACTTGTTAGCTGAAGGCATACAACATCAGACTACATGTCCATACACACCAGCTCAAAATGGGGTAGCAGAAAGGAAAAACAGATACCTTCTAGAGACAGCTAGAAGCATGATGATCGCGATGAATGTCCCAAAGCAGTTATAGGGGCAAGCGATTTTAATAGCTGCTCAATTGATCAACAAGATGCTCTCAAGAGTGTTGGACTGAAAGTCTCCGTGTGAAATGTTGAAAGGAGATAATGGTAGGATCCTCCCATTGAAGGTGTTTGGTTGTGTGTGTTTTGTGAAGGACAACAGACCATCTGTAGGGAAGTTTGGTCCTAGAGCTGTGAAATGTGTCTTTGTAGGATACTCTACTACCCAGAAGGGATATGTTTGCTAAAGTCCAGTAGAGAAAAGGTTGTTTATAAGCATGGATGTGCATTTTCAAGAGTTTGAGCCATATTATACACTGGAGGTGACCTCACCCATTGGTAACTTATCTGATAAAGAAGGTATGAGATGAGAGGGGAAGAATGGTGAGAGGTTGGTGAATGTAGGATCAATTCCCTTATCGATTCCTTGTTCTGTTGAGAGGAGAGAATCAGTTGAGGAGCACGAGAACAAAGAAGATGAGGAACCCATAGGTGTTGGGACTCAGGCATAGGGGAAGTTGAGAGTGTATACCAGGAGGAGGTAAAATGAGGTGCCAGAGTCAACATCTGTAGTACCACTGGTGCCATCAAGTCCCTTGTCCCGGCCTACTCTAACTTCTGAGACACCCACACCACTCTCAAACTCAGAAGACACAGGTGATATAATTCCTTCTTCTCATCCCACTCCCATGATAGTAAGGAGGACCTCTCGCAATAATGCGGGAGTTCCCCTCGACCGTTATGGTTCCCCAGATGATATTGCTCAGTTTGTCTCATACTCTAACTTATCACCTACGTATGGAGCATTCATTACATCTTTGGACTCTATTACTTTACCTAAGTGTTGGCAAGATGCTAAAGAGGATCTAAAGTGGAAAGCAGCTATGCAAGAAGACTTGGAGCTCTAGATAAGAACAGAATTTGGGAGATAGTGTCACTACCACCAGGTAAGAAGGCAGTGGGGTGTAAGTGGGTGTTCATAGTGAAGCAGACTCCGGAAGGAAAAATTGATCGCTACAAGGCACGGTTGGTGGCGAAGGGGTATAGTCAGATATATGACATCGACTATGATGAAACCTTTGCTCCAGTGGCCAAGATGGGAACAGTAAGGACAATTGTTTCCATTGCAGTGAATGGGGGTTGGAAATTACATCAGTTGGATGTTAAAAACGCATTTCTTTACGGAGATCTGCTAGAAAATGTGTATATGGAGGTTCCCCCAGGATTTGGTACAAAACAGACAGTGAACAAGGTTTGTAGATTAAGAAAGTCACTGTTTGGGTTGAAACAGTCTCCTAGAACTTGGTTTGATAGGTTCAGAAGAGCTATGGTAAGCATGGGCTATCAACAAATCAATGCCGATCACACAGTGTTCTTTCGACAATAGGGTAATCACATTACTATGTTAGCAGTGTATGTGGATGATATAATTATCACCGATAATGACGAGGGTGAGATTGCTCAGCTGAAGGTAAAACTGGGCAAAGAGTTTGAGGTGAAGGACCTCGGGCAGCTAAAATACTTCCTGGGGATTGAGGTGGCTCATGGAGAATAGGGGATTGTTCTATCTCAGAGGAAGTATGCGTTAGACTTACTCACAGAGACGAGCATGTTGGGTTGCAAGCTTACGGTTTTACCAATTGATCAGAGGTTCAAGTTGAGCGCAGAGGCAGGAGAGCCGGTTGATCGTGAGTGGTACCAGAGATTGGTAGGACGTCTCATCTCTCTGAGTCACACTCGTCCTGGCATGTCATTTGCTGTGAGTATGGTGAGCCGCTACATGCATGACCCAAGGAAGGGCCACATGGACGCATTGTACCAAATTCTGAGATACCTGAAGAGTGCACCAGGGAAGGGGTTGATCTTCATGAAGAACGGACATCTAAATATTGAGGGCTATTGTGACTCTGACTGGGCAAGTTGTGCTGATAATAGAAAGTCCACAGCTGGATATTGCATGTTTGTAGGAGGTAATTTGGTATCCTGGAAGAGTAAGAAGCAGTCAGTGGTTGCAAGATCGACAGTAGAGGCTAAGTATAGGGCTATGGCTTTAGGAATTGCGGAGATGGTGTGGTTGAGAGCTTTGTTAGTAGAGCTCAAGATGGATTAAGGAGTCAAAATGAAGCTGTGGTGCGACAGCAAGTCTGCAATTAGCATTGCCAACAACCCCATGCAACATGACAGAATCAAACATGTGGAGATTGATAGGTTTTTCATCAAAGAAAAGCTGGATAGTGGACTATTGAAGTTGGGACATGTAGCTACTAGAGAGCAAGTGACTGACTGTCTCACTAAAGGACTTAGTTCATTAAATCTCTCAAGATTGTGTGACAAGATGGGCTTAATGGATATCTTCTGCCCATCTTGAAGAGGAGTGTTAAGATTTGTATCTTTGTTAGGGTCTTATTGAGAAATGAAGAGTATAGATAATTCTAGAGACTTGTATGCAAAATTGTAAAGGCTGTATATAAGCTTAAATCGTTATTGAATAAATTAAGTTTTACTCAATTAATCAATTCTATGTTCACAGGTTCAACCTGAGCAACAAATCAATTACACTTCAACAAAACAATTTTAAATCTCATACAAGTCAGGTAAACTTCCAATGCCAACTATTTTTGTACTCTTCCCCTTAAATAATTGATGAATTGATCGTTCCCAATTTTCTACTCATTTACTAATTATATAATTGACCAATGGAACACCACACCTACATTTAATCATGTGTGCTAAAAATATTATGTCTACATTTTTTGCAACTTCCCAAAGTCATCCACTTTTCCAATAGCAACATGATTAAATGCAGACACAAAAAAAGAAACTCAAAAAAAGGAAAACATCTAATACTCCGTTAACTCCACTATTTCAAATTCATTTCAACTCAAAAAATAAGAATTTTTGTACAGTGATTTGACCATTCTTATTTCAGCACCATTTAAGCATTCTTCATTGCAGCCTCATTTCATTTATATTCTTCTACCAGTTCACCTTCATCCTTGTTAATTTGACCATGCCATTGATAAAACTTTTTGCCTTAGTCAATTTAAAATATCAATATGTTTTAATTTAAAAAATGTATAACAATGTAAATATTCTGTTTACGTCTTCATGACATTGTGCATCATACGTGAGTTTCTGATGGTAAACCATCATCGGAAAATACCGAATGGTTGCCCAATCATGTTTCTATAGGCGCCCAATATAATTAGCACACAATCACATCCACGAAGCTTATAGTATATTTATCACAATATTTCATTGCATTGTACATATTTCTTTGCATTTCCACACCACAACGAAGCAAGAGAATCCTATCCTCAAACATAATACTACACCAATATTCAGCTTAGTAACTATGAAAATTAAAAAATGATAAGCTTAAAGATTCTATTACATAATAGAAATGCAAAACAGATGGATATGCTTCTGATTAACTGAATATGCTTTTGATTTCTTATTCACGACCTTTTTATAGAGATTAAGTATTTTTTTTTTATTCATTTAGCACATTTCTTATGCTTTTTCCCTTTGGATTCTGTTGAAATATGTTAATATCGTCATATTATTGTGTATCATACGTGGATTTCTGATGGTAAACCATCATCGTAAAACACCAAAAGATTGCCCAACCATGTTTATATAGATGCCTACTATACTTAGCACACAATCAGAAGATTTCTGAGGGCTACTGTATAATTGTTAGTAGAAGATTTTTGTTCAAAAGACTTTGCAAATCTATTTCTTTTTTATGGCCATATTAATTTGCTATACCTATTTTTTTGTATAGTTGAAAAAATTATAACTATTGTTGCAAAAGCTTTGCCAAACAAATTAGCATTCTACTTAAATATTTGACAAATACATATATCATGTTATGAATATATTGGTGGAAACTCCACTAATTATGGATTTATGTGAACTATTAGGGAATTAGTGAAAGCTTTACTAATTATGGATTTTTATGGATGTCCACCATTTAGTGGAGACACCACTAATTAAGATTAGTGGAAGATGATGTATTCCAATAATTAAGAGCTCTATAAATAGAGCTATTCTCTAAGCTTGAAATGCACCATAATTTTGTGAAAGAATTGTAATTGTGAGAGAAAATTGTGAGAGAAAAGAAAGAGAGAAGTTTGAAGAAATTCTTGTGCAAAGAATAGTTAGAGTTTTCTTAGTGTGTAGTGTGTAGATTTTATTCTAACACTACCCAAATTTTATTACATATCAAAGCTTATTTGGAAAAGTATGTGATTTTTCAAAATCTAAGTTCTGCTTCATCATACAAAAAGAACATTGAAATTGGTCCAATGTATATCAACTGTGTAGGTGTCATCAACAAATATTCAGGAAACTGATGTTGAAGAACTAGTGGCCTTAATAAAAACACCTGTAGCAGCTAAAAAAGGAGCAAAAATCAAACTCAATATGCATTTGCCAATGCTTTTCATTCATTAACTTGAGAACAAAATAGAAAAAAAAAACAAAAAATAATTTGGTGACTTTGGCCTATGTTTATGCTCTTGTAGGTTGCATATCAGAGATGCTGATGATCGAGCAATAGTAGATAACAAAAAGCGAAGGCAAAATTAAATGCTGCCTTAACTAAATGCAAAATGATATGACATTAAATCTAGCAGCATGAAGAGCCCATAGATCATCAACGATCAACTGCTGAATAGAATATGAAATGACTTTGCTTTCGTAAATCTTCATATCTATGAACATATTACATATAGACATATTCTAGTTTTCTTCCAAATTTTGTTTTTTTGTAGAAATTTGCTGTATAAATGCATTGAATATTGGTTAGCAAATCTTGATTCTTTCCTATGATAAATTTGCTGTATATATTTTGTTTATATTCTTTCAATGATTTAAAAAGACCTAAAGGGATTACAAGCATCCAATTTGAGAATCTTTTTGAAAATTCAAAAACATCTAATACTCCTCTATCATATATGCAAAGCACCATGTACAAACATTCCTTGCCAATTAGTCATAACTAAAGAAAAGAGTTAACTTCTACCAAAGCAAATCCTATTACAAGAATAGCTTCACTACAAAGAAATGCCAAATTAAAAAATTCAATGAATTCATTATTGAACGCATAATCAAGCATATCATTATTGAACCTTACTTAAGCAATTGATCATTCTCATTTACAAATTACATAACTTTGTTACTATAACTTTCTTTCAGTGGTGCGTCGCCTTTTTGCGACTTCCCAAAGTCATCCACCTTTTCAAGAGCAACAGGGAAAAATGCAGACACAAAAAATGCAATTGAAGAAAGGAAGACATAAAATTCTCCATCTAACTCCACTAATTCAGCTTCATTTCAACTATAAAAATAAGAATTTTTGTACAGTGATTTGAGCATTCTCTACTATGAAACTTGAAATCAAAGTCTAAGCTTTTCATATTGAAAATTCCACCATGCCATTGATAAAACTTTTTGCCTTAGTCATTTTAAAATATCAATCTTCTGTAATTTGTTTCATGACATTGTGTATTATACATGGGTTTTTTATAATAAACTACCGTCGCAAAATACCGAATGGTTGTCCAAACATGCTTATATGGACGCCCAATATACTTAGCACACTATCAGATCCATTAAGCTTATAGCGTATTTAACAAATATTTCATTGCATTATACATATGTTCAGCTTAGTACCTATGAAAATTACAAAATGATAAGCTAAAAGGTTCTATTACGTACCAGAGATGCAAAACATATGGATATGTTTTTTATTTCTTATTCATCACTTTTGTATGGAGATTCAGTCTTTTTTATTCATTTAGCATATTTCTTATGCTTTTTATTCATATGAATCAATGAATTCAAAATACTTCTCAATAGACTCAACAAATTCAAATTCGAGTGACCCATAAACTAAATATTCCCCTTCTTCATTTACAAAATATCTCTGTAATTTGTAAATGAGAATGCAAATAGGAAAAAGGCAACTGAACAAAGGAACACATCTAATTCTCCATGCAACTCTACTATTTCAGCTTTATTTCAGCTCAAAAAAATAAGAATTGTTGTATACTGATTTGAGCATATTGTACCACGAAACTTGAAATCAAAGTCTAAGGTTTTCATAAACTCTCATTTGTGAATTTCACCATGCCATTAATCAATCTTTTTGCTTTAGTCAATTTAAAATATCAATCTTCTGTTATTATTTTCATGACATTGTGCATCATACGTGAGCTTCTGATGGTAAACTATCGTCGCAAAATACCAAATAGTTGCTCAATCATATTTATATAGATGCCCAATATACTTAGCACATAATCAAATCCACTAAGTATATAGCATATCCAACTTAATATCTCAGTGCATTGTACGTTTAGCTTAGTATTAGTTCAAGGGCTTTCTCCTATGTTTTGACTTATGACAAATATTGATATGAACTAACTTGTGTAATATATTGTGATAGGATATGTTTGACCTCTATTCTGTTAGTGATATGCCTAAGAGTCAATTTGTACTTATACTATTGTTGTTATGTTTTATATAATAATATGAGGTTTTCCTTTCTATGAATACTGTATTTTGTTTTGTGGTCATCAAGTATGTGATTTGATAGTAAAACCCAATAATGAATACAATGACTATTCTAAAACTGTCTCTGATCGATTATTATTATTGGAACAATAATAAATTAAGATTAGTATGTTTGTGACTTGATGGCTATGTTTTACTGGTTATGGATATTTGTGATATCAAGTCAAAACATATATAAATGTTAGAAAACATTGTATTAGACATGACCCACTCTAAGAGTACTTCATGGAACATGTCATAAGTACTTTCTAGCCATAATGATATTAAAAGTCCTTCGACCTAACTTCATCATAGTTTCCTACTTGATAAGTTTTATATTTTGACGTTATCTAAAGTTGTCTTTAACCAGATAATAAATTAGACTACTGTTGGATATAGAATAAATCAAGGAGATGAATATGATTGATAGTGAAGGAATTTGTCCCTCTCAATTATGGGAGAGATATCCATGGGCCCCTTGATAAGTTAGACTGTTAAAATGCATGGCCATACTCAAATATATCAATCTAAGATATTGATATCATTTGTTTGAACAGTCTACTATAAAATCAAGAAATAATTGATTAAATTTAATAAGGATGACATACTCTATGCCTTATGCTTAATCTGGATATCGTATGACAAAATGATTAAATATAAAATTGTGGTTTGGTTCAAAGAGATCACTGATCTTCATTTAACCTGGATAGTTAAAATGTTTTGTTTGAAATCGCTTATAACTTGTGGGTCATTTAAATATGATTTAGGCACACTACCAGTATTAAATGAACCTATAGGGTCACACAATAAGCGAACTTGTTAGGTTATTTTTCTGGTAACCAGATTCGATGAATCTGGAAATATGTCTAAGTTAATCGAACTTAGAAAATTTACCAGATACAATAAATTTGGAAATATGTCCACATTCGATGTATCTGGATAATGTCCAGATTATAAGAATCTGACTCGATAAATTAATTAGTTAAATTACCGAGATAATGACAAAAATCTTATCATATCAGTTTTAATTTAATTTGAATTTAAATTAAAATATAATAAAATATTATCAGAATTGGACTCTAAGAAGTTCGGGATTTTTTAAGAAAACCCTAACCGTCTTCTCAAGAGCCCTATTCTGTTGAAAATATTCGTGCATCCATTCATCAGGAAAAAAAACCCCTCCCAAAACCCTAGGCGCTAGCACTCTCGGGGTAACAAGTCAGTTCGCCGTGTGTATCCGATAGAGGACGTTCGCACACTGAAGCGTCTGGTGATCGTTCGAGTTGCACGTACAACAGTATAATCAGAATCGAATGATCTCGATTACGCCAAACAAAAAGGTAGTTCTGAACATCTTAAATCTTCTTAATCGTTTACTTGGATCCTCGGAAGGGATTCGTGGATATTTTTCGCGTTTATAAGTCCATGAATTTCAACAATTCTTCTAAGGCATTCAGATATGATTATTTGGAAACTCTTTCTCGATTGAATTCAAGTATGGAAGATCAAAAAGAATATTAAAGTATATGGAGTTACATATCAAGAAGTCCTTATAAGAAGAACTTTAGACTAGAAAGTGTTGTTAAGGTATTTCTATTAATTTCTATATTTCTTTATCTTTTAATTCATTTGACTTTACCTTGAAGTACCAAAGGAGAAGATTTCAAAGTTTTTGAAAATCTCAGAATTTTGGATTGAATAGTTTGAATCCAAAAGATTCGTCCAAAATCCTGTAAGCTGTGTTAAAATGTTTCTGCCTGAAAAAGTGCCCTTTTGGATGCATCGTTGTCTAAAATCTAAGTCCAAAATACGGATAAGTTTAAACAGAAAATTATAGCCGTTTTTTATATCCGTTGGCACTTCACTTTTTGACTCTATAAATAGCCTCAAACCAAGGTTAGACACAAGATTTTTGAAACACTTTTCTAAGAAACACTATTGCTCAACGTTTTCAAAAATCTCCTTTTATAAAAAAGCTTCAAAGTGAATTCATGTTGTGTCAAAGGTAAAAGTATTTGTACTTTGTATCCGAGTGAATATCTACTCAAATAAGTGAGCTCTTTACTGTTCTATTGATATTCAATCTCTATTGTAGTACAAAGTTAAGGTGTTAAACCGGTTGGGGTAAACCTTGTTGTTGTTTGAGAGGTTTTGGAAAACCTAGTGTGGTGATCCTCTCTTGTATAGTGTATTGTTTGATTTCATTAAGTGAAGTAAATGAAATTTGGTTGAAAATCTTTAAGTGTGAGTTTAAAGTAGTGGACGTAGATCTTGAAGGATCGAACCACTATACATATCGTGTCCTATCTCTTTTATTACTGAATTGCATTTCCATTTCTAGTCTGAATCTGAACATACATATATCAAAGAGTTCTTGAATAGTTTTCCTTGTTACTATAAAGTTAGTTCAAGAATCTTGATGATCATTGTTGTTTTGCATATCAGACGATTCAAATTTTTTTTAGTTTGCTAAAAACCTTATTCACCCTCCCCCCCTCTCTAAGGTTTTTTATTTAGTAACTATGAAAATTAGAAAATGATAAGTTGAAAGGTTTTATTACATAACAGAGATTCAAAACAGATGGATAAGCTTCTGATTTCAATCTTTTTTATTCATTTAGCACATTTCTTATGCTTTTTCCCTTTGGATTCTATCCAAATATGTTACTATTTTCATGATATTGTGCATCATATGTGGGCTTCTAATGGTAAATCATCGTCGCAAACTATCAAATAGTTGCCCAATCATGTTTATATAGACACCAAATATACTTAGTACAGAATCAGATTCACTAAGCTTTTAGTTAGGGGTGTACTCGAATCGAATCAAGTCAAACCCTAAAGTAACCGAGTCGAGCTATATTATTTTTACACAAGACTCGAATTCGAGTTCGAGTTCAATTCGAATATCAAATTCTAACTCAAATTTGATTCGTTTAACATATTTTAAAGCTCATGCTCGATTTGAAGTTCAATTATAATAAACTCAAAAGTTCGAATTCAAATTTAACCTCGAGCTTGAATTTGAATTAAACTTGAATTTAACTATTAAAAAAATAATAAAATTTACAAAATGAAGGTTTTCATCATCGGAAAAGATTTAAGAACTTACTTCTTTTACCTTTAGCTAGAAAATAAATGGTTAACCTTCATCTCCATTATCATACTTTATTATTTTCCATATGCTAGAAACTAAAGGGACCAATAACCTACCCCCTTTTTTCTGAGCCCAAGTGTTCTAAAGATTAGCCAAATGAATCCTTTCAACCTGGGAGTACAACATTCAAAACATCCTTCAATTATTCCACTTTAGTAGCATCTTCATTATCTTAAAATGTTTATTTGAGAATTGGCAAAAGTTGTTGCTTGGGTATCTTCTTAATTCCAAGGTCATTATAGCCACCTCTACAACAATAGAAGCAGATGAAGTTGAATTAAGCATAACCTAAGAAAGCCACTCACACCCCCCCCCAAAAAAAGGATAAGTTAGTCTCCAGATCAGCACTCCTGAACAAAGGAACAAGAAGTAGACATAAGGTCAGACAAGCAAACAAAAATCAATAGGAGTTCAATACTTGAGACAAGAAAAAAAAAATCAATAGCAGTTCAATACTTGAGCCAATTGATGACATGAGGTGAATAAGTGGTGGCTTAAGCACTTCAGCATTAGTGATATAGTGAAAAAAAAATGCAAAAGAAAGCTACCTCATCTGCAACAGAAGCAACTATAGTTTTGGAAATGTTCACAAGAACACTGCAAGACATATTTCCATCAAACTCTTGACAATGAATGATCAATAATCTCATATAAAAAATACTATAAAATGTACTAAGAGGTGACTTGCCACCACTCCAAGGATACAAAAAAGCAGCATTATGAAATAGGTAAAACAATCTCCACTAGTTGTTCTTCAACCTAACAAGATAAAAGTTTTTGTGAGAAATAAATCAAAACAAAGAAAAATGGATTAATAATAAAACTTAATAAACAATTTTACCATTTTAGATTTTTTCTTCACCTCATGTAGGTGACGTATCCAATCCCCTCCACAAATTAATGCTTGAACTATCTCTGTAGCCAATGATGCACGATAAGAATCAAGGATTCTATTTTCAGCACTAAATGTAGCCTCTGATGCTACTGTAGATATAGGAATAGCCAATATATCACATGCTAATCTCGAGAGGATCTTATACTTTAACTTATTTACCTTCCACCATTCTAAGGCATCAAATTGCAAAGCTATATTTTCCTTTACTCTATAACTTCTTATTTCAAATAAATTTCTAACTTTGATTTTTTTGGTTGAATTGTTTCAACTAATCTAACAAATTAATCAAATCTTGGCCATCCAGAAAATATAGCACCCTTTGGACTTGAGAGAATCATTGAACCACTAGAAAAAGATGAAGTTGATCCATGACATGAAAATTTTTGAATTTGGTCTTCAAAGCTAGCTTGACACATTGCCTAATATTCCTACAAAAACTCAAATAATTTGTTATGAACCTTTTTAATATTTTCAACAGCTTCATTAGGACGATAAATCAATTTAAAAGAAAAGTCAACCAATATCATTTTGCATCTTGAATCTAAAATGGCAGCAATCACCATCAACAAATTGCACTCTTTCCAATGTTTATCAAACTTCTCTTTCATCCTCCTAACCATTGCTCGAATAAACTCTCTAGCGTCATTCTCTTTCTCATTTAACACTTCCTTTATTCTCCAAACAACAGCAAGGAACTTGTTTGATGTAGGATAGTTAGAACCTGAAATCATGTGTGTTGCCTCATTAAATACCTCAAGTATTTTTACAACATGTTCCACTTTTTCCTAATCTTCTAGACTTGGACAATCAAGATAACATGGCTCATGTTGTTAAAATATTGGAAACACATTCTTCAATGTAGAGGTAGCAACCAACATGTCATAAGTTGAGTTCCAATGAATAGGGCAATCAAAAATTAACTTTCTCACTGGAAGTTGCATTTGTTGCACTATACTTAAAAACTTCTTGAGACGTGTTTCGGATTGATTGATAAATCTTACACTTTCCTTAACATCTTGAATGATGTGCTTAATTTCTGACAAACCATCTTGCATAATGAGATTTAAAATATAAGCACAACATCTTATGTGAAATAAGTTTCCATCCAATGGTAATTTTCTGCTCTTGGAGAATGTCTCTCTTAAGATTCTGATTGCCACATCATTGCTTGAGGCATTATCCACTGAAACTGTGAATATTTTATTTTCAATGTCCCACTCCTTCATACATTTGTACAAAGTTTCAACAATCTCAAAATGTAGGGGAGGAATGTCAACAAAGCTAAGGACTCTCTTTTGTAGCTTCCAATCAGAGTCAATAAAATGCCCTGTCATACACATATATGACATTTTCTGTGCAGTTGATTTCCACAGATTTGTAGTCAATGAAATTTTGTTTGCTTTTTTTAACAAAATTTTCAACTTTTGCTTCTCTTGCTCATATACTTTTATACAATCTAACTTTGCTTGATTTCTAGAAATTTTCTCAAAAAGAGGAAGATTAACCCGAAACATGAAATTGAAGCCCTCTTCCTCAACAACACAAAAAGGCTTTTCATGCATAAGGATCCAATGTGCTATTGCTTCCCTTTGCTTACCATGTTCATACTTACCCGATGAAACTACCAATGTATCTACTTGAGACCCCACATGCTGAAAATTCAACATCTTTTATTTATGTAGAAATGCCTTTCGTTTTGGGTAAGAACTCTCTAAATGTCTATTCAAATGGCTAGTAACTTTGGATTTTTGAATAGACAATCTTGATTTACAGTGCACACATTCTGCTTTCCTAGTGCCATCTGGTAACTCTACCTCTTTGAATTCTTTCCATGCATCAACAATCTTCTTTCTTTTCTTTTTCTAAAATTGATCTTGCTTCTCATTTTGTTTAGCAACCAACTCTTTATTAGTAGTCTCGTGGTCACCAACATCTTGGAGAGTGGTTGCTGGTGAACTAGAATCACCCATTGCACTAGTAGCTTGGACAATAGATTGCTTATCTATGGCCAATCTATTGTTGGATGACACTTCAATTTCTTGAGACTCATTTTGCATATTTTAGAAAAATAAAAAATAAATAGGACTTGAATTGAAGCTACACATTATCAGTAAAAATTAAAATATTATAAATTGAAATAATTAATTTAAGACTTCAAAATGAAATTCATAAGTCTAATTAAATTAATAAAACAAGAAGCAATCACCCTATGATACTTTTCAGACATGATATTCACCAACTGGTATGACCATACAATCCCTAGGTTCAATAGATTTTGAAGAAAAAAAAAAGGGAAGACACAAAAAGCTAATCTTCAAGTTAAATACAAATCTTGAACTTAAGTATTCCTAATTTCTGCACAAAAACAATGGAAAAAATGACTCTTCAATGTTGTTGCCAAAAAATTAAATCAGAAAATAAGAAACTTGACTAAAATAGTACAAAATTGTTAGGCATTATGAGCAATGAATACAAAAATAAGAAGTTTGACTGAAATAGTAAAAATTGTTGGGCATTCAAACTAGAAAATAAGAGATCATAGAGTATCAATGCATATCAATTCCAACTACTTAGTCTACTTTACAGTGCAACCAATTAAAGATTAAAGATCACAAGTAGAGACTTTCAAAGCTATAGATTACCCATACTCCCATCAGGAAGAACTGTCTTATAAAAAAGAGAGAAATCTACCTATTGCTAATAATGCCATAAAAGACTTCTCGTTTCTTTTCACTAATATGCAGCTTAGGCAAAATGATCCTTCCCAAAAGACTTCTCACTCCATAAAATATTTTATTACTGTACCTATTTTCCTATGCCCCATTCAAAGTTTTCGCCAAAAGTAGATGTGTTAAACTACCAACTACACGTTTCAAATTAGAACTAAGAACTCAGTTCCAATCTGCTCAAGGTAATAAAATAAATAACTTATGAAGCATTACAGAAACTGTTACAGGGACCAAGAAATCCCCAAACCTATTATATCAGAGAAGCCCATCAAGAAGGCACAAAAAAGACATCAGCTTTGGACTACCTCATCAATCATCAACATGAAAAAATTAAGATATTAACCAACAACAAAGACAAAATCAAGAATCTTTCTAGATCTAAACAAAAATAGAAAGAGAAATACCTATTTCAAAGCTAGCATAAAATCTTCAAGTTGAGCTTGCAAGAAACACAGTGAACAAGAAGGAACTTGCGGGATGCAGAAAAGAGGAAGTGAGGTGAGAAGACAAAAAGAGAAGGCTGCCTTGCGGGATGCAGAGAAGAGGATGTAAGTTGAGAAGATAAAAAGAGAGGGCTACAAACGAGATTCTGAAGCTGGAAGAAAAAGGTGAATGTGGTTTTGAATTGCAAAGTTTTTTTTTTTTTTTGTCTCAATAGCTTTGAACTTTCAAGTACTATATTTTGATTTAAATAAATAATTTATAATATAATATATTATAGATAATATAATTATATATTAACTAATTAATTGAATATGTTCGCGAACTTTCGAGCCTAATACTTGGATATTCGAATTCGGTTCATTTAAAATTTGAACTTAAACATAAAGCTTATATTCGAGCTCAAGCTCGATTTTTCGAACTCTAATCAAGCCTTTATCAAGTCAAGTCCAAACATATTTGATAAAATCTCGATTCAAGTATATCCCTACTTTTAGCATATCTAACACAATATTTCATAGGCATTCTACATATTCTCTGAACTTTCGTAGCAAAAGTAAACACATTAGCATTCTGCTTAACCTTTTACCATGACTGCAGTAACAACGAGAATCCAACACCATAATTGCAAACCCCACATGTATACAACCATCATGTACACAATGCCTAACATTAATCACTAAGGATACAACAAAGAAAGGGAATTTTAATCACACATTACTTTAAAAAAAAAAAAGAAAATGACATTCAACGAAGGCAGTGACTAAGGATCAACCTCAGGAATCTCACTACGCTAATGAATCTCAGGAAGTACTACTGTTGGAAAGCTTTGCCAAACAAATTAGCGTTCTGCTTAAATATTTGGCAAATTTATATATCAAATTTGAGCATTCTCTACCATGAAACTTGAAATCAAAGTCTAAGCTTTTCATAAACTCTTCTTTTTGAATTTCACTTACATTCTTCTACCACTTCACATTCGTCCTTCTGAATTCCACCATGCCATTCATCAAACTTTTTTGCCTTAGTCAATTTAAATATCAATCTTCTGTAATTCTTTTCATGACATTGTGCATCATATGTGGGCTTCTGATAGGAAATCATTATTGTAAAATACTGAATGGTTATCCAACCATGTTTATATAGATGTCCAATATACTTAGCACATAATAAGAAGATTTCTAAGGGTTGCTATATAACTGTTAGCAGAAGATTTCTGTTCAAAATGTTTTTGTTCATGGCCATATTTCTTGTGATTTTTCCCTTTGAATTCTGTCCAAATATGTTAATATTGTTATGTTATTATGCATCATATGTGGGTTTTTTATGGTAATTCATCGTCGTAAAATACCAAATAGTTACCCAATCATGTTTATATAGACGCCCAACATACTTAGCACACAATCAGAAGATTTCAAAGGGCTATTGTTTAAATATTTATGAAAAAAATCATAACTACTATTAGAAAAGCTTTGTCAAACAAATTAGCCTTTTGCTTAAATATTTGCCAAATATATATCAAAGCTTAATTTTAATACTGAACCATTAACTGCTATAAAATAAAAAGTAGTAAATAAATACCTGTTCTGAAATATTCAAGGTCACCATAAACTACAAAGAGAAAATATTCTTCAAAGCTATTCTGAGAAAAACACAGCAGTAATTTTGAGTGAGCAATTTTCAATGAATTCAAAATACTTCTCAATAAACTCAACAAATTCAAATTTGAGTTAGCCATAAACTGAATATTCCCCTTCTTCATTTAAAAATGTCTCTGAAATTTGTAAATGAGATTGCAGACAGAAAAAAGCCAACTCAAGAAAAGAACACATCTAATTCTCCATGCAACTCCACTATTTCAGCTAGAAAAATAAGAATTTTTATACAATGATTTGAGTATTCTCTACCATGAAACTTCAAATCAAAGCCAAATTTGATGACATTGTGCATCATACGTGGGCTTCTGATGGTAAATCATCTCGCAAAACACCGAATGGTTGCCCAATTATGTTTATAGATATGCCCAATATACTTAGTACACAATCAGCATATCCAACACAATATCTCAGTGCATTGTACATATTTTCAACTTAGTAACTATGAAAATTACAAAATGATAAGTTAAAAGGTTCTATTACATAATAGATATACAAAACAGATGGATAAGTTTCTGATTTCAATCTTTTTTATTTATTTAACACATTTCTTATGCTTTTTCCCTTTGGATTCTATCCAAATATGTTACCATTTTCATGATATTGTACATTATACGTGGGTTTCTGATGATAAATCATCATCGCAAAACATCGTATGATTGCCTAATCATGTTTTATAGACACCTAATATTCTTAACACACAAGTAGATCAACTAAGCTTTTACAATATCAAACAAAATATTTCATTGCATTCTGCATTTTTCTTTGAACTTCCGCACCAGAACCAAGCAAAAGAATCCTACTTTCTATGATTCAAAGATTCATATCTATTCTTGGAAAACCTTTGCCAAACAAATTAGCATTCTGCTTAAATATTTGCCAAATATATGTCAAAACTTAATTTAGATACACAACCATTAAATGTAGCCTTCTGTGACCATGACTACAGTAACAACGAGAATCCAACAACATAACTACAAACCCCACATGTATAGAATGA